>JAWDGP010002302.1:362500-405000 GCA_033675545.1 Elysia crispata
GTCGGGAACAGTGTTGACCTCCGACCAGCGGCCGCCCGGCATGCAAACAATGGGATGCGTTTTCTGCGCCTGAGGTGACTCACAGCGATAAGGGGGAAAAGGGAGGGCATGTTGATTGTTTAGTGTGCGTAATACAATGGTGGGGCAAAGCCCGCAATTACGAGTATAACAGAGAGAGAGAGAGAGAGAGAGAGAGAGAGAGAGAGAGAGAGAGAGAGAGAGAAAGAGAGAGATAGATAGAGAGAGAGAGAGTGTGTGTGTATGCTTGTGTGAGTGAGATTGTTTAGAAGTAGGTGTGTCAACCTACCTCCTATTTATTATCTATTTTGAATGCTTTAATAATAAATTTTAAACCCGTGGCTATAATCTATACCTTTGCTTGCTTCTATCTCTTTTTTAAACTCTATCTCACCTATGTTGTTTTCTTTATTTATCCTCAGGCAAAAATAATTACGTTAAAAAGCGCCAAAAAGGTTAGAAAAAATAGTAAATCAATAATGTAGTATGTTGGTGCAGAAGAGAGTTGAGCTGATCAGAAAAAAATTTAATGAGAATCAGGTAAAACATATGTGTCACATATTAAAAACAAGTATCTGATTTGTTTAGACTACGTGCTTTGTAAGCGTTTCACAAAAATCTGGCTCCGAAACTACTATGTATTAAGACTTCAGAAATAATATATATTTACAAGCCTATGAGCAAGTGAATTTTATACAAATTATTATTGTTTAATATATATATATATATATATATATATATATATATATATTGGTTTGCATTTATGTTCTTTATACTTTTATACTTTTAATGAAATATGGGAGGAAAGCAACATGAACTCATAACATTATTTTGTATCCGGTAATTCATACCGCAAATTTACCCGAAATATAAGAAGTAAATTAGCAAAGAATTTATTAAAACAACATACTTTTGGCACAAAGTTGAAGAATATTTCAATTAAGAATGATCCATATTTGCTTGACTTAATCACAAAGAAAGTGTTGTATAATGCGACAAAGGACCAAATTATTATGATTTAAAAATTCGAAAGAATAATTTGTTTATGTGGCTTCAATTTTCTTGATACATTCTGGTTAGAAAACTTTTTTTTCTTTAGGAATATCACTTTTACCAAGAGAATACATATTCATTTTATCAATATTACCTCACAAATAAGCCAAAATCAACGCACGTACATCAATGCCTACAATCTAAACAATTTAATTTACTGTATTTAATCGTTTTTATAAGGAACGAAGTCCTATCATCTCATCTTTTTAAATTTTCTAAAATGTTACCAACTTGTGACTCCAAGAGTTGAGATTTGAATAGTTGCAGTATTTGAAAAGTAATAGGTTGTTACTGGGAAGTTTTGCGTCCACTGATTTTCCTCAGGACGTTTTATACACAGAAATTTATAGCTCTTCTATAAATAGAATACATTATGGAGCTGTGTGAATGAGTGAGAATTGACTCCCGCCCCTCTTCATGTGCCTCCTTAGCTTTCCGGTGTTATCTCTTTGAACTGTGTACTCTCCTCTAACATCTTCTAGGAGAATAGACAGTAGGAGATTCCCTTGTGTTGTTTAGCGTCTCCAAATCGTTAAAAATAATCATTTTTTGTTGGGGTGTTCCGAGAAGTATAATAGTAGAGTCGCTTCCCTTTGAGTTAGTTTTATATCCCTTCTAGTGCTTGGAAATCGAATATGGAATATAATTTGTTTTCAGCACCAAGGCGCTTACATGTTTACCACCAACTCCATTTTGTTCGCGTGAAGGGACTGACGGCGTGAACTCTCACATCATCAAACCTTGAGTCGGTGGCCTGGGATGCCAAAATAGGCCAGCATTCAGCTAACGTTACCGCACAGAGAATTATAATCGCCACAGTGGACGAAAACCGAGTCGGATATTTGAGACGCAGAAGAAAAAAAGACACTTATCTTTTTTAATCTCGATCTTCACTTTTGGTCATGGCTTATACATTTTTTTTCTTTTGTCTTTATTTAGGAGGAAAGATATAAAGCTAGTAAATAACCAAAACAAGAGAAAATGCAAAAGAAAGCCACGACTCTTTACAGGCATGTCTGTAACAAAAAGAGGTGGTATTGGTTGCAGGAAGCATTTTTTGTTAAAGAAGTGACATTTCATGGTTAGTTTTCTTATCTTCATTCTCCTTATCTTCGATATCTTTCTATTTTTATAATAAATATTATCCATTACAGAGAAAAATATAAATCCAAAGATGCATATGTATTATAATTGGCTTACGGCTGTTTACCCAAGTCTAGATTCTGTACCTGTTGATTTCACACACACAGAGCACTTTTATTTATAAGGATCATAAATACACCCTAATAGTGTTACTTCGTGGAATACCTGCACATTTACCAATGCCGCTCTATATCTTGATATAGATTGGAGAAGCCAAATAAACTCACTAATTTTTTTTCCAAAATTCGTTTGTGGCTTTTTGGCATAGGGCGTCTAAGAATTAAAACCAATTATGGCGTGTTAAAAACTCGTATAAATGACTATCACCACAAATGGGTCCCTTATACAGACTTTAAGGTTCTTTTATTGGTATTTTATCAAAACGAAAGGGTCGAGCAGTGTTTTGATATAGCATACTATGCCGGTAAAATATTTTTCCCCTGTTAGTTTTAGTGATTTATAATTCTCTTTAACAAAGACAAGACTCCAGAAATTAAATTTGGGTTATTTCCAGTTAAGAAGTACAAACCGGTTTACTTGGTTTAAAATCATAATCTAGCAAGATTTCAAACATTTTAAAGGACAGGCAGAAAATCTTTTATTTAACGTCGAATATGATTATATTTGCTCATCGATAAACAAAAAAAAAAACAAACAAAAAAAGAAAAAAAAAACGAACAGATTCTTAACAAAGATCTCACAAATTGAAAAGACCTGAAAGAAAATTGTTTGTACAGGATCATCAAAATTCTACTCCTGAATTGATAGACAACTTTTACCTCTTTCTCTTCGCCGAGCCCAAAACTTAAGAGCTTGTCCAGGTCTTAGGAAAATGATCCGGTTAATCGGATCGGAGAAAATTGCGCACCCGGGAATAAATTGTTAAATAAAAAAAAAGAGACCGAACCGAAACCCGAACCAACAGAAAAGAAAAGAATGAATGGGAAACCCGTTACTACGCACTTCACAGAACACTGGCCCAGTACCGGGCTATCGACATACTAGAGTTTAGGTAAGGTGGAGCCGGGTTGAAGGAATCACAAAGTTTTCATGATGGCCGCTTACTTGTGGGCGAGATAAGTCGGTTTGATTGGGCCAAAGTTACTTAAAAAAGAAAATTTCAAGCCAGTGGTAATATGAAAGTTATGTCTAGAAATAAAACTGAAATTGTTATTTAAAAGTCTGCCCTCTTCAAACTTTCCTTTTTATCCCCTTCAATTCATGCATTTTGAAAACTAATCACACATGTAAATTATCTTTTTAAAGACTGAACCTAAAAGATACTTGTAGGAACTGCTGTTATCTCCATAGTCCTTCAGTAGTTTTGTAAAAGTTGTAAAAAAAATAATAATAATAATAATAATGAAATAATGAAAGAAACGCATAATTATGGAAAAACAGGCTTTTATCTTCCTTAGAAAATATTTAATGATTTTACTTTTGTTTGGATCAATAGTAAAAGGTTATCATTTAACAAACATGCGTACCAAACAATGTACAATCAAAACTAGTAGTAACTTCTCATCTTCATTTTTTTCATCAAAATAATATGCCGCACTGGTGAGTGCTTACGCATTCGCCTTTTCTCAATCAACCTAAAATATAAAATCCTCAAAATCTATATTTTTTTTCAGAAATTATGTCAACATCTTGTTAACATTTGGTAGGATCGACATCGATTAGTTCAACTGTTTCACTGTAAGATCCAAAGTCTAGGTCTACATCTAACACTGAATGTGGAGAGAAATCTCAGGAAGGGGAGCTAGCCAAGCTCGTGTCAACATTTCGGTGCTCCGATAGACCAGGTGTATGACGTGACCATCTACATGTTTTGTTGAAGAATACTTACTGAGAAACCTAGGCATTGGTATACTGTGAATTGCTTCATTTGTAATTGAAGATGAATTAAGCCAGGTTATTTTTAGTAACCAAAAAAAAAAAAAAAAAAAAAAAAATAGAAAAAGCATAAAATGGGTCTATTTAAGAAGAGGAAATCAGTTTTTATTGAAAAAAATTTAAGTTTGATATACAATAAAAATTGATAGTAATATTATGAACAAAACTTGCTTAGTTAATCTTATGTTTGGAAGATATCGATTTTAAATACAGGCTATTAAATAAAATTAAAACTTACTTTGAATTGCTATGTTATGGTACCTCGATTTATTTTCCATACGCTTTACCCTTAAAAGAATTTTTTTTTCTCTTTCAAGAAGCCTCACTCTGCTCAGACGCCTCAGAGCTCTGGGTTAGCTGCTGTAACACTTTGTGCTTCCAAACTAAGATGATAACTTTGTTCGAAAACACTCATGTTTGACCATACAGGGTATTATTTCAATGAAAGAACTATAACCGAACGTTGGGTACTGCCCTTTATTTCATCATGACGAAGCGTAGAGTTACCGACAGGGGTACAGAAAATGAAACACAAAAATATTGATGAAGTTTAGAGGTGTGATCGGTTATTAAGTTCCAAACCACAGCTAGCGACTACATCATCACTGAGCCTTATCAAAACTGCGGTCTAAAACTCAGAAGTGACCAAATCCAATTCGATAAAGGTAGCATAAAAGGCAGGAAATTAAAACAAAAAAGTATAAAAAGCATCAAAATACAACTAGTGGAGGTTGCTTTCTTATGCTGTTAGACATCGAATCAATTTGTAATATGTTTCACACCTCTGTCAAATATCGCTCTATAGTGACGAATATGATTTTTAAAAATAACTCTGAGAAAACAATTAGTTTACATATACTTTCTTTTAAATAATCAATTATGATGTCATTACTTAAATGTATTGAATAGATTCAAGAAGAAAAAAATGAAGTTGATGATGATGATTATGATGATGATGATGATGGTGACGACGATGATGATAATAACATCAACATGTCTAAACAACAATCATTTTGAGATTTTCAGTTTTTAAATTTACCTCATTAATCACTGATAGAATTCTCGTCATAAGAGGGCATTTTTTCAGACGCTGCCACATGAAGTTACATTTTTGTCTGTTTCGTCTTCCGGTTCCAGGGTGAAAAGATAGGTCTCTAACTCTTCTCATCTGTCAGTATGACCTACAGGCCAAATCAAGGTTATCGTGCATGAAAGCAACATACTGATATCATGACTCACTGACTAATATTGTCGAGGGGTGTTTAAGGGGGTTCCCCTCATCAGCTTGACAGAGTGCAGTCATTGTCCTTGTCACGTTCTCGGACTTTCTTTGTTGACAATGGATTACAGAAAGGAAAATCATTTTGTTTCGTTACATTCAGGAAGAGCTGGAAGAGCTGGATAAAGAGGATTTGGATTCTTTTTCTTTTCGTTTCTTTCTTATATTTTTTCCTTATGACCTGCAATTAGTTTTGTTCGCACAGCACGTCCCGATAGGCGCATATCAAAAACATATTTTGTGTCCTCTTTTACTGATAGGCCTATTTCCGCTCATGTCTTCAAGTTTGGATTAGGAATCCCATTCGGGAAATATGCTGCCCGTCTTCCGTCTGATGCAAGATACACTGTGACGCATTGTTTCTAGGGCTGATAGCACGCGATCATGTGGCTGCACTCTGCTGCCCCATTCATCTGCTGTAACTTTTAGTAGTCACTAAATAAGTGATCACGCTCTGGAATCAGCCTTCATCAAAAGAAAAAAAGATGCGAGCAATAGGTCTTTCGGATTTCTGTGTTTTTTTTTTTTTTTTTATCCAAATCTAAATGTTAAAAGGTGACAGTGAGTTATTTTGACATGAATGTGTAGTGAGGCGCAGGTAAAGTCACAGTTGTGGAGAGTTCATTAAAAAAATATCGTTCGATTCACTCTATCAGTATATTTTTGTGGCGCTTCAGTTGTGAAAAATGGAAGTGCTAATAAGTTTAAAAAAGGCAGCGAAAAAAACCACTGGGATCGAAAGATGTGTCTCCGTGAGACGGAAAGGTGGTGTGTCATCAATTAACCTCATAGCGGCGTTCATTTTACATACAATTTTAACGATATCCAGGTCATAGGTCATAGGTCATAGGTCCAGAGGAATGGTTTGCCTCTCTGATTTGCAAACGTGCTGAAGGGAGGTGAAAAAGCTGTAAGCTAAAACGTGATATGATCTTCAGCCATTCTCCCCACCTCTTATGCATTATCTATCTATCTATCTATCTATCTATCTATCTATCTATCTATCTATCTTTCTATCTATCTATCTATCTATCGATCTATCTATCTATCTATCTGTCTAGTATCCATCTATCTATCTATCTATCTATCTATCTATTATCTATCTTTCTATCTATCTATCTATCTATCTATCGATCTATCTATCTATCTATCTGTCTAGTATCCATCTATCTATCTATCTATCTATCTATCTATCTATCTATCTATCTATCTATCTATCTATCTATCAAACCTGTCAATCTATTATATGTCTAACTATCTATTTATTTAATTATACAATTATGGGTGCGAGTGAGGGTTTTTATTTTTTGCTTGCTGTCTATCAATCTATCTACATTTGTACATATCGCTCCAATTTTCTTCGTCTCTCTTAGCTTCTAGACATTCATTTACCTTTCGAAATCCCTCACATTCATATTTTCCTCGCATCTCTTTCGTGTTCGAATGCGTTCTTTCTTGCACGTCTCGCCTTCTACGCAGGTGTTTAAAACTGAAACAAACAAAACTTTATTGCAGGGGCTCAGAACATTTTTTTTTTAGTTTATAGATAGACGTGTCACCTATCACTAAAGTGTTTAGCAGGTTATGCCATTTGAATGCTGCGCAAAGTGGGAAAACCCTTTCCTCCTGGATAGTGGATAAACATTATTATTTACGTGAAAATCTCAGATAAGACTTTTGAAATATAGGGTATTTATTATGCGTCAGAAACATGTGTACGTGATATAAAAACATTTTGTGAAATGAAAATATTTTCATCTTACGTAGTAGACGTTGAAAAAAGCCACTAACTGTATGGAATAAAATCCTGATAATATCACCGGATCTTTTTTTTTTTCCAACCAAAACTTAAATAGAGTAAAAAAAAAAGATTACTCAAGAAAAGTAATCTTGCTTAAATGGATTACGCCAAGACCATGTTTTTCTCCATTTTTTTTTAATAAAATCAGAAACCGTTTACATGAATGATTGTTGGATGCTTATCACACAAAATTATAATAGATAAGAGCATACTTAAAATACTGGCAGTTTGATATATTGGTCTACAAAGCCCATCCTCTTCAAAATGGTTTTAACTGTTTTGAGTGGCACTGATTTAATCTATAATATTAAACCCACGAAAACCATCTCAGAGTTTTATGGATAAACAGGCTGAGATACAGAACATGGCAGAAAAGAGAAGACAGCAAACCGATTCATTGGCTATGGCGGAGAGCCAAGACTGAAATCCTTACGGGTTTAACATATATGGTGCCCTACACGAAAGAAGAAATGCTGAATAAATTTTTCAGCCTGAGCAACATCGCTCTTCAAATCATCATGGGAAAATTGGGAAACACTTCTAGATTAGCCTAATGCACATTGGGAGTACTATTGGTATAAATGTTCCTATAGATCGAGTTAGTAATGACTGGAAATATTTGCGAGCGATAAAAAAGAAGTTAAAAGTGTCTTTACAAGACAAATATACCTTGAATTGCGAATAATGTTATTGTCTTCACATTTACTCTGAGCGATGGAATTTCTGGGTTACAGATGTTTGATACGAAGGAGAAAAGGTCAATAAGTTCATACAATCCTAGCTCTGTGTGAACATTCGTATTCCTTCAGCTGCAGCAGTAAACCCAGTAAGCCGCACTAAAATATTAGGCCTTAATAGTAATGAAGTTATCGACGATACGTGGAGCTCTGGCCGTTCGTGAGATGGTTTTATACTGCGTGACCCCGAAATATAGGACAGTATAACAAGGCAGCGGCAAACTGCTAACAAAAAAAAAAGGAAATAAAAGTTTTAACCAGGAATCGAATATACACTCTAAATCTTATGATTTCCCTTCATTGTTTTAGGGAGATAACCCTGCTGTATTTTAATCCTTCTATTATTCTGAGCATTATTCACTCAAGCAAAATATAACGTTTACGCAAGAACGCTTTAAAAATACAATACAGAACAAGTGGATGTAAAGGGAACTGAGCGGTTTGCGAGCCCAGCAGCTACCGTGGGTACTGACTTGGCCTTCTAAAACTCTTATCATTCACCTATTAACTTTTAGTTAGAACAAAATAAAATGCAGGCTCTTTATCCAATGTCTCATATCGGATTTATTTCTAGCTTCAAACAAGTTTTCACGTTTGCATCACTCTCATTAAAGCTTGAACTACTAATAACCCTTAAATATAATCTGAGTACTAGCTGGACCCAACTTATGTTTTACACAAAGTTTGGAAGATAACAGTGGCAGAATTTCTAGAACCAATATTCTGTTAATCAGACACACACACAGATCTATGAAGATCTCTATCTTGACATCATCTCGAGGATAATCTTTATTACAATCAACCTTGATTCTAGATTCTACTTGGCTCCAATTAATAAACCCAAAAGCGAAATTTGGCCCAGAATAGCCCAGATCAGACCTGTAAAACTGGATTCTAAAAACTCAGAAATTGGCTTAGTAAAAAACAGAAGCATTCAAAATTGGAACAAGATGTCAGCATATTGATATACATTCGGAAAACAAAATTAACAATCATTGTTATGTAAAGTTTGAAGTTTGATAGCTGAGTAGTTACTCGGATCAATCAAATAATAGATTGGAAAAGATTCTTTGGTCATTTTCAGTTGCTCTGACTAGAGACTGCATTTATGGGGCTTTAAAAACCTGCTCAGTAAAGGCGCAGATATTATTCCTTTTGTTTTCATCTTATTTACAATTCTCTTACAGAAGTGTTTTGGACAGGTAAGAGCACATCTTGCAACAGTGAGAATGGATGAGTAAACTTCATGAAACATTAAACATTTTTATTGAGAGATTCATCTCGGCCTAAACAAAACGTTATCAACGTCCAGTTGTTTGTATCTCAGTCGGTAACGCCTTCCCACAAATTTTACAAGTCTTAAAATTGTTGAACTAAAAACTCAGTGGGCTGCATATAATCATGTCACTAGAAAGTTGAAGTCTTCATATCATTCTGTTTTTGTCGGTGATGCATTTCATTTACGTATGAATAATCTGATTAAAAGTGTGGTGCAAATATGTATCTTAAATATTTTTTTGGAAAGCTTTCAAATGGCATGACAATCCGAAGCAACCTAAAATAAGGTTAAAGGTTAACATTACAGCCCAGTGACTCTGACAATAGCAGTTCTGTGCGAAGAGCATAACCATGGTCATAAAAACAGGTTCCGCAGAAGACCCAGAAAGCAGAGGGAAGAGAAGGATTCGCCCATTGGAAAAAAATAGACGAAAACAAAGGAAAACAAAACAGAGGAAACAGAGGGATATGTGGCTTATGTGCTAACATCATCAAGAACTGTATTTTTTTTTTCAATAAATTTACAATGATTGCATCTATAAAAACGTCGTTTCACAATGTTCCTCATTACCGCACGAGTCAAGTGTTAACTGTGGAACTTTTTAGGGGTTGGCTCCCTTTCAAATTGATAAGAAAAGAGCAACTCTTGAGCTTGCAAGGCTATTTGCTGTTTGTTCCCACTTATACTTGCATGCAAGAATAGCATTTGGGCTAGAGGGGCCTTAACGTTTTGTAATTCACACGTGAGGTAAAGGCTGTGGATCAGCCAGTTCAGAGATTGTAAGCTGAGCAAGTAAGAGAGCGAGAGAGACAGAGACAGAGACAGAGACAGACAGACAGATAGACAGACAGACAGAGAAATGGAAGGCACAGAAATAGATAGAGATAACTATATCAAAAGAGAAAGAGATGAAGAGAAAAGTAAAGAAAGTGAAAATGAGAAATTATAGCAAACAAAAATACCTCAAGATATGTGAATCTATGTCTCAGTAGCCAATCTTTCTACCACAAACAAGAATAGTTGTGAAGCACAGTAAAAAAAAAAAAGATATAGTATAACATCAAAATGTACGAGACAATACAAAGCGCGTACGCTTTGAAAAAATCAGCTGTACGCATTGATCAGACACAAAAACAAGAAACAAACAGACATTCAAATGCAGATAGTAATTTGAAACACATAAAAAATGAAAATAAAATAGAGGAAATATCTTTGTATAATATGTAAAAATTAAACATTCTGAAATATAAGCACAGAAGAAATATGAATAATAGGGGATACAAAGTAGGAAAAAAAACTGGATCATGGAATAAATGAATGACTAAATAAGTAATGAAAAATAATAAGGAAATAGCTTAATAAAAAACAACCATATAAATAAAAATAGTAAAATGATACAAATTGAAGAAAACGATCATGAAAGATAGAGAGAGAAAGAGACAAGAGACAGAGAGATAAAAGAGCGAGATAGGAAAAGAGGGAATAGTGGCTGAAAAGACAGACAAACAGATAAAGAGAAACAAAGAAAAATAACAAGATAAGTTAAAAAAAAAAAACAGACGCGTTAAATCTTCTATCAACCAAAATATCAAGGCTAATAGACATGAAACCTGTAAATTAAAATGAAAATTTATAGATAACGTTCCCTAAAAATAAGAAAAATTCAATCACTAGATGTAAAGAAATATTTCTTTTTATTTTGCAAGAAGAAGAAATTATTAAAATAAATTGATAAAAGAAAGTTAATATTATTTTGCTCAAGGTAGGTATAGAGTGTTAGATAGTGAATGGCCAAATGTTAAATTTTAAATTGATTCCACAATTCTGATAAACGTATTAGTACTTAGAGAAGATAGAATTGAAGAAAAAAAATTTAAATATATATATATATATATATATATATATATATATATATATATATATATATATATATATATATATATGCAAGTTAAAAATCAAATTTGGCCGTTGAAAGGGTTAAAACAAGGCAAAATTTCATGCTGCACAACTTGGAAATAAATGGTGTTAGACTGATAATATTTGGCTCATTTGTTCTTCAAAATAAGGTCTAGAGTATATACCTATTAGTTTTGTTATATCTTACATAAGTACAAAATTATAAAAACTTCAAAAATATACATTAAATATAAAAAGGGCAGTTTACTTTAAATTTGTAAAATAATTCAATTTTTAGAGAAAACTCACAAAAAGCAGGTATAACCTGTAAGTTAATATCTTGACAACAGGCGGGCGGAATTTCAGCGTTACTGGATGAGTAGTTTTTGCAACAGAGTGTTTGAAAAATGGCAAATAGGAGAAAAAATCGCGTTTTGAGAAAACGGCTAAAATTAAAAAAAAATTACACTAACTTAGCATTCTCAGGACTTTCATGGGCCCCTGGATTATACATTATCCTTGTCAGTTTGGGTCAGACTATCCAGACTTACCCTAAACTTGTTCTATATCTAATATAAGCTTTTTTTTTTGCAGAAGTACATTCTATGGCAGGTGCATTCTAGGTCTAGATCTATTAGGCCTACTATCGTCATTAGGTGTCGCATGGTTTTCAGTACCAGAGGAACGTGTTTGGTCGTTTGCAGCATTAGATTTAGGTGTTTTATCACTCTTATTGCACTGATACCCTTGAAACTTTCCCTCGTTTGTCTTCCAGTATTCTTGGAATTTCTCATCTTGTAGATCTACATCAAAAAATCAAGTTTGGAAGTAACTCAGCTGATTATACAAACCAACGTCGTCTGAAATGTTTACATTGTTACTACATATAGGCTTTCAGTATGTTTCATCATCAGCAGTTTCAACTATATTCTTCTACCTAAGTTTGGGAAGACCTTGTGCTTCATTGTATGGTGATCTGATGCTACATATATTACCTTTTTTTACTCTGCAAGTCCTTGGTTAGGGTTTGATTATATTCGTAGCTATGCAGATTTGGTGCTACGCTGTCATGTTTAATGCCACGTTTTAAGTACTTGAGGTTAAATATTAATAAAAAAAATGGCTGATATTAAGGCAGAAATGGATGAGGTTTCATAATACTTAAAAAAGTATGGTACCCTTCATTGGCCTAATTTCACTATTTTAATACTTTATACCTACCTCAAGTTTACAAAATAATAATCACAGTAGTCACTGTAGTTTAAGCGTCAACAAAATGTTATAAATGCTGATTTTCATGACAACTGAAGTCAACGAAACACATAATATGAATCAGCATACCGCAAAGAAACAATACATTTTAACATTAATTTCTTTACTACCTGAATGTTATGAAAACAGGTCTGGTTCGCTTATGGTTTTAAAACCATTTCTGTTTCGGACCTCACGGTGGACAAACGGATTTTAGGTTCTTTAAATCTGTACGCTCTGCAAGATCCTCGTAAACTTGATAGAAACTGAAAAACCGACGTTTTCTGCACAGCATAAGATAGTTTACTGTTGACGCGGGAGGTACTTAGGCTTATTATATCTATAATAATTATAATATCACGTTCAAAGCCATGCAACTCAAACCTGTTTTGAGGTTATATTTGCACATCTTTTATTCTCTCTTTGCACCAACATCATAATATAAATATCGGAACCTGAAACGTGTAAAGAGTCATCAGATTTTTGTAGGCCGCCAATAAAATCCCCAAAAAATATGGAATAGCAACACTAAATCACGCGATTTTACGTGGGCATATTTTTAAATCTCAAAGTTATTTTTACGGATTAATAAAACGATTTTTAAGAACTCTATTTAAATCCTATTAAGCATGCGAGACAAACCATCGAGTTAGGTAGATTTTTTAATTAGCCGTACAAAATTGTATTTGTTTTTGGTGCAAAACGAACTCAACGCTTGTTTTGATCTTTAAATCCCGTGGCGGTTGGAATAAGTTGGACTAGATCTAGGAGGTTAGCATTATTCTCAATTAGAATATTAGATCTAGATTTAGAGTGATTACAATCTAGATCTAATTTAGACCTATATCGTACAAATCTGTTTTTGTTTTTAATGCGAAACGAACACATCGTTTGTTTTTATTTTAAATCTAAAAGGAATACACTCCATATCTAAATTTTGTGTTTAGAATTAGAATTATCGAGATATCTAGATTCTAGGTAAAGATGGATAGATGGAGGAATATAATTTTATCATGATCATGTAAGTAAAAGGAGAGATATCAAGACTATTTATAAGCCTCGGCAAATTGATACCAGGGTCCCGTTTGTAGAACTGGAGATTTGAGCTAGTAATCTCAAAAATACTAAAATTGTCTACATTTCTACTTTTTCAGATATAGGGTTTTAGGATGGAGATATAATGTCTATTTATTTTGTCATAACATCAAAATAGCATTCTAATTTCAACCGCCCCCTTTTTTTCCTCGAACGATTTACGTTTCTTTTGAGACTGTAAACAATTTATTTCAGATTTTTTAATAAATCTTATTAGTCCTCTTGGAAGAATTTAATTTTAATTACTTAAACCAATCCAAGTTAAAATACTTAAATCCCTAGTCAGTAGTACCTAATTAGGAAAGGCGCTTGTAATACACTTCAAAAGTAAAAAAAAATGGGATTTTTTACAGCAGTTTTCTATCTTATTTTTGGATAACAAGTGATTTTTGTCTACACTGGCTTACTACGACACATTTACTAGCTTTGGATAATGTCTTCACAAACTTCGCAGCTTAAAATAAACCAATGAATTGCTTTTCCCAGTGAAGTCGAACCGATCATTAAGCGAAGAACAAGCCGCTATCCCAGCTTTGCGGAACAAGCGCTTCCATCGATCCGCGCACGATGCAGCATCTAGAGGAAATTAATTGTCGGAGGGACCGAGCACGTTATCGCCAAGACCAGCCTCTTCTCTGTTGTAATGCTGTGGAAATTAAGAAAGAGCATTACAGCATTTACATTGTCCATTGCTCGCTCTTAATGTGTCTTTTATTGCCCACTAAATTGCTCTAGGAGGTGTTTAATAGAGCTGTTGTTCAGCAGCCATGATGAATATCATGGATATTCCCTTATCATTGTTTTATAGAGTTATTGAATCAAAGGGAGATTATCGCTGTAGCCAAAAGTAAAAAAGAGAGAGAGAGAGAGAGAGAGAGAGAGAGAGAGAGAGAGAGAGAGAGAGAGAGAGAGAGAGAGAGAGAGAGAGAGAGAGAGAGAGAGAAACATTCATGTGAATTAATGCGCAAAATACTTTTGAAAAAAATAAGCGTCATGGAAAAAAGTGTCGAAAAGTTTGTAATATGTTAGAATAACTTAATATACAACGATCAGTAAGAGAAGTTATTTGTTGATCGAATCATAATAATAACGAAACTTAGAACTAAAAATTCTGGATTGTAAACAACTGCCTGGGCTTTAGTAGTTTTTTTGTGGAAGTAAGTTTATCTCGTCCGAGGCATTTGCTTGATTCTTATCTATGTGATTAAAAAAGTTCGATATATTATTGAGCAGGTCGACTTTTATCCCCTCTCCTATGACCAGACTGAGCAGTAAAAGAAATAAGAGCGTAAGTGTATTATAGAATCACAGTTTCATGACTCTGAGGAAAACAACTTCATGTTACGTTTATAACTTTCTTTGTCCTAGTCAAGTAAGGTAAGACGGCCATGGCAGAACCAGGGAGACAAACATTTCTTGTATGCTGCTAAAAGTTTTTTTTAAGGACTTGTATTTTAGTTTGTAGTTTTTAAACTGTGAAATCCAAGAATTCCCTTAATTATTTAAGAATGTAAAAAACCCAACAACCTATTAAATCTATAAAACTTTACATCTAGACTTACATTATTATATTGATGCTTGTCATTTAAAAAATTATTACTTGAATTGTGCACCTCGTTTAATTGCCATTTAAATCTAGATTTATGTAAACAGCCGTAATTAAGACATTTAGATTACTCAGACTACTATTATTAATGTTGTTGTTCTTATTGTTTTTATTAATCATGATGGTGTTGTTGTAATTTTTATAAATTTTGAAATGTTTCCCGATAGCAACGGCTCTAAGCTTTTCACTTTCAAACTAAACGCAGTTGTTTTTTCTGAAGGTTTTGTGCGCTCGCGCTGTTAAATTAATGATAAATTATTATTATCGGCAGGTTATTATTCTAGAAAAAAATTGATATCAACCGGAGATAGCTAAACTCATATTGTAAAATTCTCACTTCCTCTGCCATCCAATATTTGTTCATGTTGATATGGTATATTGGTATGGAAATGATGTCTGAAACTATTACTTTTATGAAAATTAAATAATTACTAAGAACCAAGCTGGAGTGATTTTTGGTTTTTTAAAAACAATTTTCTGCACTTTTGTGTGTCTGCTGTCGTGTGAAGAGTAATCTTTTTTAAGAATAATTTTTCATATGATTACTTTCTTCTTATATTTTCTTATTTTTATTTTTGGTGGCCTCAGGCAAACTGATATTACAGAGTACATTAATATATCTCTCAATCTTTTTTTATATACATAAAAACGTCTAATTTTTCCTTGTCTAACATTGCGCACAAATCAAAGCAACAGTGCTATTTAGAGGACATAATAGCCATAAGATCATTCAATGCCAACAATATTATTGTCCTTCAACCTATGTCATCTCTAAGATCTATTCTCCTAAAAAATTAAAATGATCTTCCAAAAAGAAATATTGAAAAATAATAAAAAGTCGATTCAGAAATGTCTCAGCACGAGTACCGGAGTTAGACTGAGAGATGTTAAAGTCATTGTCCAGGAGACTGGGACCTTGTTATTTGATAAGTCCGCAGCAGGCATGTCAGAAACCTTTTGAATTATTAATCGGCGTACAGTTTCATGAATGTGGCAATCCCTATATTCGACTATTAATAGCTCTCTTTGCTGGTCGGATTAACGCTTGAGTTATGACTTTAAACTTTATTAAGAATGTTTTAAAAAATCAATTCTTGTATTCTTTTTGTATTAATCATTGCTTTTCTCCTACATACCCTTAACTTACTTGTCACTGCAATTTTTTTAAAGCAATTATGTGCTAGGATGTTTACCTTTATTTTTAGCTCTGTATTTTCTCTGCTCTCTATTTCTTTATTCTTTTCACTTTCTGCGTCACCTCTCTTTCTCTTTCTCCTCCCCACAAACGCAAATCCAAAGTTTTTGCTGAAGAGCAATCAAGAAGCTGTTTTAAAAAATTTAATTAGAAATTTAAATGATATTCAACATTCCACGTTTCCTTCCCTTCCTCAATAATTACTGCTGATTTTAAGTTGTTAGTGGTCGTAACGCGGCCTGTTTTCTAAAGACTATGATAACAGAAATTAATGAAAAGTGGCGATTCATCTGATTTTAAGTGAAAATGATAATCATGGAAGAGGGAAAAAAATCAATGCTAGAAAGTTATTGATAACTTCATTCGTAATGTCAATTGTGAGGTGGCTTGCAATTTTAAAGCTCAATGATAAGTGATTTCCATATTTTCTGAAAGCTCAATCAATTCCCTGCAAATATCAGTTGAAGTTTTTTAAATATTTTAATACTTGGCTGAGATGTGACTTAAAATCTATCACAAGTTTGGGGAACGAGAAACAGAAAAACGCGTTAAAAGTTAGGGATTTCCTGCAGAGTTGCTGATATCTGCACAAAATCACCAAATAACAATATTAAGGTGCCTTTGAGCTTTGAAACTTTTTGAGATAATAGAAAAATGGATGATTGTTCATGAGAAGCTAAAAAGTGGACAAACTTAAAAAATCGACTTTTTTATGTTTGAAACCCTGTAGCTCAAAACAGTAATTTTCGACATGAGCCCAAATAATACCAGGCCACCTCACAATTTATACCGAAACTTATATATCTTAAATATTTTATTTTCACTTTGGGCATAAAAGACTTCGATAAATCATTTTTTTGAAATTGTCACAGCATTATCAGAACATTTTTTACAGCGTCGATGGGAGAGAGGAGGGAAAAGAGTGGAGACTTCTTTATGACATAATTTATTATTATACATGCCAAGAACGGTGGGCTCCTTTATATCCTTATAGGAAAGGATTGGGATAATTGTTTTTTGATGACCTGAATAAGGATTCGAGCGCGGTTATTCTTTATTTTGCAGCTCAAGGCTTTACCGACTGAGTTATCTGGTACCCGCAAAATGACATTAAATGGCTGAGTTTCTACTTTCGTGCGTAAAAGTAAGAATTATAAGAGCTAGTGTTTTCGGTTGTGCTCAGCAGTGGTTAGGATAAGGCTTTAATTGAAAATGGCTGAAAAATGTTTGCCATTGTGGGATAAGAACCATCGATTTATAGTTGCTTCGTCACCCATCGCCTTGCTTCTCAAAGAGAAAATGGCTTATGCAAATACGCTACTACGCTACATAAAAGAGAATTTCATGGCGTAGGTAGGTGTTTACTTAGCCTCCCTGAGTGACTTACAATTTTGATTGGGAAGATACAAATCGCACCAAAGACAATCATCGAGTCCGGAAGCTTCAACAATTGCTATTGGACGCACAAACATTTAGGACGAACAATAACAATAATTATGTATGCCTCAAATATATAGTAATTTCAAATTTAGCTAGATCTAACTTTCATTTCTTAAGATACAAATTTCAGTGCTGAATATAAATTATTCATAGGATGTTTTGTTGTCTTCATTTTTACTTATCTTGGAAGCTAAGAAATGCGTAGTAACCATCTCCAGTTTTGAAAGATGCGATATTTGTCTCAAGAAGATAAGCAAATTAAAAGTTTTGATTCGCGAATTTCTTAAATTTTTGATACAAGTAAGAAACTTTAGGTTCTATATGCACGGTCCATCTACAGAAATGAAGATTAATGGAAACATTTGGGAAGACGGTCCTTGGTTTAAGTGGTCGGATGATTATTATTCATAGATGACGGTATGTAATAGCCAAAATAATACTGGCTGTTTAGCCTCAAATGGAAACCGGATCTAGACCGTCGAGTGGATGTACGGGGAAATTGTTCTTAGATTTCCCCGCTACATTTCGGTTACCCTGACATTATGATTAGCATAGATAAGTGGCATGTCGTCACTCGGCATTCACCAAATTCGTTTGTTTTACTTATACGTGGATAATGGTAAACGCCAAGCTCTTTTACTACGCTTATTTCGTACCTGTTTTCTAAATGCAATTTGGTTATATCTCCTGATCAGTTGCGGACCCAAAGCACAAACGCAAGAATAACATTGCGTTTCCAAGTAATTTACTCAACGTCTTTTTTGTCGCTCTACCCGTGCTTTATCCATAGCAGCGTTACATCCGTTGCTATCGCGCTGAGCTCCATTAAATCACCATACGCCGCACCCTATGCCGCCCAAAAAAATTAAAAAAAATAAAACAGGATGCCCCAGACTTGGCTGCTTTCATGTGGGTGGTATGGCACCGAAAGCTTTTAAGTGGGCGTAAACGTCAATGCTGGGTATAACGTTGACTCCTATTTATTTATACAATATCAAATCGACGTGATGTTGTGAGCACCTGAAAGGCCGATTTTGACTGCACAGGAGTATAGTCTAGAAGAGCCAAAAGATAAAACCTTTTGAAGCATTCTATCCTGGAGGGAGGGTGCGGTTCAAAGAGAGGTGTGTGTGTGTGTGTGTGGGGGGGGGTCTGTGAGAAAGAGAATTGGTTTTGGGGAAATTACAAGAATCATGGAAGGACTGAACGTTGTCTTTTAGACTTTTACTTTTTGTCTTTGAAAGGGCAAGTGCATGGAAAGAAAAGTGATTGTTGAGCTCACGTTTAGGGCTAGAGAGATTTATTGTTGTCTGTAGTTTCCATGAACAGTTAAGGGATTGGTCCATCTAAAATGGGTGCTAGGGGTGCTTTTAATGAAATGAGGAGCTCCATTATACTCCCTATCAATTGCATCTTAATCTTCAGAATAAGAGTTGAATGGCATTGGTACCTTTCAGAGCGCTAACTCGTCTCTGGTTGAGTAATGAGATTATGTAAGTTTTTGGATATACGGATTACATTAGATCTGAAAAGCGTTTTCATATTAAAACCGAGAGAATTAATTTGCTACAAAGTGATTTATTATGTAGCTTCAGTTCTTGATGCAAATTTTCATCATTTAAGTGTTTTCGATAAGAATTAAATTTTCCGAACATGTGAACTTCTGAATCTTAGTTATCTTTAAAAAGTGATAGCGTAGACACTCAACTTAATGTTTCTCTTGCTCTTTCTCTGTCTCGTCTCATGAATCTCCATCTCAATTTTTCCTTGTCTTTTTTACTTCATCTCACCAACATCCCTTCCCCATTCCGGCCTCCCACCCAGTTTCAGTTTCTCTCTCTCTCTCTCTCTCTCTCTCTCTCTCTCTCTCTCTCTCTCTCTCTCTCTCTCTCTCTCTCTCTCTCTCTCTCTCTCTCTTTCTCTCTCTGTCTCTTTCTCTTTCTCTCTCTCTTTCTCTCTCTGTCTCTCCCTGTCTCTCTCCCTTTCTCTCTGTGTCTCTCTCTGTCTCTCCCTGTCTCTCTCTCTTTCTCTCTCTTTCTTTCTCTCTCTGTCTCTCCCTGTCTCTTTCTCTCTCTCATTCTCCCTCTCACTATATCTTCCCCCTCCAAAACCAAATAAACAAAACCATGTAAGAATAAAACCTAACTCATGAGGTTTTTAGTAGATCTGATTTTATTTTCTCTCCTCTGGATATGCGTATTACTGTCATCTATGACCTTCTGTGAACTTTTCGCTCGTTTCCTTCCTCACTGAAGGACCTCCAAACAACCTATGCTGCCTTTGACTTGATCTTTATATATATATATATATATATATATATAGATAGATATATAGATATGGAGGTATAATCATTAAATTTTAATGAACGGCATTGTTTCGTTCGATTTATTAATCTATCGGGATTTTACATAAGTTGGATATGCAACCTTTACTATCGATAACTCTTTTTTGTGGCAATCCAGCATTATTTTTTTATGTAAATGCAATTTTATGAGCGAGTAGTTCAATGAATCATTAAAAGGTGTGAGAATTATTATATCTATCTGCAGACAGCAACGTTTGATTTGAATTGCGTTAAGAGTTTAAAAATCAATAACCACCCTGATTTGTTTCGTGAGTTAAGAATCAAATTTTGAAACAGTGAAGAATTTGAAGCTAAGCCTAGAGATTCTGGATTTGGCGGGTAATAAACCTTAAAACAAATCCAAAAGGTCACACACGTCTTCCTTGAAAGTTCGCAAGTAATTTTGCTCGCTTTTAGTATTTTTACTGCTTATTTTTTTTTTAATTTGTTCATTCGAAGCGTAAAGGTTTTCTAAAATACAATAAGTCAGGTGCCATAATTCATTCCTTTCTTGGAATATGTTTTATTCATAAAACAATGCTTCTGTTTTCATATTATGCCTCTTTGGTTAGGCCCAATACATAATAGAGTAAAACTTTTGATGTGCGTGTATTGAGTTATGCCGCTAAATATCTATCATCTAATGACTAAAGGATTCAAAACAAACAACTTTTTAGTAATTCACAAAAAACTGAAACTTTTTATTTAACATAACTCTAACTCATAGTTAATATTTCGCATCTCTTTCACCTTTAATTATATTCACTAAAGATCCCCCCCCTTTTCCGCATTTCTTTATCTTCTTTACTATCGTTTAACTCATGTTTTTATGTTTTTATCTGTCGACTCTGTAGTTGGTATCAAGCTTTCTATGTCTTAATTTATAGGGTTAATCTCTCTCCTTTTCACCTTCTTCCTTCTATCATGTTTTTTTTATTCTTCTTTAGTCTCTTCTTTAAGTTTTTTCTCTCTGCAGTCTCTCTCTCTCTCTCTCTCTCTCTCTCTCTCTCTCTCTCTCTCTCTCTCTCTCTCTCTCTCTCTCTCACTCTGTGCAAAATTCCCATTTTCACCCTTGCTCTTATTCTTCCACTTTCTCTATTATCATTCTTTATACGTTTTAACAAGTTCCTTTCAGTTTATCAGTTATATAAGCAACGGAATGTAGTGAATATTACATACAATATAGCCTTAACATCTCTTACATAAATCAGTAGAATTATCTTTCAAACAGTGCTTACTGTCAAATAAAGTGAAACTTCTCAATGAGATGAACCGTAAGTAAAATCACGTATCAAAATCTGATTATTTGTAGTTGCGATATCAAACAGACTACATTCAAACCCGAATAATTCAGTGTGAACTAAAAGGACCAACTACAGGTGGCATAGATAGTAAAACGATACAACTATGTAATATTGTAACTCTTTATACGTCATTCGACTTCTAGTTCTAATAAAGCTCATATTTTCAGAAACCTCAAAAAAAAATTTTTTTAAATAACATATCAAAAAATAATTTTTGGTAAAAGTATCTTAGAAAATTGATAGAAATGTTAAGGAAAATGATTTTGCAACAAATTAGAATCACCTCTTACAAATTAAGCCTTTGTTGTGCAAGTTCTTTTCCAAATTTTTTTTCTCAAATGCAGCCAAAGTAGCATTAGAAACTTCTAAGATAGGGAAATAGATGCTTTGTGATGAAAATGAATTTTTATTCAATATGGTCTGTGAAAATTTTATATTTATCTATCTAAGATAACTCGCTTTTTCTGTGAATCAATTACAGGATATCAAACGTATCTGACAAATAGAGAACTAGAGATACAGAAAGGTGGAGAGTGACTAGATGTGAATGCAAAAGTGCGAGAGTCAGACAGACGCTTACAGACATATCTACAGCAGAATCAGAGAATCAGAGGAACAAAAACAAGCACAAAAAAGAAGACTCATAAAGCTAAAGAAAATCTGCTAATAATTATTCTTTCATTTTTCTATGATTTAGAGCAGATAAACAGGTGAAGTCTGGAATATGAAATGCTATACAAGACAAAGGAGCGAAAAATGAAATTAAATAAAGTGGACTTTTCATATAAACCCTCATTTTACTAACACAGAAAGAGAGAGAGAGAGAGAGAGAGAGAGAGAGAGAGAGAGAGAGAGAGAGAGAGAGAGAGAGAGAGAGAGAGAGAGAGAGAGAGAGAGAGAGAGAGACAAGGAAAAAAAAAAGGGGGGGGGGAGGGGCTGGAGGGTTGGAGGGAGAGTGAGAAGAGAAGGAGAGGGATGGTTATGATGAGAAAGAGGAAGGGGCTAGAAAGGAAAAAGATCTTTTAATGCCCAACTCCGCTTGCTGTAGCTCAACTTCCAACACTCACCGATCCCGACCATCAAAACGGTTAATTTCTGCTGCTAGGAAAGGTCAAGCGTCAAGCTCTTGTCTGTCGTTATTGATTGAAGAACTATTAAAACCTCTTTATTGTTTTTAAATTCTGCCCTCCTCCTTCGTTCCAATTCTGATATCTATCTATTCATCTATCTAGATCTTATTTTTCAAGTAAGTGCTATGTCATGAGTAGTCCTATAACCGTGTAAGTAAAACTTCGTTATACTATCTTCCGCCCTTTCTTTCTCGTTAGTTTGCTCATTCGTTCTATATATTTAAGGCATTTTGAATAGTATGAGCAAAATTCTAGGTCTAATTATGGTATCTGGAAAGAACTTGCTATTTAAAAGCAAACTCGTTAAAGAAAAAAAAATAATTTCAAAAGACTGAAAGACGAAGCAAACCCGCAAGACATGAAAAACTAATAATTAAGTTTGTCTCCGATTGCCCTCCACAGTGGCGAAAAATGGACACCCCCTCAAGGCATCATCAAGCGAAAAATGGCTTTTGAACGAAAATACCACAGACAGCTCAAAATTCAACGGACTTCTAAAATTACAAATGGTAAAGTGAATGGGGAGAGTATAAACTCTAAATTAAAACCGTCTGTGGGATTAATCAAAACTTCTATAAGTGGAATATTGAGAGAAGATGAAGAGAAACAATTTAATTTGAAAACACATATTTGGCGGCGATAAGGAAACAACTTTTCAAGATTTTTGCCAACTACGTCAAAGTTTGTCTAAAGCAGGGACAAAAAATCCCAGGACCGAGAGCCCAAGACCGAGATTTGTATCCACCAAACGTTACAAACGGAGTTTTCTAAATGTGCACAGTATAGATGTTTCTAATAACTTGCTGACGTTATTCTTAGTTAAATCCTAGGAACCTCTCTGAAACTTCTGACTAGTTCTTTCTATGTATCTATCTATCTGTTTCCCTCTACCTCTTTCTCTATCTACTCTCTCTCTGTCTCTCTGTCTCTGTCTGTCTCTGTCTTTGTTTGTCTGTCTCTGTCTTTGTTTGTCTGTCTCTGTCTTTGTCTGTCTGTCTGTCTCTCTGCCTGTCTGTCTGTCTGTCTGTCTGTCTGTCTGTCTGTCTGTCTGTCTGTCTCTGTCTCTGTCTCTCTCTCTCTCTCTCTCTCTCTCTCTCTCTCTCTCTCTCTCTCTCTCTCTTTCTCTCTCTCTCTTTCTCTCTCTCTTCTTTCTCTACGCTGTCTTTGTGTCTAGTATATTTTTAAGTCATATTGAATTCACTTATAGAATGAAACTCTCTTACTTGCTAACACTGTTGAAGAGCAAGGTCTATACTAAACCACGAAACAGAATGTAATAAATACACCCGATTCGAATTATATTTATATCATGCATGTATTTTTAAGCCTAAATGGTTGTTCGCTTTTATTAACATAATTTTGCTAAATATGATGTTTATTACCTTTTCACAGCTTCATGTTTCTGTATTAAGTTTAACATAATAGTCTTGGTCTAACGTTTTTCTTGGGGAATCTAGAGTAAACTTGAAAGAGTTGGCCATTTCTTGTCATATCCATTATGATTGGAGCATGATTCTGTCTTCAGATTCCAGGGAGTGAATTGATATTATTTGTGATAAATTAAGCCCACTCAAAGTTAACCAAGTACACCTGGACAGTTTTTTTGTTGCATTTCATCCGTTTGTTTGTTATTTGATATAGCCGTGCCGCATGCGGTGATCTCAGGCCTTTTTGAAAATCAAATTTAAGCCTCCGTCAGACATGGCAGATGTATTTCATTAATTTCGTTCTTGATATTCACCAATAAGGTTAGTTAACTTAATTTGTAAAAAAAAAATTTGAATAAATAAATAAATAAATAAAAATAAAAATAAGAACAGGTATGAATCATTTAAAAAAAAACTGTTAGCATTTAGATGAAACTAAATGGGCAGCCAATAAGTCTGGCGAGGGAGTGCCCTTCTGTGCCCTTTTTTTTTTGTTACTGACATAACCTTGTAAGGAGTGTTTAGAAGGATAATTAAATCCATTTGGCAAAGTACAGAATTATTCGTCATAAAATTAAAAATGCATTAAATTTTTTTAAGGTACAACAAATATCTTTGAACCATCAAATATATTCTATTAGTTTATAAAGACCAAGCCACAAGACGTTTGCCAAAATAGTAAAACCAAAAAAAAAAAAAAAAAAAAATATTAATAACAGGAAATTGTAAATATAAGACTCCTGTATATCAATCTAGGTTTGAACGAAATCATTTGTTGATGGAGCCAAGTGTTCATGTATTCAGGGAGTAAATAGAAGAGAGCTTTGTTTCCACCAATCAACCTTTGACATTATCTATAAAACGCCTGGGGACTGGTATCGTTGCGATGCCATTATAAAGTAAGCTATTCAATAAGATAAAGAGACTTTTGAAATTAATTTTATTGTACCATAAACCTCTTAGCAAATAAAATTCAGCACAGAAGTCTATTGATAGCCTGATGGTACTAAAAATTTTCCTGATATATTGTACGCTCCTTTAAAATATTTATCTTGAGCACCGAAACAACAAAAACTATGGATATGACATGAATACAAGTGTGTGTTGGGAATTGAGAGCTAGGATACTGTATTTGTCAGTCGAAGCGTTTCGTGATATGGAATAATAACAATTCTGATGAGTCAGTTTTAGAGCTCTTGTCCAAATTATCTACAATATCTGGCGCGTTAAAGCTCTGTGAGCTGGAAGCGTATCAGTTGCCTCTCATGAGAGCTTTTATAGTGGTATATAATCTAGCCAATGGCTTTTTTTCCCCTAAATTATGTTTTAACGATAAAAGTAAAGTGCATGAGAGTTCTTATAGTAGTAGAAAAACAAGTCATTGTCTTTTTCCCCTAAATTTTGTTTTTGAAGTAAAGTGCATGAGTTTTTTTCATTAGTACAAGGCAGAGTCATTGTTTTTTTTCTTCTAAATTATGTTTAACTATAGAACTAGAGTGCTTTCTCTCATAACTCTACTTAGATATGACAAAGGAGTACAAGTGACATTTTGAGGATAAGAAAAGATTATTCTTGTACGTCATGCCTTAGAAATGCTCTATATTGTCAACTGCATTTAGTCCATCTTGAAAAAAAATGTTAAGACTAGATAAAGACTTTAATCCTTTCGATTTAACTTAATCCTACATTAGTTTTATCCATAAAAACTAAATGACTTCCTTTCCGGGCCATTCCCTTTAGTCCAGCCGCTGTCAGAGGCCCAAAGGGGCTATAGTGTTTCCTGTCAAGTCGATTATTTTCTCATGGGATAGAGATCGAAAGAAGGACGATGGATAAGCAGGAAAGAGAGCAATGGAATAAAAAAGGACAAAAAATTCGGCAGGAAATGCATAGAAAAATGAAAGATTGGTGACATATTATAAAGAGGAAGGAGTAAATAATCAGAAAATCAATAAACGATTGGAGTAAAGAGGAGTAATGGAAAACTCTATTTACACTGTTTTCATTTTTTTTTTAATTTAATGCGCGACTAATCGTTTATGGTCATTTCTCAGCCCTCATCGTATCCCTGGTGTAATAGTTTTCCATTAGAATAACAAAAAAAAAAAAAATTTAAAAAAAAAAAAAAAAAAAAATAATAATAATAATAATGATAATAATAATAATAATAATAATAATAATAATAATAATAATAATAATAATAATAATAATAATAATAACAACAACAACAACAACAACAACAACAACAACAACAACAACAACAACAACAACAACAACAACAACAACAACAACAACAACAATAATAATAATAATAATAATAATAATAATAATAATAATAATAATAATAATAATAATAATAATAATAATAATAATAATAATAATAATAATAATAATAATAATAATAATAATAATAATAATAATAATAATAATAATAATAATAATAATAATAAAACTGTAGTCATGAAATTCCTAAATGAAATAACTTTCTCGTGTTGAGGGCAACGGAACAATCAATAAAACTTTGACTTCACTTTATGAATGAACTGTCGTTTGCAAAATGAGGTTCGCGGTTTCAAAA
Organism: Elysia crispata; assembly: GCA_033675545.1. Classification (NCBI taxonomy): domain Eukaryota; kingdom Metazoa; phylum Mollusca; class Gastropoda; family Plakobranchidae; genus Elysia; species Elysia crispata. The sequence continues at coordinate 388,973 of JAWDGP010002302.1, forward strand.
GATTTATCCGGTTTAAGGGCGAAAATAATTTTGTCGTAGAAAAAGGTAGCGTAGCAGTGTAAAGAGTTCCAGTCAGGTAGTCAAGAGATTCGTTTCACTGCGAGGATTCGAGTACTCAGTCTTGAAGTGAATTTCAGCTTCCGGGTCACTTCGAAACCTTTTTTTCTTATTTTAGACGATTTTAACATTTGGTCCAATGCTCATTCTGAGTTCTGAGCTTTTTTTTTCTTCCATTTCACCAAAACAGGAGTAAAAAGGTGAATAAAAATCAAGAATAGCGTAACAAGATGTAATCTTAAATGATTGCAAAATAATGCATTAATTTTATCCATTTTTCATTTGTTCTGAATAAAGTTTAAATAACTTCAAATTTGAGAAACTTTCTCACTAGAGCTCTAAACTTTTGATAATTATCTGTGAACATAGATTAATTTGTTCATTTAAAAAAAGATCCAAAATTTTCTTCTATTTCAAAGAAAATTATCCACAGCCATTTTTTATTTACGTTTCAAGTACCGAAAAGAATGGCTTCTTTGGAAGCAGTTTTGATAATGGAGGTGATGGATGTTTTAACGGTTATTTCCATACTTTCAAGTCTTGCAATAACGCCATAACAGTTAACGAGGTATAACCGGTTTGCGCTCTCAAAATCCAATGACCATTCTTGAAAGCCACACCGCATTTTTAAATCTTTTGTCTCAAAGTGTACACCTGCTGTACTTGATGGCGATAGGCAAAGGGGAGGGGGGAGGGGGAGAAAAATTTTTTTATGAACTCATGTTTCCATCTTTTTCCATTACAAACAATTAAAAAATTTACAATATATTGTTTTCATAGCCTTTTGTTATTTGAAATTTTGTAAAACTGAAATCTTTGGTTTGCATTGGTAGTTAATGAGGATTATAGTTTTATGAGTCAAGTTTTCGAAATCTTAAAAAAAAATCGATTATGTAAAAACAATGACGCTTTAGTTCACTTTGGTACTTAATGACGTTTGTAGTGTCATGAATCTTATTTTCAAAATTTTCGAATTATTGCAAAACTTGATATTTGGTCCGCACTGATACTAATTAAAAGTGTGGTTTAAAACAAAACAACATCAAACAGTAAAGTATTAAGTAACACTTATTTCATTAACTTTGGAGAGTGCAAGATTCAGGTGAAATTCTAGAATCGTGCTGAGCACTATACTAGGTACAGTTACCGTAACAACTACCATGAAGACCATGCTGTCCTCCTCAGCCTTCAAAGTATTTAACTGTTTGAACAAAAAAATAGAACTTTGTGATGGTGACACAAATAATATCTTCGCCGACAATAATTTCAAGGTTATATTTAATATTGTGAATTACTATGTTTGATACATTGTATTATCATAAAGTAGGTAAAGATTAAATCTTTAGATAAACCGTGGACTGAGAAATATTCGACCAATAAGAAACGCAGTTATGTGTCAAGTCATGACTTTCAGTTGCTAAAATTTGAAAACCTAATTTTCCACATCAATCTTATTTTTTTTACCATGACTGTCGATTATGTGGAAATTTCCAACTTTTTTAAAAAGCTTAAGTCTGAAACATAATTAAAACTAAACCCCAGAAGAAAACAATACTCTTAGAGAAATGAGATTTTCTTCCAATTTGCTTTGAAACTAAGATAAATCTTTGCACCAAACACCGTAACTTTCGCTGAATTAAAATTGCACTCTCCAAACTAAGATTGGTATCAGAGTGCGGGAAATCAAATACGCCCATCAGTATTGCATTATGACTGTGGATATTGGCTTATATCTCGAGATGACAAAAGACTGGCATTTTATTATCAGGTTAATAGAAAGTTGTTTTCATAAATTGAACTAATATAAAAAAGGCGTAGCTATCTCCTGCCTAACTAGATTTTATAAACGGTTTACCATACTCAGTGGCCACAAGAGAACTATTGACCTTAATTTTGAGACAAGAGCAACTCAGCATCTTTTCAATTATTTAAGTTCATTTTCTCTCTATATGTTCAGGGAATACGAGACTAAAAGATTGGCTGTAAAATTGACCTACAACTTTTCTTTACATGCCCACTTCTTTTGCTCATCTATTTTGGTTGCTCACTTGTGGGCGTTATTTTTTCCTTTTTGTTAATCCGTGGAGGACTCAAATAAATTCTTGCTTTTGCCAGGGTTTATGTGGGCTTGCTCGTTGAGACCAAAATGAAAGCAAGTACTCTCATTGCAAAAACTGTGGCTGCTGCTGCTGTTACTACAACTACTACTATTACTACTACTACTTCTACTACTACTACTACTACTACTACTACTACTACTACTACTACTACTACTACTACTACTACTACTACTACTACTACTACTACTACTACTACTACTACTACTACTACTACTACTACTACTACAACAACAACACCAACTTTTTTTTAAATAACGACTTCTTCTGATACTTTCGTTGCAGATATACTGCTATCCTATTAACAATTACAAATACTGCTGTGGCAAAAATAACTTACTTTCGAATTATTCTTTTCAACTGAGTTCCATATTTATCGAGGGAGTCGCGCCTTCTCCAATTAAACTAAGTAAACCCAATGACCGTTTGAGTTATAATTATATGAATTGTTTTTCTTAAGTTTTGAATGTAATAAATTGTTTTCTTAATGCCCGAAATCAGTTTTAAAATCTCTCTCTCTCTCTCTCTCTCTCTCTCTCTCTCTCTCTCTCTCTCTCTCTCTCTCTCTCTCTCTCTCTCTCTCTCTCTCTCTCTCTCTATTTTTTTTTTTATCTCTTTTCCCCTCGCTCGCTCTCTATGTCTGTGTTCTTGTCTGTTTATCTGTTTAGGTTTGTCCCTTTTGTCTTTTGCTCTCTATCGCTTTTTTTACCTCTTTACCCTCAACCTTTCTCTCCTTTCTCTCTCTCTCTCTCTCTCTCTCTCTCTCTCTCTCTCTCTCTCTCTCTCTCTCTCTCTCTCTCTCTCTCTCTCTCTCTCTGTCCCTCTTCTTACAACCCCAACAATTCGCAAGTCCTCCCTCTATCGTTACAATCCGTAACTCCTTTTTTTCTTAATGACGAATTTGGTTTTCATTGCCTAATAATCCCTTTTTTGTTAAAGTATGTTTCCATGTAAATAATTCTCACTTCTTGCTTTGTATTCCTAGTTGGATACCTTTTTTAAACAAAAACCTCCTTGCGTGCCGCACAAAGTCGTTTGCCTGCTTTTGTTTGCATTCTTGTCGTGGCTCAGAGGTGCATGGGATTGACTTACAAATATAGAGGACGAAAACCTAACGCAACACCAGTCTCAGCTTTAAGATCTAGATTAAGTGGATTGTTGAGTAAACTGAAATGCATGTTTGAGCATAGATGATTTCTTCAGTTAAGATCTAGAGACAAGTTTTTGATATTTTAGACCAATGTTGAGACTTGTAAAAAGCACAATCACTGTTTCAAGTTTAATCATGTGCATTAATAAAACAGCGTGGCAGTTCCGGAATTTTCATGAAAAATGTTCATGCTTCTAGAATGTTTGCATTAAACAAAAATTTTTAAGCGTATACAGTTTTGAACATGTTTTCACATGTACTTCTTTTTTTACAGGCTTTGATTTGGATCATCAAGTGCTGTGGATGTAATATTAATTTAATCCTGGTTCATACAGATTTATTATGATGCTTTTGTATTTCAATCTTTCGTTCTTTGATAATTTTTTGCTGTCTTTTAAAAGTTAGATTAATATTTCTTTTATCCTTCATTTTAATCAGATAATTTTACAGTTTAAGTATCGGTAAGACATTTCTGGTTAGAAATTTAATGCTTTTTTCTTGATGTCCTCTTCTAGAAATTGTTCTGTTGGTTTATGAAATCGACATTCTCTACATTTAATTATGATTTTTAAAAGTGTTCTTTAACTTGCAATCCAATTCGATTTACTACAGTGCTTCCTAAAAATTGTCACATATGAAGGTGCCATAAAGGTCCAAGACAAACTGCAATAGAAGCACACATGACAAAACATATATTTCCCGTCCCTAATGAAAAGGTTCACGCCAAAGATTCAGTTTTAAGAGGCCAATGTTGATATCACACTGGACTTTGTTTTGCTATTGCTTAGTGTCACTCTTCACATATTTTATTCTCTATATATTCACTTTTAAAGATAAAAGTACAGTATCATACCAATTCATTTTCTCATTGAGACAGTTTAATATTTAACTTCTTCCTTTTGGTCATCGACTCCAGAAAACACTGTGACAATAGGACTCTGCTCGGAAGAGAAAAACAAGACAAACCAAGCCCAGCGAGTAGATGAACAGCTTTAGATATTGTCCAAAGGTCACGTATCGTCTCCATATCGAGGTGTCCCGTCTCCTGGCAGTGTGCCTCCACCGTCACGAGAACAGCGCCAAACCTCGAACCCCACGAGTAATCAGTGATCAAGGTAGCACTCACTATACGATCGCTCAATTACTTGGGCCTAACACAAGCCAGACCAACAGGGATTAATATTGTTTGAAAATGAATTTGGTGTTAACAAAAAAAAGCGCTTATCTTTTATTTTCACAACAATGAGAACGGTAGTAATAAGGCATTATGATATTACTGCTAGTAATTTTGTTGTAAACGATTGTTTGATTAATTGATTGATTGATATTGCTTATCATAAATGATCTCGGGGCTCTGTACGGTTCTTAACACTGTGCTTTTTTTCAAAGACGTGTCATCCATTGGCTAATCAAACCTTAAAAAAAAGGCGAAGCCTTTTTCAGTGTATCTTCTTTCCGTTCGTTTGTGGACTCTTATCTACATTTCTCCCTTTAGATTAAAGAAAGCAACATCTTTTTTTGTATTTTAGACGATATAAGTAACTTCTTCGACGTTATTCTTTCGGCACTTGGATTCAAATTGTTTTAAGTGGTTCAATCTGACCCCCATCTCCTTCATGTTAACCAGTTCTTAATTTGGGCAGCGCCATTTCCAGCAGAGGGTTTAATGGACTCCCTTTTAAGTTCCATTTTCATCAGACTCCTTTCTTTTGCTTTAGTATTTAAAATAAAATCAGAGTTCGTCTCAAGAACCTATCGCAAAGTCACATGACACGCTCCGCGGAGTATAAGTTCACCTCCGCCATTTCACTTGTAGAACGGCTGCTCTCAACTTTACATATAAAGTGTCTAAGTGAAACTAATAGAAAACAAAATGATCTAAACTTTTCAAAGAAAAATAAATTATTCTATCAACCATTTACTGTTCAGATTATTCAGGAACAATCGAGGGTTCATTGTATTTGAATGCCGACTTTCGACTGAATTTACGCCCAGCTAGAAAGAAATTTTTGTGACTGCAATTTGAATTTAGACCTAGAATTTAGATTTAGATCTAGCACCAAGAGTTCGAGATTCAATAAACGCTGGGGTTTGAAGACAATTTTCCCATAAAACGAGTTGGAAATGACAGATCGGTTTGTTCGGACGCATCAGTCTTCAATCCTCTATTTGAAAGACTAAAAGTAAGCAGAATACGGCAAATCGGTAATGTACGGAATTCGCCAAGCAAACATGAATCATCTATACGTTGTTAACGTACTTCAAAATATTCGCTAAAGCTGTCTCAAACACAAATCTAGGGCCCAAGTGTAAAAATAGAAAGTTCGTTTATTTAAAAATTCCACAATGAATTCGGGAATAAGCAATATTGCAATAAAGCACAAAAATCTCTATAAATCCAAATATTTCTCTAAAAATATTTTCAGAAAAGCAAAATTGTAATCGAACTCATAAATCTTAACAGATATAAAAATTTTTGTTCAGAAAACTTAGTGCAAACAAACTTTAAAGGTTTCACAAACTTGAATGGGTTTAGTAAACCAAGCTGATCATAGAGAACGTCATTTGAGAAACAATGCATCATGTAATATTTTTCAGGTTTGCATACACAGGAAAATAGTAATGAGTGTTATCGCAAGAGCAGAAGGTTTAGTAAAACTTCTATGGAGACAACTCTTGTCCAATGTTTTTTTTTTTTTGTTTTTTTTTTAGTTTAGTTTTTAATCAATTGAGACTCTAATTTCAAGGATATTTTTGTTGACATGTTGCGATGTTAGCCGTTTCTTGTCAAGGCTATCATCTTATTTGATTCACTTAGAAAATTCACGTAAAATTGATATCTCTGAGCCCAGGGGACATTGAGAAAAATTTGCGAGAGAAAAAAGACAGAGTGATGGATAGATAACAAGAAATGGAGAGAGAGAATCAAAGAAACAGAGAGTTAGAAAAAAAGGGGAAGTAAAGTAGAAAAAAGGTGGTGGGCTCTGAGAGAAGATTGGCATTAAGAATTGATTTAAAAATGACATATAAATGCGTTTCTTATTGGTCCAGTGAGGGGAAAATAGATAAAGGCTCTTGTTCAAAATTTTGCAATAAGTTGTTTTTTCATTCTTATCGGTTAAAGAAAAAAAGAATAATCCTGTTTTACCTCAAATAGTCACAATTGCCATTCCCTGGCAACAGAACAATGGGTAAACAGAAAAGCGACCCGTTGTGACCTGCTGAATGGAGCAGCTTATGTGGTTACCTAACCGGTCTTCATATGTATAGATTAGACCAGGGCCCAGAGCTGATATTGATGAGAGCGACATGGCGAGTCGACCCAGGACAAAACACGGAAATATGTTTCTCTCGTTTTGAAGAGTCAATGAAAGCCTTGTCAATTTTTTATTCAATCAAGATGTCTCTTCCTCCCTTCCCTCCCTTCATTTCTCTCCCTATTCCTGGCCTCCCTCTTTCCTTCCCGCCGTTTATCCTACGCTCCCCCCCCCCTCCCCTTTTACTCTCTCTCTCATGATCTACATTACCTCTTTCTTCTTCCGAGCGTTATTTCCGTTTATTTTTGCCTTTTCGTCTCTCCATCTGTCAATCTGACTTTCTGTTTATCAATCTTTCTTTCTGTTGATTTCCAGAACTCCATTCTCCCTTTTATTTCTTCATCTCTCGCCCAAGGTTTCTCAGCACCTGTTTTCTTCTCTCACCATTCCTGTCTGATTCTTTATCCTCTTCTTAATTACCATATCTACTTGCTTTTCTTCATCGTTCTTTTCCTCCATCTCTCTTCTTCGCTATAGATAATTATAAATGGCTGTTCAAAAAACATATGAAGGGGGAAGCGAGGGGCATTTGTTATTTAAATTTCAACCCAGCTCCTAGCCTTTTGAGAAACGTCCCACACGCGAGAGAAGAAAGTTATAATTACAAGACAATTTCCAAAGAGTTTTCTCAGACAGCGAGGCGGAAACATAGAAATGTCATCTCTATAGCTCGTGATTCAAGATATATAGAGAAGTGCTTCACTGAAGTCGCATAGCCAAGATCGATAATATAAAGTGTTTTATTGGAAAATATTAAACAAACAGTGCACCGCACTCTTCTGTAGCCTTTCACTCCTGCCAATGGCATATTTACGGAAAATGAACGGGGGGATTGAAATTATATATATATATATATATATATATATACACACACACATACATATATTTTTAGAATTTAAATCTTATGTAAAAATCTTGATCTTACTTATTTAGCATTGATCTAGCATTGATTAAATAAGATTCACTTATTTTGCAATTGTATCAAAACGATTTAAGAGGATTGTTGGTGCTCCTTTAGAATAATCAAAAAATAATCAAATTCACTCTTTGAAGTCCCTTTTAGTACGCTGTTTGCAAGCGAAATGTGCATTGTGTATTATAATCAGGCAGTTTTCGTGAAAATACCCGAAATTAAAAAGTTTAAAAAAAATGTTTTCAGCACCAGAGATGATAAACTTTCTATTTTTATTTATGAGTTCATAAGCTTTTCATTATCTAACTACTTTTACGCACAGTATCTAAATCGGGATTGAAGAAGAACAAAAAAAAAAAAAATGCCCGGGTTTTTACTTTTTCGTCTGCAATATTCGACCGAGGCTGCATAACACAAAACTTAATTAAAAATTACTGAGCCCTAAAAATGCATAAATTAGCCTTTTTTAAAAGCGCTTTCCCACCAAGATGGACACCAAGCTTTTACAAAGATTCCCTGAAAGACAATCACCTATCAAGAAAATTTGTTGGACTCACAGGGGAGCAGCTATTGACAAAATTTATTACTGTCTATAGTAACTGTTGAGCATTCGTTATGTCAATGTAAGGTGAGGAAAATATATGGACAAAAAGAACCTATTAAAAGAATGAACAGAACACTTGGACAAGGCCGGTTTCGAACCTCATACCTCTGATTTGATGGTCTAACATGAGAAAAAGACATTAAGTATTCGAATCCATCCAGAGATTGGTTGCCATTTATGAATATAATGACATTAGCAGTTGCTTACGAATGAACACTAAAAGTAAGATAATTATTTTTAAAAAATGCAGAATTTGTTTTATAACACTACCGTACAAAGCTTAATCCAAAACGCGCGAGTTTTCAATGAAAACAATTTATCAAATCTCTCGAGATAAAAGTTATAGAAAATAAATTGTTTTCAGTTTGTATGTCAGTTTCAGTGGAGCTATCTCATCATATCTCTAGTGTAGAAACAAGGCAAGTTACAAGGGTACGAACATACGCGCCAAACTTAGACAATTTTTTGTGTCTGATTTATATTGCACTATTGCAGTGTAGTTATACATTGAAAACAATTGAGTTGCTATTGCACAATATAATTTCAAATATTATATTGTAGAGAATCGATCATATAAATGACAAGGGTGGCATCACAGGTTATAGATATTTCTTCCTCAATAAGGGTTTTCAGTGATTTCGTTGTTTTATATTTGCCGAAGGTAATCAAATCTACTGCTCATTCGAAAACAAGGTCGGTGGCCTTTGATGCCATTTTTATCCCGCATGGTACATACATCTTGCATGCATGTAAAATATTTGTACAACGATAAAGCAGAACGGTACTGACTTGTGATGGGTCTTCATTCAGCGGGTTCACTAGAGCGATTGCTAGGCCAGTAACCTATGGCCTAATTGAGTTATTATTAGTTCCAGGACATGCCGGCTGAATAATTTTCCTTTTTTCTTTACTGGTTGTTTGTTATGATACAATACTTGTTTTGATTGTGTCCATTCATTCATACAAAAGAATGATATAAAACACTGAATGTAATTGTCAGCAACACAGCGCATGTATGTGATGCGGGATATTAATTCTGCACTCAAGCCTACACTGGCGTTGCACAAACATCAAATTAATAATAGTTTTATTTTTTACTTTTCAAGTTCAATAAGAAAGGGGTCAGCTGTCGTGGTCGATGGAAGTTTTCATTAAACTTGTTCTCGCAATATGCCACAAAATGGGCTCAGACCTGACTTCATTACATATAATCATATTGAAATTTTTGCCCATGGATTAACGGTTTCTTCATGTCATACATTTAATTATTCTGCAATTTACAAAACATTTTTTTCTTCCTAGCTTCAAGTGCCATCAGTTTCTCCTCGAATTCAATTTTGTCGGTGTGCCATATTTTCTAAATGGTGTGAGCCTGAATATAAGAATTCATCGAACCAACTGGAAAAACAGTTACTTCTGAAAGTAAACTGTCAAGATCCAAGTTTATATATTTAAAATGTTAAATCTTTTACTCCAGCTTCGTCTTTTGAGACTCAGCCATTAAACAAACTGGTACTATATAGCGAGTAATGAGAACAACAATGGATATTTACGCATTTTGCTCTTCGTGATCTTTTGAACTAGTTACCCTGCCTTTTCTGTCACATCCCTCATGAACAAAAACTTTCTTGACAGCCTTTTTTCATACCGCCTTTTCGGCAGCATTGATTCTAAAGGTATCGTACCTGTTTCGCAGCAGCAAATTCATAGTTGGAGCAAGCAAGTATGAATTCGCCTAGCGAAAATGTAAATATGTTAGAGGCTATATTTTTATACTTTAAAGCATGAAAATTTGTATATTAGTCCCACTTCATCTTTAATAATATATTTGGAATAAAAAGAACAACATGTCTTTTTCGAGGGAATAAAAAGAACATGTCTTTTTCGAGGACATAATATCTTCAATATCCATTTTATCAAGTTTACGAAAAATCTCTGGAAACTCACGGACTTCTTTTCACAATCAGTTTGTCATTGTTATACGGGCATCCACTTTGTTTAAACGATTAGAGTCAGTATTTTTATGCAGCAGTTTTTTCTACTGATTCATGCTTGATGTAAAGTGCTCTTCATTTCAGCCACATTAAAAAAAAACACTGAACATTGAAACTTGTTTGCTGAACATTCACAACTTTGTAACTAACCATTGATTTAGTTTCACTTTTAAACCTATAAGGAGAGTAAAGTATTTACGATTTTGGCCCTATAATGTCTATTTCCATTAATTTATTTTCTAGATTAATGTTCAATTTGCTTGACAGATATGCATTATCCATTACAACTCTTACATAGTTTAGTTTGGTAGTTCAAGTTCGTATTCTAAGACCACATTTCATTGAGTCTCCTTGGTTAGAGATATTTTCAAATTGAAATAATTGTTTGACTTTTTTAACCTCCCAGGTATGAGATTTATAGCTCAGTTATGTAGACCAGTTTTTAAAAGAATGACTGAAATAGCCACAAACACAAGATATGGCGAATCACCCCTCTGGTGTGACGTCATTCCACGATTGATTTCAGTTCCTTTTTAAAACTTTAAGTGCTCGAATCTCTCTTTAATTCAAACTAAAGAAAAAGAAAAGTGTTAACTGAGGAAACAACAACTACGAAGCAACGTTTGGAAGTTTGTTGCAGAAACAGATAATGTAATCGTTACCAAAAACGTGTCTGATAGAAAGCTGTTCAAATCTTGAGTACTCATTTGACCTACATAACATTATTTTATGTAACAATTGCGTGATTGAATATTTTATCAAACAATAGTTATTGAAACTTGTGAATCACCGCTTTAGCAGCAAGTAAAGGAAAACAAAAATCTACTGCCGCGGGAGAATGGTATAAAACTGTTTGATAAGGGTAGAGTGAAGAAGCTTTTTTACAGTTAGAACGAAACGCTTTGGAAGCAACACATAATATTCAAACTGTTTGATAGGCGCAGAATCAAGAAGCTTTTTGACAATTAAAACGAAATGCTTAAGAAGCAACATGTAAAAATCAACCAGTCTCTATTTTAATCAAACCAAGATACTTAATAGAACTAAAAACTCAGACCTCACACTCTAACGCAATCACTTGTCACTTCCTGTTTACAAATTTTAGCTCACTGGTTTAAAACAAAATATCGTTCTTACCCCTTCATCAGTTACGTTATCCCGTTATGTAGTAATAAAAGGAATGTAATATTGAGGTCTGTCTAGCCCTTATTAGGCGGTATGTGCAATGAGTAAGCAGGACTACTAAATATTTTAATCGGTTTTTCTACTGATCAAGGGCGAGAAGGTCCAGCCTCTATTTTTCTCAGGTTGTTTAGAAAGGACAGTAACATTCCACTGTTACTCCGGATCGCAATTATCAGGAAAAATAACAAAGTACAGCAAAATTTAAGTAATGGCTTTTCATTGCAACAGTATAAAATTAGACTTAAACTGTGGTGCTCTTGATTCCAAGTAATTCATTTCATGATAAATTTTAATTCCGTAACTGTTACCCTTAATCCATTTCCATGATTATGTTAAGATCAAAGGTCATTTGCTCTGGTCCCTTCACTATCAGCACTTTGCTGATCCAAAATGCTGTAGTGGTTGTCTGACCGATTTGTGCTGTCCACAGTCTGTAGGTCGTCAGACATTATACTGATAGCAGTTCAGGGCTAGAGGTATGGCCGACCCCTTATGGCATATCATGGGGTGAATTCATGTAGTACGGTCATGACCCACAATATGGAAGAGAGTTACAGATAGGCTCGTTTGGATTCAGTCTTAATAAAGACCAAATCACCTAGAACAAAACATCAACAGGTGATAGAAGATACGTTTTATACTAATCGGTGCTGTGGTATTATAGATAGATATTAACATTTCAGACAATACATTCTGTGAAGTGGAAGCGGGGTAAGTGAATGTGTAAAAAAAAAAGGGTGTGGGGGGGGGGGGTGGAGGGGGTGCTCAGAGGAGAGGTTTTAAATATTGGAAGTAAAACAAATGTGCAGGTTTGTATGATAAGCGTCTACGACTCTCGGCTATGACTCTTTGGTTAACTCCTCTGTCGTCACACTCACAGTTCATTTCAGTGTTTCATTCGTCCTTCCACGCTCCCTTTGCCTGCCACGGCTACTTTCTCTCCGTTTGGTATAAAAATGAGTTGATCTATTCAACGCCATCCTGAGCAGACTGAGTCTTGTATTCACCACTATACAATAAGGCAGGATTTTAGTCTTAACAGAATACTATTCTGGCGCCTTACTAGTAACTCCTCCCTTTAATTGGAGCAGTCTTACATCAAAGCTGAACAAAAGCCCTAAAGTTGATGTCTAATTCACCTTGCCTGAAATTATCAACCACGTCCTTTTGAAGAGAGTGAAAGGAAACATGCCGGTATTGATCTCTCCGTCAGATCTAGCAAAGCACCAATAAACGAAGACAATAAGAAAATCTAAGCATTATCACGCGGCCTGCCAAGTCAGGAAACACTGATTTAACACATATCATTATTTTCTATTATAACTTGCAATCTCGCTCAATGGTAGGGAATATTGGGAAATCAGTAATTTCATTCTTTATTCAGACCTGTTCAGCGTTGACTGATGACTGTTTGCACAATGGCGCAAATTGAGCAGCAATCTAATTGGGTAATTTCAGCCAGTCAGTTTCGATTATCTTGCCTGTCTCGGTTAAATGACTGATGATATCGAATTTATTGCATGGCAACAAGAAAGCTTGACACACTGATAAGCGCAGCGTTTCTTTCTAAGAGTAGGGCAAAATACTGAACTTGTAATGCCATTCGTGAACAGCCGTAGGCCTAGGGTCTCTAGATATAGTCCATAAGTTGAGGATGCCAGAATAATGCGCGATTACCAGTCCTCTTGAGGTCCGGATAACAGTTATCTCCTTGTCGCCGAAGAACTTATATAGGTAGCAAAGTCTCTTTATGGGGTTCCTTAGAACAATTAGGAGACATCCAAAAGCCTAGGCAATACTTCAAAACATGCCGCATTGATTAAACCATTTAGAGATTCTTATCTTTTCATAATGAAAGTAACACAATTCTTCAACCTCGTTTTCCAAGACTTGTTTTGAATACATGAATCCCAGTTTACAAAAACATTAAAGTAGGTAAAAGGTTATAAGAATAAATAATGATAATTTGTTTTGATGCTACGCGGATATTCTTGCAACCACGTAGCTGATGTCATCTTCCCCTATTGTCTAAATCGATTCAGTTGTTTTTGATTGCTGCCATCTTTTTTTATTTCCACATGACAGACATCTTGATGACAAGCAAATCAAGGGAGACAAATTAGTAGCTAGTCATTATCTGTTACTTTTCATGCAGCTTTCACCACCATCTTTCTCGCAAATGACAGTTCGCAGGGAAAAAACCTCTCATGGAATTAAGTGTGCCATAGAAATTGCATAGCACAACATATGTGAAAAGCTGTTTCAAGATAAGTTACGTTCAAATATAATATGCCATGCTATTAATATTTTTTTAGTTTTTCTCCTTGTAAGTCTTTTTTTATCTGTTCCTTGGTGACATTTTCCTCATGTAAATGCCATTTTTCCATTCCAAGACAATATTGCTGCGTGCTTTTTAATCCTCCAAACTAACGTTATTGAGAGCCATTTAATTCCAAACCGCCAAGCTGCCCTTCTTTGTAAGGTCGGTGGTACACGGAAGTAAAATGCATGCTCACTATTTTCAACACTCACGTCAGACGCACTTATTAGTTGCGTGAGCCAGATGGCATTAGATTGAATGGTTTGAGTTTAGACTAAATCTTTGGCCTACATTCTAAATTAGACGTCACAGATTGCTTGATAAGGAAAAATTCGATACACAAAAGCCTTTGACTGGTACTTTCTTGTGCATGTGTGTAAAATAGAAAAAGGCCTAATAATTTTAGTTGTGTAGAGCTGAAAAGTAACGAACCATTTATGTTGTCTTCATGTAGTCTTATTCTGTACATACAGACTTTTTCTTCAATTGAAACGCTAAAAGGAGCATGGAATGATAGTCGTCTAACATCACACAGTTTTATACTACACAAAGGCTTCAGAACCAAAATTAATATGTCTTTGATTTTTAAGATACATACATTTATTTAATCTCAATGATTAATGATAAAGAAAGTGTAGTTATATCGAAGACAGGGGTATTCATGATATGATCATGCGCGATAACAAATAAAATGTAAGATTGAAGTACATCACCAGCTATCAATAAGACTAAATTAATAAGGAAACACTTATCTTTAAAATATGTGTAAGACATGAGCTTTAAAACATGAGCTCTTTGCTAATTCTTAAATAAATAAGTTTCACATTCATCTAGTCAAGATTCTTGTCTCAAAATTTTTTTATAGTTATGTGTTTGAATAGCTTACATTTAATTTTGATTTACAGGAATCGTTTTTTTTTAATTGGGAGCTTTTGAGAAATGATTAAGAAATGGAATTCATTTGTTATTTATTACTTAACTATCCCACATGTGATAATTCAACTCATCAGAACAGTTACAATGTATCCATTTGCATCCTTGAAAAGAAATATTAACGTCCAGAAGAGCTGGATGATTAATATAAAGGTTCCTGTACATTCTGTGTTTTTGATAGTTTTCATTCTTTATTGTTATGATGGGTGAGCTGACCATATAGGAAGAATGAGTCGGAGGGGAGGGGTTACTGAGAATGTAGGCATGAATACTTCATATTTTAGTATGATACACAAGCTCGAGCACATGTCGGTTTAGAGTTTAGTGAAAAATTATATTCTTCATATTTTTAGTTTCAAATGTCATTTTCTTTTGCTGAACTGGAAAGAATGATTATGATGTCATTGTTCGTTCTTTACAATCTCCAGAGCTCATCTTTGTATCAGACACCGCTGATTCGTGAGAGTGATTTCTCATCAATCACCTACTTTCACTCAGATTGTTTTAAGTTGCGATACCTGTTTTGCACACTTGAAACAATATTGCATTTGCAAAATAGCAATTCTGCATACTTTTTGGAACAAACAATTCTGCGATATTAGGACTTTTTTCTTCCTAGCAGTATTCATTATATGTACGATCATATGCTTTTTTTTAACTCAAAGATAGAATTTTATAGATATTTCGCCAACCAGTTATAGCGTAATCCGTGGTATTGTTTCAATTAACATTGAAATTTGAAATAAATTGGTATAATTCCTCAAAGGAACCATTAATTTTGTTTCTTAGTCTCCCTTAAGTTTCCTTGCATACATTCCTTTTCTTGTTACGACTTAATTTCGATTCTTCATTACATTTGATTCTGAGTTCCAAAGCACAGTTGTTACTCTAAAAGACGGGTTTTCTTTTTCAAATCCAGGGATAAAGAAATGGTGTTAAAGAATTATTGTGTCCTGTCACTGATGAGGCTCTGTGTTATGTCCATTTCTGTTTTCTGGTCACGGTCCTATGACTTTTCCTCAAAGCAGAAAATCTGGAATGTTGCAGGCAGAAACATAGCTGGACAAAACTTCGAGCTGGACTTCAAATTGACAGAGATCAAGATACGTGTTTGTTATGTTACATAGGCTGTCATTACTTGCCTTCTAGCCTCAGACTCAGGCTTAATTTTCTCCAAAGCAGAGTTTCCCAGTTGTTCTGTAGCTGCATTGATAGAGAAGGTATTTATATGCAAGAGCGTCGGCTTATTACTTCACAGTGAAAGATTTTTTTAAACTCATGAAGTCTTAATTACACTTCTTTTTTTTTCTTTTTTTTTTTTTTAATCTGGAGAGGTTGTCTCCGCCAGCTGTTGGATTTTCTCAGTACTGTTGGAGGGAACCAAGTCATAGTGAAGGTAGAACGATGCCGGGCTGCGGTGCTCATACAGTGCAGTTTT
>JAWDGP010002302.1:410000-573153 GCA_033675545.1 Elysia crispata
AAGGTATTCGAAAAATAAATCTAAATTTTCTTAAATATTTAATCCTTTTAAGGGATTTGCTTCCAAATTTAAAAAAAAAAATTAGAAAGTTTTGGGTAAAAAAAAACTTTACGTTTTTGTCGCAATGTTTAAAAGAATATTCAAAACACGTTTATGACTGTACAAAAAAAAATGCATTCAAGAAGAATCCTTTATTGTATGGTAATTCTTAATCACGGCGCCATTAGGCTACTTCAACGTAGGCCGAACAGTGAACAATCAGTTAAGTCTTTGCTGCTATAGAGTTTAAAAAGAAAAAGACTGTCTAAGTAAATTTTATGCGTGTTTGTGGAAATTTAGAAGAAAAAAAAAGATAAACATAGTGTAAAGACAATAGGTTCGTCTTGTGATGCTCCAAGTGTTCGATTAATGGCTTCTGTGCTTGAATATTCTCCTCATTGGTAATAAGGTTGTACTGACAAATGAGTCATAACATAATGATGTTTCTTTTAAATGAACCTTTTTAAAGCATGCCTTTGACGGGAACGTATCCAGCAATTCAAAGTTTTTATTTCAAGGACGATTTTAAAATTGATAGGGATCTAGCATTCGACTATGAGCAGTTTTAACATGAAAATTTATACGGATACTCAAACTATTTTGCTGAAGTCACTTTTTCTGATTATGAAAAATTGACCGTCTTCAAGTAACCTTTCCTGGTGGTCATTCCTCACTCTTTTCTTCCAGGAAGACTACCTGACTGGTCGGAGTTACACTTACTCCCAGCTGAAGGAGGCGATCGTGCGGGTGGCCAGCGCCCTCTACCGCAGGGGATACAGGAAGGGTGACGTGCTGCTGGCCTTTGCCGTCAACAATGTGGACTACACTGTTCTCTCCGTGGCTTGTGCAGCAGCTGGGGTCTGGTTCTCTGCTGCCAACCCGGCGTTCACCGCTGGTAAGTTAGTTACAGACTGCAGCTTCAGCATAAAAAAAAGTAAAATCAGATTCATTTACTGCACATATTTTCAGCCTGGTTAATGTTTTTACACATTTTTCAGCCGCTAAACGAACTTCTGAGAACAGCAAATAGATACGAAAAGATTTTCTTTTCCACCTACTTTATGTGATATAATTGTGCCACTTTGAAAGTATTGAACGTATTCTGTGAGGTTGTGATCTATTCGCATTAAATATTTCTCAATCATCGGGAGTCTATATGGATCCTTTACGTTTTTACCCTTCTTATCATCTTACCATTTTACTAGTCTACAAGTCCTAAGATCACCACAGGTGTTCACCACACTTTTAACCTAATTATATTTACTATCTATCAAACTTTTCTTTACCTTGGCTAAAGATAGAACCAATTTTAGCTGGACAAGGAAGATATGGATGCTATGCAGTGTGTGTTTGGTAATTTATTTAGCTGACAAACTACGATCTGTAAAACGGTTAGCTTTTATAAATGGATGATATGGAATGTTTCATATTCATGAAAAGAGTAAATCCCTTCTGTGTAAGGAAATTCCTAAAAAAAAAAAAAAAAAAAAATTGATGTTATCGGTAATGTTGGGCTTTCATTTAATCTAGCACAAAACTTGATTTTGTTACATCAATAACTCATAGCAAAAATAACCATTCAGATGGACCGATGTAATTGCAGAAGTTAATAATGCATACAGTCCTAGCCTTGTTTAACAAACGTCTAAAACCTCTCAAATTAGATTAAAAACATTTTTAGAAAACTTTCGCAATCATGATTTCCTCCCATCCCTTCTACGGAACCTCAGAGACAACATGACTGGTTAAGAGCTCTCCGATTGTTATTTCTATCATAATGGAGTACTATTATTGTTGTTGTTGTTGTTGTTGTTGTTGTTGTTGTTGTTGTTGTTGTTGTTGTTGTTGTTGTTATTATTATTATTATTATTATTATTATTACTATTACTATTATTATTATTATTATTATTATTACTATTATTATTATTATTATTATTATTATTATTATTATTATTATTATTATTACTATTATTATTATTATTATTATTAGTAGTAGTAGTAGTAGTAGTAGTAGTAGTAGTAGTAGTAGTAGTAGTAGTAGCAGCAGCAGCAGTAGTAATAGTAGTAGTACTAGTAGTAGTAGTAGTTGTAGCAGTAGCAGAGGTAATAGTAGTAGTACTAGTAGTAGTAGTAGTAGTAGTAGTAGTAGTAGTAGTAGTAGTAGTAGTAGTAGTAGTAGTAGCAGTAGTAGTAGCAGTAGTAGCAGTAGTAGTAGTAGTAGCAGCAGTAGTAGTAGTAGTAGTAGTAGTAGTAGTAGTAGTAGTAGTAGTAGTAGTAGTAGTAGTAGTAGTAGTAGTAGTAGTAGCAGTAGCAGCAGCAGCAGTAGTAGTAGTAGTAGTAGTAGTAGTAGTAGTAGTAGTAGTAGTAGTAGTAGTAGTAGTAGTAGTAGTAGTAGTAGTAGTAGTAGTAGTAGTAGTAGTAGTAGTAGCAGCAGCATTAGTAGTAGTAGTAGTAGTAGTAGTAGTAGTAGTAGTAGTAGTAGTAGTAGTAGTAGTAGTAGTAGTAGTAGTAGGAGTAGGAGTAGGAGTAGGAGTAGGAGAAGCAGAAGCAGAAGCAGAAGCAGAAGCAGAAGCAGAAGCAGAAGCAGAAGCAGCAGCAGCAGCAGTAAAATCGATAGTAGGAGCAGAAGTAGTAATAATATTAGTGGTACGAGTAAGACTAGTTATAAAAGAAATATTCATAAAATATTCAAGCAGTAGTTATGGGTCATGTAAAGCTCAAGTGACATCTTAACCGCAATTTGGGCTACGATCAATCGATGGCCCGGTGTAATGCATAGCTAGCGTGGGAATCTTTTATATAATTTGAAACTTTGAACATTTTGGTGATGAATGAAGTCATTTGGTCACAATTTTCTTTTTACCTTTTCCTTTTGCAACTGTACCTCTAGAAATCGACTTTCCGTGAAGCTAGGATAGAGCTTGGTAGTCGGGATCCGACCCTACAGGCAGATTGTCAACCCGGATCTTTTAATCGTTCTAACGATCTACAGACTGAGCTCTCTGGCGAATCTTTGCTCTATTGACATATATCAATTTCATCATCGGATAAGATATCGATAGGTCTTTAATGCGAAACATCAAGAGGCTTGGGGTCAAAGGTAGCGTATGGCCTGACTTAGTGATGTATCACAATGTACTGACAATGTGGAGGTCGCATTTTTCTCAGATCACTGCAAAGAGTTTATAGACTTTCTAAAAGGGCCAACAAAATAATTTAAGAATCATATTTGTAGTACCTCGCATATCTCAAACTGAACAACAGGATGTAAAAGTCAGGGACATATCAGAGAAACAATTTTTTAAATGTGCACAGATAGCGCTTTCGTTTTCTACTTTGACTATTTATCATGTTTTCCTTCTTACTATTTTATTTCGTTCTTAATACTGCTGTCATCGCCGCCGTCTTCGTTGTTGTTGTTGTTGTTGTTCCTCCTCCTCCTCCTCCTCCTCCTCCTCCTCTTCTTCTTCTTCTTCTTCTTCTTCTTCTTCTTCTTCTTCTTCTTCTTCTTCTTCTTCTTCTTCTTCTTCTTCTTCTTCTTCTCATTCTCCTCTCCTTCATCTTCTCCTTTTCCTTCTCCTTCTTCTTTCTCCTTCTCCCTCTCCTCTCCCTCTCCCTGGTCTTCTCCCTCTCCTTCTTCATCATCATCATCATCATCATCATCTTCTTCTTCTTCTTCTTCTTCTTCTTCTTCTTCTTCTTCTTCTTCTTCTTCTTCTTCTTCTTCTTCTTCTTCTTCTTCTTCTTCTTCTTCTTCTTCTTCTTCTTCTTCTTCTTCTTCTTCTTCTTCTTCTTCTTCTTCTTCTTCTTCTTCTTCTTCTTCTTCTCCTTCTTATTTCTCCTTCTCCCTCTCCTCTCCCTCTCCCTCGTCCTCTCCCTCTCCTTCTTCTTCTTCTTCATCATCATCATCATCATCATCATCATCATCATCTTCTTCTTCTTCTTCTTCTTCTTCTTCTTCTTCTTCTTCTTCTTCTTCTTCTTCTTCTTCTTCTTCTTCTTCTTCTTCTTCTTCTTCTTCTTCTTCTTCTTCTTCTTCTTCTTCTGCTTCTTCTTCTCACTCTCCTCTCCTTCTTCTTCTCCTTTTCTTTCTCCTTCTTCTTTCTCCTTCTCCTTCTCCCTCTCCTCTCCCTCTCCCTCGTCCTCTCCCTCTCCTTCTTCATCATCATCATCTTCTTTTTCTTCTTCTTCTTCTTCTTCTTCTTCTTCTTCTTCTTCTTCTTCTTCTTCTTCTTCTTCTTCTTCTTCTTCTTCTTCTTCTTCTTCTTCTTTTTCTTCTTCTTCTTCTCCTTCTCCTTCTTATTTCTCCTTCTCCCTCTCCTCCCCCTCTCCCTCGATCTGTCCCTCTCCTTCTTCATCATCATCATCATCATTGTCATCTTCTTCTTCTTCTTCTTCTTCTTCTTCTTCTTCTTCTTCTTCTTCTTCTTCTTCTTCTTCTTCTTCTTCTTCTTCTTCTTCTTCTTCTTCTTCTTCTTCTTCTTCTTCTTCTTCTCCTTCTTATTTCTCCTTCTCCCTCTCCTCTCCCTCTCCCTCGTCCTCTCCCTCTCCTTCTTCATCATCATCATCGTCATCTTCCTCTTCTTCTTCTTCTTCTTCTTCTACTACTTCTTCTTCTTCATAGCTGATTTCTTCTTGTCTCTTACGTTTGTATTTCACGTTTTCAAACTGATACTGTTAAGCCTACGGTGGTTATCAAGGACTAACGATTTTGAAATTCAAACACGTAACGTAACCATTTCCAGATGTAAAAACAGTTATAGACAGTCGTCGTTATTCGTCTTGAGTTTATGTGGGTTAATCTGTTTAAAATACCTTCTTTGGAGTAAATTTAAACATATTTTTTTGACAGAGGAACTTGCCCGCCAGCTGCAGCACTGTGAAGCTAAAGGAGTTTGTTCCAGCGCGCCACTCGTTGGTATTGTCAAGGATGCGATAGCCAATAAGGAATTCCCAAGTAAAGTCAAGGTAGATAACTAGAAATCTAAAAAAAATTCTCTCTATGGGATGGCCCATTGTTAACCAAACCAGTCTTTAAAATGATACTCAGACATATATGGTAAATTTTTTGTATTTATTGACATGTGATAAATTCAAACGCCTCTTATATTCAGGTCAAAAACTCTTGTGAATTATATCCAAATTATTTTAATATAAACCGCTTCATAAACAAACCCCTGCCATTTTAATCATTTGGCACTTTTCGCAAAATCCTCCATGCGGCAATGTGTGGCATAATGAAAATTTTGCAGTAAAACAGCAGTGTTTTGGAAGAAAAAATATTTATTACGTCAATGACAATGACATCATCTTTTTACATGAACCATGCAATTGTTAATGCTCTTTTGATACGGGTTATTTGGATTGCCCGTTAAAAATGGCAGTGGCTGGTGATGATGAAAAAACTTTTAGAGCAGTGAGCTATCACAAATAAGCACAGCTATTATGCGAGTTATAAAACCGTAATGGCATTCCAATATTTATGCACAGCCGCTCATCATTGTTAGATCTTGGCTGCTATTGTTATAACAATAAAACAATTTAAATGATGTGATATGATGTTTCTTTACATGAGGCTGAGCGAAAAAAATGTTCAAAGCACTGCGCAGGTTTCATGATGAACAAAAAATTATTTATGACGGTTATATAGTTCAAGATCTAGATCTACACCATGATATTCTTCCACGCTAGGATTTACAGGTTAACAAAGGTTGAAAAGAAAAAAGGCAGAGGATGACGTGATGTGTGTGGTATGTGTGTGGTGTGAGGGTAATTTTCCCGTTATAATAGCGAAATATCGTTTTCACAAGAACAGTTACACATACACTCCACTACATTTAAATAAGAAATATATTAAGATCCCGATCTTTCAAAGGAAGCGCTTAGATTTCATTTTTAGTTAATACTTTTGATTTCAGGGCGAATAGAGAAAAAACACTATAGAGAAATACTGGCTAGAGCTAAGATTTTGATCGTTTAATCCTTAGGACCTCATGGTTTTTGGCGAAGCGAGCGGGTTTGAACCCTTCCAGAACCTTCTAGATGACGACGGTAAAGCTTTCCCTGATGTAGATATTGACCCCGTACAGGATGTCTTCGTCTTGCCTTACTCCAGTGGAACGACGGGATTACCCAAGGGTGTAATGCTGTCACACCACAACATCGTGGCCAACGTCTTCCAAATTTCGTAAGTCTGTTCAATTGCAAATGCTGTTATTTTACAAATATCGTGTGTGTGTTCCGTTTGGTTGTGAATTTTGTTTCTCCTTCGATTTAAAAAAAAAAAAAGAATTTAAGATTGAAATTACTCAAAATTGGTAAAATTTAATTTCTGAACAAAAACTGAAAAACATTTTAACCCTACATAATACGAGTAATATTACATTTTGTTGGGGTTATATTTTTGAAGGGAGGAAAGAGGTCAATATACCTATTTTTAAAGTAAATGGTGGCAGTAGTAGTAGATATTAGTAGTAACAACAACAACAACAAAAACAACAATAATAATATTAATAATAATAATAATAATAATAATAATAATAATAATAATAATAATAATAATAATAATAATAATAATAATAATAATAATAATAATAATAGTAATAATAATAATAAAAGGTTTAGTAATTATTATTTATATAATTAACCCATCCACAAAATGGTGACAAAGATAATAAAAACATTGGTAAAGACAACGACAACGACAGCAATAACAACAACAACAACAACAACAACAACAACAACAACAACAAAAACAACAACAACAACACTACCAAGAAGAACTCGAGTATGTTAAAACATTTTTTTTTAATTAACCGTTTTGCATGTGGGCATTTCTTTCTCGGTAACTGATTTCGCGAAAGCCTTATACATCACCTTCCATGAATATGAAAAGTAATTTTGACCAGAATACATATATATATATATATATATATATATATATATATATAGACTTCATACGCATTATGAATACCTAAATCTAGATTCTTATTGTTTCGAAAATAAATTTTTAGGTTTAGAATCAGGATCTTAGAATCAAAGCTATTCCTTTATAGCAGGAAAAAATGACTTCCTGCAACTATATATCAAGATTTCGTTTATTAAGATTTGTCTGTGAAGTAAAACTAATGTTTTACATTTCTTCCCCACACACACACAAACACAATCTTTCCTCTCTCTCTCTCTCTCTCTCTCTCTCTCTCTCTCTCTCTCTCTCTCTCTCTCTCTCTCTCTCTCTCTCTCTCTCTCTCCGTTTTTCTCTCTCGTTCTCTCTCTTTATCTCATACTCTCTCAAAATTTGCACTTTTATGATCTCATAATCAGCTGCTTCTTAGAACACCCCTATAACTATAAGGTCCGAAGTGCCAACATCGTTATAAACACAACATACTCTTTGCGGTTTTGTTTGTTTTTGTTTCCGTTTGTTTTGTTTGTCAGGGATGATGACTATGCTCAAGAATATCATTTATCAATATCGATTTCTAATTATGATAAAGTTTGAAGTGGAAGCCAAATGAGAAGGATCACTAGATTAACTGATTCGCTTATCCATTCCATTACTCTAGGATTGTATTGATCTGGAGACTTTTTAAACCTAAACATCTCTGCCCATGTTTTCACATTTGCAATTAGATTGTCCTAGACTTTATTTTTGAAAACGGTTCAATGTTATATTTCAAGGCAGATGCTTAGTTCCATATATCCTGACCCACCTTATATCCATATCCATTTTTAAAATTGTGATTGCAGAGGTTCAATATGTTGGCTTATCACTGTCTTCTCAGTAAAATTTTCACACTGTCAACCCAAAGCTAAAGTATTTTTTTAATGAAATTTTCATGGGTCAATTTAAAGCGTCGTTTCGATAAAATTTTTACCTGGGCAATCTTTAATATTGTTTCGATGAAAATTTTACGACACCTATCTAAAGTGCTTTTGCATGAAATTTCCATGGGGCCATTCTTAAATATCTTTTGCAAAAAAATATTACTGGACCAATAAAACGTAGAGAATATTTGCAGTGAAATTTTTGACCGCTCAACATAAATTTCATGAAATGTCAAGGGTAGTGAAGTCCATAAGGAGTAGGTCTAATACCTCAAATTACTATTCGCATGAATTACATACATTCGTGTACCTTCACGTCTAATCATCAGAACAATGGTGTGTCCTGAGCCTCAAGACAGATGCCTAGGCCTGTTGCCCCTATACCACATCTATGGCATGGTGGTTGTCCAGTTCATCAGCTTGATGGGCGGGTCATCAATCACTTTTCTGCCAAAGTTCGACCCTGAGGTCTTCCTGAAATGCCTGCAGGAGCGCAAGGTGATGTGTATTAGATACACCTTGATTAAAGTCATTGTCGAAGAAATAGATTGATTGTAATTATTGTCTATCGGAACCCTTACAAATGGAAGAATAATTTTGAATTACGTTATTGTTAAAATTAATATAACACATAATTCATGTTGTTCTTTTTTTCTTTCTTTCCTTTATTCAAGCCTTTAAATAAGAGGCTAATACAGAAACATAGTAGAAATGTTATTTTAATGCAGTGAGAAGCAAGTCGTATGGTTCAATTTCTGAAGGATATATTAATGTTCGATGATAAATAAAACAAAAATGTTACTATTATTAGAATGATATTGAAAAAAAAATATATTATGCCTTTTCTTTTTAAAACTCTTTTACTCTCGTGCCCTGCAGAAGCAGTAAATTTTTACTTTCTTATAGAATCGACAGAGTTCAAATAAAACATCACTGTACTTTCGTTTCATTTTTTTAATCATTTAACTGAATTCTTTGGGATACAATCTGAGAGAGAACCTGAATCAAAAGTAATATTGTCTTGCAGCTTTTCATGAAGGTAACGTCATGAAAGAAAGGAGTCACGAAAATCTGATAAAAGGCAGGACAGTGCGCTGCAACTACAGTTTTCTCTTTTATATCGAAACACATGTAATTTTCTTAAAGTGTACATAAAAATGATTTGTATCTGTGGTAAATCTTTGGAGAAATGCCCTCTAGTTTTATTTAGTATTTATCAGCTCATGTTACGTTAATACCAAATTTTATTTTTCCTGAAAGGAAATCAGATTATAAAATAAGTTTATATATTTATAAAGCAAAACAAATGGAAACAAAATATATTTTGGGCCCTATGTCTAGAGTGACTATAATTTCGTTATTATTATTATTATTATTATTATTATTATTATTATTATTATTATTATTATTATTATTATTATTATTATTATTATTATTATTATTATTATTATTATTATTATTATCATTATTATTATCATTATTATTATTTATTATTATTTATTATTATTATTATTATTATTATTATTATTATTATTATTATTATTATTATTATTATTATTATTATTATTATTATTATTATTATTATTATTATTATTATTATTATTATTATTATTATTATTATTATTATTATTATTATTATTATTATTATTATTATTATTATTATTATTATTATTATTATCTTTATATAATTTTTTTACTTTTTGGATCCAGATAACTGTGGCATATTTGGTCCCTCCTTTAATTCTATTCTTGGCCAAGCATCCTGTTGTCTCAAAGTTCGACCTAACCGCCATGAGAGAGGTGCTGTGTGGAGCGGCACCACTGGGAGAAGAACTCATACAAGAATTTGTTGACAGGCATCCAAATGTGGAGTTTGTAAGACAAGGTACTGCAGTCCTTGGGAACACGAAAGATAAAGAGACAGAAAGAATGATGGGAAGAGAGAGAGAGAGAGAGAGAGAGAGAGAGAGAGAGAGAGAGAGAGAGAGAGAGAGAGAGAGAAAAGAAGTGGGAGAGGGGAAGAGAGAAAGCATTACCGAAGAGCAAGGAAAAAAAGAGAGAGATAGAGAGAAAGACAAAGAGCGAGAGAGACAGAGAGAAAGACAAAGAGCGAGAGAGAGAGAGAGAGATAGGAGAAGAAGAAGAAGAAGAGAAAGAAAAAAGAAGTGGGAGAGGGGAAGAGAGAAAGCATTACCGAAGAGCAAGGAAAAAAAGAGAGAGATAGAGAGAAAGACAAAGAGCGAGAGAGACAGAGAGAAAGACAAAGAGCGAGAGAGAGAGATAGGAGAAGAAGGCGAGAAAGAAAAAGAAGGAGGAAAGGAAGAAAGGAGGATATAGAGAAAGACAAAGAGCGAGAGAGAGAGAGTGAGAGAGAGAGAGAGGGAGAAAGAGAGAGAGAGACAGACAGACAGACAGACAGACAGACAGAGACAGACAGTGAGAGAGAGACAGAGAGTTATTCAAAGGACATATCACTTTACATTGATTGAGAGAGGGTAAATTTTGAAATTTTTGTCTGCCTTTTTTGGAAAATATTTAAGCTTTTTTAACTTTTATGTTTGAACACTAATGCCGCAAGTTTAATTATAATTATTCACTCATATTATATGATAACTTTATGTAAGTTATTCAGAGAATAACAGTCTTAAAAGAAGGAAAATTATCTAGAATTGAACGAAAACACGATGTCATGGTCTAACATGACAAATATTTTTATTAATTAAGTATTTCTAATGTTTGCTCATAAATTGATGAAAAATAATTTCATGCAAAAATCTTCATCATTCCTTTTCATTGCATATCAAAACACTAAATTTACTTGTTCTGTATTTTTTTCCTCTGAAAGGTTACGGACTGACAGAAACATCACCTGTAACAAACATCGATATGACAAAGACCAAAGGCTCTATTGGACAGATGTTGCCGAATACTCTAGGCAGGGTAATTGCAAGTACTTATAGAAAACATAGGAGACCAGAGGAGGAAGGGAAATTGATGGAGTATGAGAAAAAGTCGTATATGAAAAGGAAGGAGAATAAGAATTTATGAAAATATGTACTAACTCATTCATCATAATTCCAATTCGCTGTTGATATTCTTGAATAGACGTTACAACCAAGTAGAACCAATAGTTTATTATTATTATTTTTTATCACTTTTTTGCATAAAGTGAAATCTGATCAGCTGTGTTTTATCTTTGTATTTTTGAAGATTGTAGATTTAGAGACTGATAAGACTCTGCCCTCAGACCAGCTTGGAGAGCTGTGGGTCAAGGGACCCCAGGTGATGTTAGGTTATTACAAGAATCAGGCAGCTACAGATGACATGATTACACAGGATAAATGGCTGCGCACAGGTGAATTAGGTTGTGTTTGTCTCAAAACTTGTAAAGGGTTTTATCATGATTATATAATGCATTTTGTGTCCCATTGATTTAAATAATTTTTAAAGGAATTTTAACTAGCTTGAAAAAAAGTTGTTTATGGTTTCTATAATATTTTGTCTCAATTTGAAATAAATGATAAGTTCAGTGGCTTGAAGTAGGAAGTCAGGAGTCTGCAACGGAACATGCTGTCACCGCACAGGGTTGACTTTTTTTTTTTTTTTTTTTTTTCAGGGTAACAACTTATAAGGAGTCTGCTAAATAATAAAGAAAATAATTTTAGATATTTTCCATCTTCTTAGAAAATCGAATTACATTCGAAAACGACACGTTGTCTTGTCAGGTCAAACAAATCTGTACTATTTTTAGCATGATCAGTGGACTTGTCGATCTTTTATTGCTTTATTAATTTGAGTTATGGAGTGGCATGCAGCTTGAGAAGGATAGTATTGCTATTTTGCTAGAACTTTACCTCGCAAAGACTAATTCTCCTTAATTCATTTTTAGTGATAAAATAATCTCTTGTTATTCATCATTTAGGTGATATCGGATTTTTTAATAATGATGGCGTGATTCTTATCAAGGACAGACTAAAAGAACTTATTAAATACAAAGGATCTCAGGTATGTGGTCTTAGGTATTTAGTATGAATCATTTTTTTGTGAATGGACTAAGCAGTATCGAACAAGGATCAACTTTTTCTTTATTGCAACACCAATAATTTATGTTGTGTTCATAAACTGTTTTATAGGTACTATGCTCTTCAGGATTCAACATATTATATCATTATTATCAATTGTGTTGTTGATCTTTACACTTGAGAAATCATGATTAAATAATTATGTTGTTGTATCAGGAGGTAGCTATAAAAAAATTATATCTGTGTAATATATGGAATGTCATTGCCACAAAGGCAGCTCAAAAAGTTAGGAATGGAAGGAAATCGTGAATCTCTCTTACAGCATAAACTTTTCAATCCTTTGCTCTTCTTTGCCTTTCATTATCTTATAAGAAGTTAGTTTTCTGATATTTTATACATTGCATTTGTTTTTCAAATGATCTTATACAGGAACGGTGATTTTTAACTCAGAGAAAGGTTTTATCAGATGGAATTCGAATAAAATGCAAGATGGGTAATCAAACCCATGATCTCCTACTTGTGAGTCATCTGCTTTAGGACTGAGCCATGTTGCACTCTTAATTCCTCTTCTCTCCTAGGTGGCGCCAGCCGAGCTGGAGGCGCTGCTCCTGTCCCATCCAGACATCCAGGACGCCGCTGTGGTTGGAGTCCCTGATGAGGCTGCCGGGGAGCTGCCAAGAGCGTTTGTGGTGCTCAGACCTGGCAGTGATATCACCGAGGACCAGGTGGCAAGTTTTGTAGACGGTATGATTCCCCCACTGATTATTGAAGTCACCCAGACATTGCAAAAGACTGTGTAAAAATATAGCAAACCGCAGATTTGGTTGTGGCTTATGTATGTGTTTATATATGACCACACTACAGGTCCCTGAAATCATTCAGTTGTAACTAACACATAGATTTATATCACTGTACATTATGTGTGGAAAAATTTATTGCATAATTACTTGACTGATAAATATATATGTGTATTTGAAAAGAATGCCATTTTATAATACATTTATATTTTTTTACAAACTGGGCCCAGATATGTCAAATTACAGAGACATAGTTCAAAAATATGCAAGAAATCCAAGTAATTTGCTCTAACATTATCAGTTTAACTTTGATCTACAAACAAAAGTCAAAAAGGCAAGTTAATTTAAACTCATTGAGATAAATTGATGTCTATTTTTTTTTAATTTAAATTGCAAGAATTGTGTCACACTAATAAAAGGAAGATTTAGAATTTTTAGAGCTGCTCCTCTCTTAAAGAACGAAAAGGATACAGATGTATGAAGTAAACGCATGTTGTTTAGAGTTTAATGCTACATAGTAAAATAATTTGTTGAAAGCTAATGCAACCTTTAAGTCAAAGTGTGCTTTTGTCTGGCTTGTCGCTGCTATTGTAGGTCTTTGAGGATAAATAGGCAACAACTCTCCAACTGATTTGAGTGCAGAAAGAATTGGCAGTTGGATCTACGATAGACAGAGTGGATGATGTCAAAGGTCCCATGCATGATTTGAAACAGTAAACGGCAAATAGTAGTTTTCTCCAACGGTTTCATAACTTTGGTCAATTAATATTATTTATCTTTTTAGTATGTACGCATGTTCTCAAATCAAGTGTTATTTGTTTCCTTTTTTTGCTATAAAATCTGAATAGCCTTTTGGAGCTGATCAATGTTGTTCTTTGCGTTCAATTTCACAGGCAAAGTTTCTAAGACCAAGAAACTGAGAGGCGGTGTGCAGTTCCTTGAAGAAATTCCCAAGAACCCCAGTGGAAAGATATTAAGAAGAGTTATAAAAGAAAAGTATTTATGATTTGGTGAGAAAGAGGAATAGAGAAGCGTAGTTGAGAATGTAAAAAATTAGATATTGTAAAGAAATGTTATGTTTTAATGTATCCTGACCTGAGTATTTTCAACAAATATTTTATACAAATTGTATAGTGTGTTTTGTATTTAGAGAAAATTATACACATGAAAAGACAGTTGCAGCGCCATGCTAGTAATTTTTCAAAGTTACACTTATTTTCACATCTTTTCACAAAGGATCTGGGTTTGATTTCGATTATACACATTGAATGCTCAAAATTTTATATTTAAAACGGGCATGTAAATCATATTCCATCAGGCTTTCGTTCTCCGAAAATAAAAAATGGTCCCTTTCAAGTTATTGGAACTAAGACTGACTTGCACCTAATCTGCCCAAGGCTGGTAAGAGCACTAACCCTTCTAAATTATACTGTAATATTTTTGTTTAACCCAAGAAACTTAAATTGGCTCATATAACCTCAGAACTATGAGCCTAAATGTAATTTATTACATCACCATAAATTGGGCTGTTATGAAAGTTATTTTGAAGTGCCGTGGGAGGAAAACAACCGCATCTTTTAGATCATTTCTTTTAACAAAATTTATTATATCTTTGAGGTTGTGTTATCATTGTTCATAGATTTCTCAATCAATTAAAAAAAGTATTGCAAACCTTTGAGAGGAATGTAATATGAGATTTTCGAAAGCAAGGTTGTGTCTGAGGCAGCATAAAATTTCAAATATGCACATGCTATTATCTTTTTTTATTGCTCGGTGCCTTGATTTGTATAAAAGATTTATCATCCAATGTAACTTGTTTTGTTATTCTAAAATTAAGATTTCAATTTGCCACAAATTCTTTTTAAAGCTCCTTTCTTGACTTTTTTTTTCATATTATTTGTGTAACAGTAACAACCTCGAACAGGTAGAAAACATCGACGATGATTGGTTATGAATCAGAAGAATGAGCAGCCCGATGATGGTTAAATTTATTCCCACTTCTAATCAGTACACGATCATGCCCACATCAAAAGGGAGCATTCTCGTCAAATGTTTTTGGTGCACATAGGTTCAAGTCAGTACCATCTGAATAACTGTTGGTAGACTTCCTGGTTCAAGGCTTACTATCTCAAACACCTCACCCTGTGGTCCCATCAGCCGACAAACATTTCATTTTATTAAACTCTAAAAATATAATTTTTTTTGACAATTCGATAATACTCGAGAAGAATTGAGTTTTGATTACTTTTAAATAAGATTTTATTATAATGTTAATTTATATATACTTCTCACTTGAATTCTGCTCCTTCAGGTCCTTATTTTTAAATCCCATACATAAGATTGGTTTGGGAGAATTCTTGATGCATTTCCTTAAGATCTTACCCGCCGCACTGAAAAAAAAATAGTTTTATATTTAATTTTAATGTGGTTTTACTTTTCACCCTTTTAACCGTAATGTAAAGATAAGTAACAAAAGACTGGACACTATAGTTACATGATCATCAAATTATCTAAGTTAGATTTTATTCTAATTCAACAATCATTTGGGAGTTCGAGCGCAGACGATTGACCTCGTTTATCTCAAGTTAACCGTTAGATTGAGTAGCCGTGATTAAAAGTGTGATATATTTCCTTATAATCTATCTCATGTGCTATTTCTGTTTTTCATACTTAGAGAGTTAAGTTGTGATATTTTCAGAAAGATACTTAATTTTTTTTTTTTTTTTTTTTTTTTGTTTCTTTGTTGGCTTGTTTTTTTTTCCTTTAAATATCAGTGAACTCTGCGCGTTTTTTCACCTAAAAAAAGGTCAATAAGAAACATTTATATATGCATTCTTTATAATCATTCAAAAGAGGCAGGAAGGGGGCCAATTATTTCCAGAGCTAGAGGTACGTGTCGATTGACAAAATTAATTCGATCTAATAACGCATTGCATTCAAAGAATTTGTAATTAATCTGTAACATGTGGGAATTTTTGCTGCTTCATTTAAGCAGCAACATATTTGTGACGGTAGAAATTACATTCTTATCGAGGGGTTAAATAATCCAGCAATTGAATAAAGTATAAATGAACATATTTAGCAATTTTGGCCTAATTAAATGGAGTTGGTACACTGAACTATTGCATGTACCTCTTCATCTGAAGCTGTTTGTAACTGATATGGCGTACTCATCTTTTAAAACTAGTTATAGCAGAAAAATCTCCATTAGTACTACTGATCTATTCTCATTGATGGAAAACAAGAAATACTGAGAGACTTTAAACAGACAGAAAAGAAACAAACCAGTCCTATCCTTTACTTATAGAGTGCAGATATTCGAAAATCTAAAGGTGATCACGCACAGTTCCAGCCCGAAAAAAAAATTATGGTACCAATTACAATACGTATTGTTTATTTTGCCATCTGCTGGTGAAAGAGGCGAAAAGATTAAAAAAAAAAGCATCACTTCGGGATAACTTTGTGTAATCTTACAAACGAGTAAGATGGCGGAGGTCATACTCCGCGGACCATGTCACGTGACCTCGCGCTTGGCCACTGGTTTCTGCTTGTTTGATGCTCTAGTAGTTATTCCTCATTCAAATAAGTCTTTCCTTTCCTTTCCACGCAATATTAATTTAGTGAATGGCTGAATAATTATGATAGCCCACCATTAACTCAGTCGAGATCTAGATCTAGATATCAGGAAACTAGCGTCATGCATGACAGCATACTTGACTCGGCTCGGTCTGGAAAACAGGAAGTAAATTATTTATCGCCGAGAACTGTCAGACACATTAAGCACCGTGGACAAAGATAAGATGAGTTATGTAAAGATCCATAAAAGTTTGCTAAACTACCTCGTCTCGGTGTGTTGCCTTTCGTTAATGATGCAAATAAAGGACTTGACAAAGTTTTGCAGATGTCTCTCTACAGTAAGAGGATGAGATTTCATAATGAAAGTTCGCTCGTGTAAAA
Source organism: Elysia crispata (assembly GCA_033675545.1). Lineage (NCBI taxonomy): Eukaryota > Metazoa > Mollusca > Gastropoda > Plakobranchidae > Elysia > Elysia crispata. The sequence continues at coordinate 426,643 of JAWDGP010002302.1, forward strand.
GAGAGAAATATATAGTAATCCAGAGATCTGTTACTAATCATTTATCACAGTCTCAAAGAAGGCTCGCATCCCCTTAAAATAGAAATACGGCTGATTCTGAACTTTCGCAATTTATTGAAAGATGACTTGTATGAGTATTAAGTCAGAAAAACATGTCTAGAGATTTAATGTCTAGCAGGAATTCATAGCTGCCCATTTATTCGTACCGATACTTACATAGCAATGACTATTCAACGATAAGATATGGTGTTACTTGGTATTTTTTTTTTAATTTACAAAGTAAGCAAAAAGTTTACTTTAAAAAAAATCTCACACTTTTATGTGAAAAACATTACAAGGGCCTAAAAGTACAAGGCAAGTATGATTTTCAATAGCATTTAAGTGTGCGATGGGAGTTTTGCACACTTGGGTGTAGACAGATTGGTCTTCATCTTTTAAAATCGGATTTATCTTACAAAGGGTCTATAAATAGATTGGGGGTTTTACAGCCGTAGCTTAATATTCATATCTAAATTTAAATATTTAACACATGTTCAAGTCCAATGCTCTTTGGCCTACAATTATAGGTCATCTTAAATGTCACGGTAAGTGTGATTGAAGTTCAGCAACAAATCGGTTCCCAATGATAGACTCGGGTCAAGACAGACAGACAGACAGGCTGAGAGAGACACGACACGGTCAAGCACAGCAGTGAATTTATTAATCCCAATTCAGAATGCTACGCTCTCGGTTAAATTTAATTCTAGATAGTTATTATTGCTGACGCATTGAAATACTATTTCACGGTTAGTAACTGGAAAACTGCCTGGCGCAGAAAATTGTGTTCCTGATATGATGTTCATGTGGCTTTTTTTAAATTTTTTACTTTAGCTCCGTGCAAAATTCTTATTAGGTCGTTGAACGAAGTGATGCAGAAAGTATCAAAGGATAAAACTCATGTTGCTGCTAAACCATCCTTGAATCCTCGTTTGTTCCGGCGTCATGTTCCAGTGCAGCCAAGACCTCGAAAAGGCGTACATGTAGTTTATTGGTTACTTCGATGCAATTTGGAGGATTAAAAAAAAGAAGTAAGAAAAAGCTATTTACTTTTTCCCTCCTTCTAGCATGTCTAAATGTTCCTGTGTGGCAGTTACAATTTTGGAATTTGATCTTGATAAGACAAGATTCATTTTTCCAGAACATTTGCTAACTCTGAAAACACTTCCCCTTTGTCTTGCATGAGTTAAGATTCTAAACGTGTTAAAACTGTCAACTAATCATTTAACCATCGGTATTTCTGACTATAACACAAATAAGAAGTAGAACAAACTTTAAACGATAGCCTAAAAAGCCTTCTTTGAACTCTTGCTAAATGATGCTCAGTTCTAGATCTAGATTGGAGAAGCTTAGTTACTTATATATACCGCTGTTGTACTTCAGACTCGAAGACAAACTGTGATGAGTTGCTATTCATTCTGTAAGTTAAAGTAAGGTAGGTTTTTCATTCTTCTTTTAAGATATGTGAAGAAAGAAAAAAATATTTTAGCCACCGTCTAGTTCATGGTCTCTTAACTTGCGAAACTATCTTTTACCTTTGGTTGAAACTTTTGAATTTTTATGTCAATTCGCTTATTGTTTTTACATAACGCATATGTTGTAACTCAGCTCTGCCCTTTTAGAGCACAAACAATAGCACAAACGTAAAATATTCAACAATATTTTCTATACTTGATCAAAAGATAGAAAAAATAAAAAAAACAACACAGCATAGATTCACAGATATATAGGCTAGGCACCCACGGTATTTCATTCATTCGTCACACACTCACTATTCACAAAACTATTTTAAGCTAGAATCCATTAGAGATAAACGTTCGTCATTTCAGAACAAAAATATTTGAATTGAATTTTGATCGACATGCACCAAAAAAAAATTACTGCTAGAGTTGCAATTTATTTAATATCATTGAAGGGCAGGATATCTGTTTTAAGAGTGTAACAACTACTCGAAAAGCGTCAGGTGATCATAAACATTAAGAAAAAAAAACATAAACGGCTTAAAGATAAGAAAAAATTTTAGTCTTTATTTTGGCTCATGAGAGACACCCCTGCGACAACGCCAAATTGTTGGCCAGTAAAGGAGAAACAGTCCACTCTGGCAAATAACTAGGGCCAATGATTTCATTATTGTCATGTTTTGGCTACTAGCCCTCTCCCTATACATTCAGTCTGCCCTCCTCACATTAAACTTCACAATTATCGCAGGTTTTCGATTATGAAAAATGAGTGAGTGTGTGTGTGTGTGTGAAAGTGTAAGCTGTTTGACAATGCCAAGAATTCGTTTCGTCTTATTGCTGAATTTAGCCCAACTAAGCTGCCAAGTATGGAGACTAATCAGTAGTATGGCCAGAGAGATGAGACACGTCAAGTGAGTACCCGGTGTATAAAAAATAAAAACTTAACCTAGCCAAGTTTTTTTTTAATAGATTTCGTTTCTTGCATAGAAAACTAGCAAAAAAAAAAAAAAAAAAAAGAAAAGAAAAAACCCAACTATACTCAAATAAAATCCACTATAGGATAAGAACCAGTCTGTAAAAAAAAACAAACACGTAAAAAGACCGTATGAAAAACCCAGTCATTAGCTTTTATACAGCCGCTGAAAGAAATTAAAAAAAGAACTTGTAAAACAATGCACTTTCATACAAATATAACTTTAGCGGCAATACACTCAAAGATAATTATGATGAACCAAGATTACCCATCTGATAAGATCATTAAATCGCTAACAAACGTTAACGATAATATGAACTCAAATTAGCGTTCATTCTAATAACAAATTAAAGCTTTACAATACAAACTCTACATCATCGTTCAACAATAATTACGATTCAGTTTTACTTATCGCAACTACTGAAGGTTACGTGTACTGTTGACTTATAAGTTTGTCAGGGTCAAAAAATCATATCATGACGCCAATAGAAGTTACCCCTATAAATAGATAATAATGGGCGACAACCGTTATATTACCGTCAGAATGTCCTTCCTACTCTGTTAGTTTACACAGACAGAGTGTGTACGGACCGTCTTTTTTATATCGGATTCTCTAAGGTGATTTTTGTTACATATCTTTAAATCTTGAGAGCACATAACGAACCATTAATCCGTGCTGCCACTGTCATACTTTGTGAAAAATTCTAAAAGACGCAAAATTAATAATCGTGTATACAACTATCAACCAGATGACTTAAATGTGCGTCACCTGTGTAACGCTATAGTTGAAACATAAACTCTTCCCCGCAAGAATCATTCCCTCATCTCGATAATACGAGACGTGAGATGTAGCACAGAAGACTACAATTATAGATTATTGACATCTTTACCACTTTAGCATTTTAGCATATAGTAGGTTTATTTGTGATTTTAGACTAAAAACTTCAATCCAACATCATTCTCTCTAGGTGTCTTCCTCGAATAAGTTTGCAGTCATTCATTTAGACCTAAGATTAAACACCAATTATGCACAATGACTTAGATTCAATCTCTGTGATTAGCATTTAACATGAAACAATGATACAGAGATTATGCTCACTACGAATACCCCGTAGCTGCTCAAATCTCAACATTCAGAGAGTCAATCAAAGGTTCGGGCTCAGAGATGCAAATTAGAACTTTCTCTTCTGCACGAGCAATTAGGCCTCTCGAATCCAGGAGCTTCGAAAACTTCTCTCTATATATATAGCAGTATGGAACAAAGATTGTCTAAACTCTAAAGAATCACCGATTAAAGAGATAGGAATCTTCCTACCTGTCGACCTTAATGGGTGACAGGATACAAAGTTAATTCCAAAGTAGCGAATTTACCTCGTATGATCGTATCATTGCTTACACAATGACAACCATCTTGGATAACATTTTTTTAACTTACAAAGACATTTCCGTAGTTTCTACAAAACGCACTGAACAGCCTTTCTCTCTTACAAATCTCAAACAATTATAATACATAGTGTGAACCAATCAAAAGACAATGAAAGTTAGCCTTATCAGCATCAAACATAAAAAAATGGATTCTTAGAGGGAATCTTTCAATTCAAACCTGACATTTGCAGGAAGTCTGAAAACCATTCCCCTCTGTAACCGCAGGACTGTTAGCGCCTGTATTGTGACAGGATCAGTACCGAGACTACCAATACTACAGAGGTGAATATTCTCGAAGCCCACACCTACAACTCGACTTATGCGATGCAGTGTGCCTAACTAGAATCCTGCTTTTGTCCGTGCCGTCCGATCTGAGTTACTGTATCTGATAACATCCATAACTTTAGGTTTTCTCGCTCTCAAGAGGCACGAATCGATCAGACCATAAAGTATGTCAGTTCCATCTGACATAGTTGCGGTACCTGCCCCTTCAAAGAAATTCGGAAAGCACACAATCCTGAAAAAGAATACAGAGTAAAAATACCAAAACTTGTCTGTTTATATTTACATTGTGTGATACTAGCTCCGTGGCCAGGCTGAGTGGCGATGCTATGGGTGAGGCTCCACCAACCGTAACTGTTAGGCCTTCATGAATTACTTATTCTTGGTTTTACTCATATCAAGAATATTTTTTTTATCGTTAAGGTACGATTTGTCTTAAAGGAGAGTAAGCTTTTAGTGATTAAATTAGATTAGACTCCATTGCATTTTTATAGTGGAACATCCATTATATCTTGTCTCTACTTAATGCAATGGCTTAGAGTATTTGACATTTTACTAAGAACATTTCGATATCTTTTGAGCATATCAATTTTAATGGGCTGTAATCCAAATTCACGCTAATTAGTACTTCGCTATAGGTTCATATGTTCCCGGATATCCTTGAAGGTTAGAATTTCTAATGTGAAAAGTCAATGACTATTAGTCTTTTGAACTGATAAAGTGTTTTGAAGTGAGTCTTAAACTCAAAAAGTTAGATCGATGGAAAAGGCAACTAGGTTCTGTCAGCACATCTTACTGCCTACCGGTATCTGCACAGAAGAGAGTCATAGAAAATTGGAGATTTAAATTCATTTTTAACCTGTTTTATATTTGTGTTAAAGTCTAAAGCTACATCTTTGAACAATGTTACATGCATTTTGGATAGAGGATAACTAACGTACCGAAGAATTTAGATACGCCGAAATTGATCAAATCAGTGGTATTATTCCCAAAAAGAAAACCCTAAGTTAGTTTGTATGTCGAATCGATTATCTCCAGTATCAAACTCAGAAGAGCCATGAAATTAATATTAATGATTCCTTACCTCTGTAGTTTAAAATGTGTAAACAAAATTTATGTTATGGAATATTATATAGCGCCTGAAAGCCAAGGTATATCAACAATGCTATTTTGCATTCCAGAAGGAAGGAAGTTATTCCGTGATGCTACAGTGACTGAATTCATGTGAATTTACACCAATTAGTACACAGCTTACACTGTAAGTTTTACCATCTCCTTCAAAGAAACAGTAACTTTAAATTGATATTTTTACATGTTTTAATATATTTTGGGTAGTAGAAGTAGTAGTAGTAGTAGTAGTAGTAGTAGTAGTAGTAGTAGTAGTAGTAGTAGTAGTAGTAGTAGTAGTAGTAGTAGTAGTAGTAGTAGTAGTAGTAGTAGTAGTAGTAGCAGCAGCAGCAGCAGCAGAAACAGTAGTAGTAGTAGATCTCGTAGCAGTAATAGTAGTAGTAGTAGCAGCAGCAGCAGTAGTAGTAGTAGTAGTAGCAGCAGCAGCAGCAGCAGCTGTATCAACAGCAACAACGTGAGTAGAAGTTTCCACAACTTGATTTTTTTTTAATTTATCATTAACAAATCTCTCCGTATTCGTTTGTACGATCTATAGCAGCTTGGCTAAAGTCATAGTCTATGAAGACCGTGTAGGTTTGAAAATGATGAGGGGGCGGAGGGGAAGGAGAGGGAGCAGAATCAAATGGGTTTAAAAGAAGATGGCTAAATACCGGAAGAGACAAATAAGCAAGTTAAGCCAAAGATCTTTGGTTAAGTGAAAGGATGCAAACAAAAAGTGGAATAGAAAGTGTAAGCGTAAGAAGACATTCGGAACCGAGAAGAAGTAGAAAATAATGAAGCAGCTATTCTACTCATCCCTATATTTCAATAATATTTAAACATTTCTTATAATATCCTTCTATATAATTAACAACATGTCGATCATTTTTGCCTGCTTTGATCTTTGCGTCATCGGCCCTCTGTGTACTTGACCATTTCGAATGATCGTCACTGGATCCGTTTATTGGATCAAATCCAGGTTAGGTTAGATGTAGTTTTGATACTTAGGAAAAGCCTTTTGCAAACATTTCCCACCAGCTCCAATTATCAAATAAAATACTCGGATAAGAGTAGAAAAAGACACTGCAGTCTGTCAGTTCTCGAATATGGTTCGCTGTTACTCATAACAACTCCTCGTAGAGTTAAGGAAAACAAAATGATTGATTTGTCAAGAGACTTTTGCAAAGAATAATCATATACTAATTGAAAATAATAACTTCGAAATAAAAGAATTGATATGAAAAGCTGTACATCAGAGTAAGGGTCGAAAATATCTCCTTTTACGATTGCAGGGAACTGCTAAAATATGTTTAATAGATTGCTACTCTCTTTTTTAAATCAACAAATGGATCTTAATTGTCTTCTGCCACACTTTTCATAGATTCCATCAGTTTTCATCGACTCTTGAGGATTTTCTTTCACAAGACCGTTCATTTCTATAGCTTCCCTAGGTGGAAAATAAGGATAGTAGAATGACGTGAATATTACAATGAATGTGTTGTTGCCATTACCATCATCAGATACATAAGGCTAATTTACCAGCTATATATAAATTGGAACCTTGATTTTGACAGAAAGTAAAATTCAAAAGTAACATAGCTTTACAGATAGAAAGACAAGTGGAAATAGGAAAGTCGTAAAAGAAAACTTCTGAAAATGACCAGCAAAAAATTATGGCAGCATGCTTGGAGGCATCTGCAGTGGCAGCAAAAAGTAACTGCAAAACCTGGCTGGATTCAATATCACTCGGTCAGGACATTCGGTCAGCCGAAACACAGCCCTCATTTTGCCCACACAGCTGGGACCAAGCTTCTACCTAGGCTGGTATCAGCAGTCAGGGTCCTGAGTAGTAGCCAGGACCACAGCTCACGGCCAGCAGGTTACGGTTTTCAGCGACCACAGAGCCGCCTGGTGAGCACTGTTTCTCCAAGTGAGAACCAGCACAATCCGGTGAGCTCTGAGAACATCCTGAGGAACCCTGTGTCTGACATCCACATTCCGCCAGAGCTCTCGCTGCACCAGATGGTCTTCGATATCTGTGACAAGTACAAGGATAAGCTCGCTGTGGTGAGGAGCTTTTTTTTACAACAGAAAGTCTCATTGCGATCTGCTTATACTTTTTTTTTTTAAAGGGCGCAAACTGTTTTTAAGCACCTAACGAAGGCCTCTTTGCTGTTTTTATCTGCAGCTTTAAGTTTGATAGGATGAACGAATCTAAACCGCTGTAAAAGCGAAAGCCTAAAAAGTACACAAAGTAGATGGCAGTGACTGTAACATATCTGTAGAGATACATAGATTCATTCACGTTCAAGGGACTAAACCAAAAGTGATCACTAAAACTGAGAGACTTCTTTTTCTTTCGCTAAACAAGGACAAGCTCAAGACTAAAAATTTCTTGCATAGATCAATCTACCGTTACAAAAAATGTCACCTCGCTTTTTTAATTTTTTAATTTTTTATTATTATTGTTTAGTATTATTATTATTATTATTATTATTATTATTATTATTATTATTATTATTATTATTATTATTATTATTATTATTATTATTATTATTATTATTGTTATTATTATTAATATTATTATTATCATTATTATTATTACTACTACTACTATTACTATTATTAGTTGTAGTAGTAGTAGTAGTAGTAGTAGTAGTAGTAGTAGTAGTAGTAGTAGTAGTAGTAGTAGTAGTAGTAGTAGTAGTAGTGGTGGTGGTGGTGGTAGTAGTGGGAGTAGTGGTAGTGGTAGTGGTAGTGGTAGTGGTAGTGGTAGTGGTAGTGGTAGTGGTAGTGGTAGTGGTAGTGGTAGTGGTAGTGGTAGTGGTAGTGGTAGTGGTAGTGGTAGTGGTAGTAGTAGTAGTAGTAGTAGTAGTAGTAGTAGTAGTAGTAGTAGTAGTAGTAGTAGTAGAAGTAGAAGAAGAAGAAGAAGAAGAAGAAGAAGAAGTATTATTATTATTATTATTATTATTATTATTATTATTATTATTATTATTATTATTATTATTATTATTATTATTATTATTATTATTTGGGGGGAGGGTCAGTTTCTAACGGATATTAACATTTTCTGTGGCGAATTTTGCCTCTTTTGGTATACATTTTGGCAAGGACGTTAAATCTATTTCAGGCCAGACTGATTGGAAGCAGTCTATAAAAAAAGCGAGAGATAAATCCACAGCGTTTAAAACTGATTTTCGAGGTAAATTTCTTGTTTTTTTAATATTATTCGACTTTGTTTATTTTTGTCTTTTGTCTTTAACACAATGAAACAAACCCGCATCTTAGCGGAAAACAACAAGGGTCGGAATGATTTAATTTGTTCGTTTCTATAAAATTTTTACTTAGATGAAACAGGTTATTAATTTTCAACTGCAATGAAAAAAAAGTAGCTGCCTGCTATCGCACAAAAGAATATCCATGTCATTGCTCTATTATATCTGTGATCAGTAAATTAGATATGTAAACAAAAGTAGTGGGATTTCTAAGATTCTTTGGCCTAGACAAAATATCTCTCGGTAAATATTTCCATCCGTGTGTAAGCTTACTTTCAAGTAATAAGGAGCTGAAAAAATAGTGAAGACTTGGCCTTGACACAGTAGAAGATATCTTTGGAACCTTCACACGGCAGAAGATATTTTTGGAATATTGAGAAGAGCACTTTGTCTTTAAGTGGAGAAAACCATTTCCTTTTTATGTAAAATCTCGGCACCTTTCAATATTTTGCACCTGAAAAAAGAAAAAAAAACAGGAACAAAAAACAGGTCAATCTTTCAATGCAGTTTTTATTTTAAAAAAGAATATTGATGATCCATACGGGTCATTCTTTCCTAGGAAGACTACCTGACTGGTCGGAGCTATACTTACTCCCAGCTGAAGGAGGCGATCGTGCGGGTGGCCAGCGCCCTCTACCGCAGGGGATACAGGAAGGGTGACGTGCTGCTGGCCTTTGCCGTCAACAATGTGGACTACACTGTTCTCTCCGTGGCTTGTGCAGCAGCTGGGGTCTGGTTCTCTGCTGCCAACCCGGCGTTCACCGCTGGTAAGTTAGTTACAGACTGCATCAGCATCCCCAGGGATGCTATTTAGTACAAACCCATTGCTGTTTCGTGGCTCTTTGTAACATTTCTGTCTCGATGATTTAGAATCTTTACAAAGCTGCATTAAGAGCAACTCAAGTAATGCAAGATCCATGTGAAACGCTAATTACACATCATTCCCTTTTTACGCGATGTCCATGTGACACTTTGCCTCTGTTCATATTACGGTGAGCGCTGTAACCCACAGCCACCAGTTACCCTTTAAGAATCAGAATTTAATTTGAGGCCGCTGACGGTGATAGCGCCGCGGTGGGATGAAGGTCCCTTATTTTTATCGTCCTTCTTGTATTAACTTTCATCTTCATAGCTGTTTTAAATTTAGAATGTCATCCATTAGACAGTTAAAGCTTCACAGGCGTTTTACGGTGTTCCTGTGTTATATGCATTAGAACTATGTGTAGAAAATTAAAAACAAATAAGTGCTTGTTGCCATCAAGACACGACCTATAAATGTCTTTATACGAGAGCACTCAGAGCCGTCGACCAGTCACAGTTTTTTTGTTGTTTTTTTTATAAAATTTATTTTTACACACATACGTCACACCCAATTTTATCTTATGTATATATTAATTTTATTAACTATTAAATAATTTGCCTCCATTGTTTTGAAATATTTGCCTACAATCAGTGGATGCTTGAATATTTGATAAACGCTCTTCATAAAGACCACTTTTTAAGAATGTCTCATATGAAAGATTCGGTACTTTTTGCAATGTTGCTTAGCACAATTCACACATTTAATAACTCATTTTTGGCATTGTTCCTGCAGAAGAACTTGCCCGTCAGCTGCACCACTGTGAAGCTAGAGGAGTTTGTGTCGGCGCGCCACTCGCTGGAGTTGTCAAGGATGCGCTGGCCAATCAGAAATTTCCAAGCAAAGTCAAGGTAGATAACTAGAAATTAATGTATGGTATGCTTTAATCTAGACAAAAGCGATTAAAAATTTCTTAAAACTTGTTTTTTTTTTTAGTGTCTTCGCGCAAGCTCTAAGTAAAATAACGAAGATGAAACATATTATAGTGTTTGCTAGATTTGATGGCACACACCAACTTGGTTACTGAATTTGTTGCCATTTTTTATCTTTTAAACCATTATAGAGGCTATCCATAATTTTTTTTTTTATTATATCCTTAGGTCGAGGCTAAGATTTAGTCCCAAAAGAATTCACATAGGTAGATAAAGGCATTTATAATACTGCACATTCTTCAACAATAATTATATATTCAAACTCAAAAACACTCGACGCATGCCCTTTCAAGTTTTAGAATTACCATCCAAACAATATTAGTTTCAGACCAAACGATTAGACTGTGGGCATGTGGCAATTTTCGCGGTCTTTGAAGTTATATAATGCTGTATAAATACGAATTTCTCTTATAAATAGTTAATGACCATAATACATTCTTTTATTACAAAGCTTGATATTTTTAAAGCATTTCGTTCAAAAGAACCACAATGAAGTGGAAGCCTTTGACTGATGCTATTAATTTTTTCCCAGAAAGAGGGCGGTAGAGGGTCCTTTTGGAGGCCTTATCTTTTAGCTTGATGACAAACACGATGAAAATGATGATGATGACGATGTTGATGATTCCATGATGATTACATTATTTAAAACGTGTGTAGTGCATAGTCTTTAGACTTAAGTACGTTTAGTCACCATAATTATTCTGTATTAGCCAAGTACGTCTGCCTTAATGGAGCTTGAACTGACCTCGGTCGATTTGAGTTGGTTGATTTGTATCAATGAGACTAACTAATCTGATATGCTCTGGTGTTTTTGTAAAGGGTTAAATAAAATGTCTGTACTTCGGAATAGCTTTTTGGTTTTACGTTATTCAGGTTCCGAGGAAAAAGTTTTGATTAAAAAAAAAAAAACAGTGAATACCTCAGGTCATCGGGAGTGACCTGTGTTAGTGAGAGGCAAGATATTATATTCCATACGTGAATGATTTGCCGTGAAAACTATGTGGCCTGATTCATAACAGTTTTCTGGCAGACTGCAATTAAGGCATTAAAAAACAAACCCGCCTAAATATATCTCTAAATAATTTTCAGTTTGATATAAGAATAATGATAATGTTATATTCAATGAATTTCTAGATCCTCTTTTTCTTACAAACCCAAAATCGTCCCTTTTTTGACAATCACACTCCAATTTAGGCTAAAAAGATATTATTTTGCGCAAAATTTGCAACCGTAATGCTTTCAAAAAGAAAAAATATGTGAAAGATATCTTCGAAAAAAAAGCTGAAATTTGTCATACTATTCCGTTTTAACACTCTCAAATAACATAATCAGTGAGTAATTTTTTCCAATAAACTCCCTCATCAATTTTAATCAATTTCCTTTTTAAACCCTTAGGACCTCATGGTTTTTGGCGAAGCGAACGGGTTTGAACCCTTCCAGAACCTACTAGATGACGACGGTAAAGCTTTCCCTGATGTAGATATTGACCCCGTTAAGGATGTCTTCGTCTTGCCTTACTCCAGTGGAACGACGGGACTACCCAAGGGTGTAATGCTATCACACCACAACATCGTGGCCGATGTCCACCAGTTCACGTAAGTCTGTACTCTGTATAAAAATACGTGCATGTAGACTGAAGCGTGGCTCAAGCCCCGAATGGGTGGGTGAATTTGGTACCTGACTTTTAAATTATAGTTCGGTGTTGATATCATTACTAGGAATGTAGGAAGCTTCTTGGTGAAGGCGCACGAAATAAAGAGCTGCTTCTACCTGCAATAAGCATATAAAAATGACATCCTAATCTAGGTTTCCATGCACATGATGTATAAATTCAAGGGTTTAAACAATAAAGCCCGTTCTACGTCTGTGATGTCGAAAAAATGTTTCATTGTATAAAACTACGTGTCTCTATATATAATCCTCAGAAAATTGATGTGCCCAGATCCTCACGACATGTGTCTGGGTCTGCCGCCTCTGTACCACATCTATGGTATTTCGATAGTCCAGTTTGTCTCGATGATGGGCGGTGCTTCAATCAGTTTTTTGCCCAAATTCGACCCACAGATCTTTCTTAAATATCTGCAAGAGCGCAAGGTGAGAATATTACTTTAGAAAACTGTTGATCTCAGATAAATCATGTAAGTGACCAGAGGATTAGGGCATTGGGCTTGGGATAGCCAAGTACTGCGGGAGAATCAAAGTTAAAATTTTATGTTGTGCACTGCGGGAGAATCAAAGTTAAGTTTTATGTTGTGTACTGCGGTAGAATCAAAGTTACGTTCTTTGCTGTGCACTGGGGTAGAATCAAAGTTAAGTTCTATGTTGTGTACTGCGGGAGAGTCAAAGTTAAGTTTTATGTTGTGTACTGCAGGAGAATCAAAGTTAAGTTCTATCTTGTGTACTGCGGTAGATTTAAAGTTAAGTTCTATGTTGTGTACTGCGGGAGAATCAAAGTTAAGTTCTATGTTGAGTACTGCAGGAGAATCAAAGTTAAGTTCTATCTTGTGTACTGCGGTAGAATCAAAGTTACGTTCTATGTTGTGTCCTTGAGATACAAAGGAATGAGGTCCGAATGGAACTGAAAGCCTGTTATATTCCATACCATGGTTTAGCTTTAGCTTCTAAGAACCTTTAACAAGTTTAACGTCCGTCAAGTTTTCCGAATATCTTATATAGGGAGTCAAGAATCTTTTGGATATCAGAAAGGATTTGTGTTTCTCCCTATCATCTGGAGTAATTTTTGAATGGATAATTATAATTTTTTAGTCCTTCTTGGAAAACATGGGCCTGACAATATAGCATTATGAACATTCTGGGCGCGCGAATTTTGACAGTACAATCACTGACGCTTTCGAGTTGCATGTGTCGGCGATGTCGGTTTTGAGGAACTTGAGCTTGACCCGAGAGGCTGGCAAGGGCTATAACCAATGAGCCCATAGGGAATTTTCATACGCAGAGTAGCACATCATAACAAAGCAGCCAGGTACAATGGTGTTTTTTTCTGACTTAAGGAATATATAGATATTGCACCCTATTTTTTTATTAGTCTCCTTTTTAGCTTTCCAGGCAAGCTGAAGACTTTAAAACAACCCAACAGTATTTATTACACGAGAAAGAAAGAAGGACTGAAATTATTCTTTCGATATGAATATTATTACAAGGAATGGTGGATGTCCATTGGTACAAGCGCACGGAATAAAGAGCTGCGTTTACTTGCAATAAACATCTTAAACTGAAATCCTCATTCAGGTTTCCATGAAGATGATATATAACTTCAAGTGGTTAAACAATAAAGGCCATATTGTGGCTCTAATGTCGAAATTTTTTGCGTTGTGACTGTGCCATCTTATTAAATTTAAAGATTTCAAAAGGGTTTCTAGACAAAAGCGTAGAGATATTTTCAATTAAATCTTTGAAAATAAAGCAATTTTTAAACAAACTATTGATGGCAGATTACAAACTAGCTAGAGTACCTTTTTGAGAAAAAATAGATTTACTGTGTGTTGTGATACGCAGACTTACCTCAGTCTTGTGATTATGTCTCCGACCCGAATCCAGATCAGTGTGGCATATTTGGTTCCTCCTTTGGTTTTGTTCTTAGCCAAGCATCCTCTTGTGCCAAAGTTTGATCTTAGCGCCATAACAGAAGTGTTTTGTGGAGCGGCGCCTCTTGGGAAGGAGCTCTCAGAAGCGTTTATCGACAGACATCCGAATGTGGAATTCATTCGACAAGGTAAATTCCTGTTTGGGATACCAATAGGATAAATATGGCGGGGGATTAGGGGAGGGGGAAGTAGGAATTAAAAACGAATGCGCAATTCAGTAAGAACCGAATTAGACGAGAGAGAGAGAGAGAGAGAGAGAGAGAGAGAGAGAGAGAGAGAGAGAGAGAGAGAGAGAGTTTGCTTTCTTGCATATAGCATGTAAAATGTACCACGTCCAGTTTCATGAAGATATTAGTATCGTGTTCTTTGCATAGGGCAAGATGACAAGCGTAAAACAGATAAAAAAAGAAATTAAGGACCACCCTGTATCAAAGGTGCAATCTCCTCAGAAAATAAAATCCATTTTTTTCGGACATAACATCAAAATTAAAAACTTCCAATGCACACAACTGCTTATTTTCAACTGTGACAGGTTACGGACTAACAGAAACGTCACCCATCACAAACATGGATACGACGAAAACCATAGGATCTGTTGGACACATGGTACCAAACACTCGAGGAAAGGTTAATATAGATGATGGCATTATTTTACAACCACGAATACACTAAAGTTTTACCTTTCAATTGGTGTTACAGCTGTGCAAATATTAGTGGCAAGGCGACGGGTGCCGAAGCATCTAAAAATCTATGGTTCTAATCCAACAAAATCTACATTTTTTGGTCATTTTCACTTAAAGCCGTATCCTAAGCACTGCTGAGTATTACCTAAATCCTAGCTCTTTTAGGTCTGAATTTGAAATTACGATTTATTTGAGTCATACATAATTATTGTTAAAGTTAGCGTTCCTCTAAGATGTCAGTGCGTGCAATTGCATGTGCTGTGCTTCCGAATTCAATGGTTGTCTTTAGTTCGTTTTGGATCTTCCCAATCAAGATTGCAAGTCACTTAGGGAGGCTTTGATATTGTCTTTCTTTATGAGGGAGCGTAGTGGCGTATTGTGAGCTATGCTCTCTTTGAATTAGTGCCGAAGCATCTATAAATCGATGGTTCTCATCCCACAATGTCAAGCATTTTCTCGGTCATTTTCGCTTAAAGCCTATGCTAACCACTGCTGGGCATAACCTTAAACTCCAGCTCTTAAAATTATTAGAAGTAGTAGAAGTAGTAGTACAAGTAGTAGTAGTAGTAGTAGTAGTAGTAGTAGTAGTAGTAGTAGTAGTAGTAGTAGTAGTAGTAGTAGTAGTGGTGGTGGTGGTGGTGGTGGTGGTGGTGGTGGTAGTGGTAGTGGTAGTGGTAGTGGTAGTGGTAGTGGTAGTGGTAGTGGTAGTAGTGGTGGTGGAGGAGGAGGAGGAGGAGGAGGAAGAGGAGAGGACGAGAAGGAGGAGGAAGAGGAGGAGGAGGAGGACAAGAAGACGAAGAAGAAGAATGCTGTTTTCACAAATAACAATAATGTTGGTGAGAAGAATTATTCGGATATCGGAAAAGATCGTTACGATAAGTAATATTAGTTATTCAGTCATTGAATCACTTCAGCCTGAAAATTCTGATTGGGCTCATTTATAGAAATCATAAGAGACCCTTAATATCTGACGCAGATTTAGTATTTATCATTGTATTGAAAAAAGTAACAACAAAATACTGTCCTTTTTTAATCATTGTTCTTTCAGATAGTAGATACAGAGAATGAGCAGAGTCTGCCGTCAGGCCAACTGGGAGAGATTTGGGTTAAGGGACCCCAGGTGATGTTAGGTTATTACAAGAACCAGGCAGCCACTGATAACATGATCACACAGGACAATTGGCTGCGCACAGGTAAACCACATATATATTTTTATTTGTTTACTATTGCGAGTTTTACAAACCAATATTAAAAAAGGTATGAATGTATTTTTTTTTTAGAAAAGAAAGCCTTTGTATATTCAACATGGCACTTGAGTGAATTTTTCTTTGACACGGAGAATGAAAAAAGAAAAAAGAAAGCAGTTAACGCCATGAATTAAAAAAAGGGATTCTGCAAGTGAATAGTTTCCCATTCATAACCTATTCGGTGAGATATGTATACATGGTGTTAACGTGTCAGTTCTTAATGGAAACTAATAATCTCTCACTGCCTGGCCATGTTGTATTGGCTCTCTCATTTTTCAAAACTTTCAAGAATCGTTGGTGGTTTATGATTCTCTTTTCAGAGGGAAGTGTTGAAATTGCTGACATACTGGAAACTGAGGACTTTTAAAGAATAATGTTTGCATGTTTGACAAAAGAAATCCTCATTATTTTTTTTTTTAATCACTCAGGTGACATCGGATATTTCAATGACGACGGCGTGCTTTTTATTAAAGACAGATTGAAAGAACTTATCAAGTACAAGGGATCTCAGGTAAATGAGTTCATTATGATAAAAATTTAAATCTGCACTTTCGTTTTATAATTCAAAATCTTTCTGCATTTCATAATTGTGTTAATCTTGTTTGATTTCCGTTTTCTCTCGATTTGGCAATGATGAAATTTTAAAGTCATTTATTTTTCTGAGGAATTTCGAACTCACTCTTTCTTAGTCTGTGAAATAACTGGGAATGTAATAATATATCTTTTCCATATTGTTCTATGGCCACCGCCAATCAATACAGGTTGGAAGAGGCGAGGCTCTAACATATGGCCCTTATAAATTTGGGTCAAATCGAGACTAATCCCTTGGCACAATGAATCCGATGAGCAGTGTTAAAAACAGTATGCCTTTCTCAAGCCCAGTTTTGACGGAAACAATAAGTGCAATTTCATATTTGTTTGGTTTCGATTTTTCCTTACTTCTTTACTTGCCCAACATATCTGAATACGAGAAAAATTCTTGTTACACTATTTTATCATAACCAACGTTCCTACGACCCTTAGGATATTTTATTTAAGGTTTTAATGATATTGTCTGCAACTACAAGGAGAGACAAAAAATGGACATTTGTGTTCCTGCTGGTTTTCATTAAGAGTTTGCAACTCTGGAAAATGTTACTGACTACTGCCCCTTCCGACTCATGAAGTTACAATTAAGCAAAAGGGCCGCAATCCTCTTTATGTTACTTGGGGATCTATGCCAGTTGCAACAACCGATGTGGCGGGGATTTGGGGGCAATTTAAATAAAATCTGCAATAAGCTGTGGGTAAACAGGGTCCATCAAGTCATTTGTGACGCCATTACATGAATTTGATTCAAGCGGCGGTATTAGAAATAAATTGCTCCACAGTAAAACAAGCAGATAACCACGTATTAGTTTTTACTTTAGGTTTATATCGCGGTACCGAAATACTGACGTTGTGAGCATGCAGAATAAATCAGTTCTTCTTTAAATCTGTCTTTAGCTTCATATGTAGATCTAAATCTAGCTTCTGGACTTTGATTCAAAGCAGGGATATTGATTTAAAAATTGAACTGATCGATGGTAATCTCAAAAATATTTATAAAAAATATTGGCATAACGCTTTTCTCAAAATAAGAATTAGATATCGAAGTCTTTTGATTATGTTTATTGTGAAATGTAAAGGAGGAAGTCCTAAGGCTGCGATGTTTCTTTATAACAACATGGATCTATTTTACATTACTTCAGAAGGATGAATGCTGTGCTGTGTCTCTTTGGGCTTTACACACCAATTATGACTAAAATTTTAAAAACAGAAGTAATTTATCGTCTCACAAACTGTTTTTCACTTTCATTTATCTCATCTAGTATTCTCCTAATTAGACTTATTTAATATGAGTTTTTTTAAGTGGGCATCATAATATTTCTGACAGTTGGTCTTTTTTCTACAGCAGTAGAGATTAGTATACCACATGAATTCAATATGTTGTGGCTTCAAGGAAACAAGTCTTTAGCTGTATGAGGAAAAAGAATACACTGCCGAGGACGCAGCCTGAGGCAGTATACAATGTCAAAGTAGCATGTCATGAAGCTTTATCATTAACTTAAAAGTTTCTTGCTCTTTTCTGCCTTGTAATAATATCATCCTACATTCACTCATTTCTCTTCTCTCCTAGGTGGCGCCAGCCGAGCTGGAGGCGTTGCTCCTGTCCCATCCAGACATCCAAGACGTCGCTGTGGTTGGAGTCCCTGATGAGGCTGCTGGGGAGCTGCCGAGAGCGTTTGTGGTGCTCAGGCCTGGCAGTGATCTCACCGAGGACAAGGTGGCAAAGTTTCTAAATGGTATGCCTCCACTGAGAGTGACCCTTGTTATTATGTAAAGTGTGCAAGAAATCATTGCAAATGTAATCCTCTCAAATTACTTACTTGAGCATATCATATTTACCGGCCATATGTTTGGAACAAGTCAGTTTAAAGGTATAAAAGGTCTAAATGTTAGCACGTTTATTGGCTTTCCACAAACAATTTAGAATTTAATTTCAGAGTGAAAAACGTTCTATTTCTTAAAAAAGACACTGAAGATATGTAATTCATAGGTCATGTCACCAGATGGAAGAATATTAAAGAGCTCTATGTTTCTTGTGCTTTCAGATAAAATAGCAATCAGGAATTTTTGGAGTGATTTTCCTTGCCCAGGAGCACTGAGTCGCCATTAAGAAAAAAATAATAAATTATGCATAAATGCATGCAGCTACCAGCTCCTTAATCAATGCCCGTCGGGCAAGTCCTGCGGTAGCAGGCCTCATGCATGATTCAGATTAATGGTTCATAAGAGAGAATATTGCTCCCATGGCTTGCTAAGTACGTTGTGTTTGTATTGTTGAAAACATGTAATTGTAAGGAGTGATGCCCGCTTTTTATGATGCTATAGATGTCAGCGTTGATGAAATCTTTTTTTCACTTTCTCATTGCAGATAGAGTTTCCAAGACCAAGAAACTGAGAGGAGGTGTTCAGTTTTTGGACGAAATCCCCAAGAACCCTAGCGGAAAAATACTAAGAAGGGTTATCAAAGAAAAATATTTGTGATATGGTGAAAATTGGAAAATTAAATCGAAGTTGTATGACACCAGAAATTTAAAAACAAAATAAAAACTTATACCACAATGTACAAAATTAAGCATGCTGCCTAAAGGGTGCAACTAGACTAATCTCACGATAAATCGGTACATGAAAGATCTACTGAGCACAGACAAAGTGGTACAATATTATAAGAATGCACACATCCTTCTCAATCAGTTTGATGGGAGATTTTTCATGCCAACAGACTCAGCAAGACTAAAATAATTCCATAGCTAAGAGCTTACGCCTGAAAATTAAATTGAATGCACTATAAATCTTGCTAACTGGAATTAAAAATGTGAGAGGAGGTATAACTATTTAAAGCAATTTCAATTACAAATTTAAAATAGTTTTTATCTGTGGTTTTGCTGGGTATGCCATGTACAATAATGATTTTACGTTTTTCTTAGTAACGAAAGAAATGGGTTTTTTTTTAGATCTTCAGCCCATTCATATATTTTATAGAGGTTCTTTGGGCAACTTTTGTAATTGACACATTTACTGAATCAATTTTTGTGGTCACTTAGTGTAAAATATAATATATCACAGTAATATGTTTATTCAGAGTTATGTTCCTTAACTCATAAAATTATTTTAACTATGTTTCATTATTTCTTTTTATATTATTTTGTTGTAATAAACTGTTAAATGTATGAACATTTTTTAAACGAATTACATTTTCATGCATCGTTCATTTGTTTTTGCGACTATACAGCAGAAAAGATGGAGAGGGTGAAAAAAAGGATGCGTTCATTCACCCCTGTCATTTTTAATAATCGTGACCATATGAAAGTTTGTCTTTTAAAAAAATGCTCGAGATCCGTTTGTAACGGAGAAGTTACATCGAATAAATAAATTAACTGTGTGGAATGCACATCAAAATAGCATCGGCTTTACGCGTTCAAAAGATTTTATCCTACAGCAGTTTATATTTACATATCTAATTATTCAAGAAAAGGCATTAAAACTTGTGGCTTCTACTACTACTACTACTACTACTACTACTACTACTACTACTACTACTACTACTACTACTACTACTACTACTACTACTACTACTACTACTACTACTACTACTACTACTACTACTACTACTACTACTACTACTATTACTACTACTACTACCACTACTACCACTACTACTACTACTACTACTACTACTACTACTACTACTACTACTACTACTACTACTACTACTACTACTACTACTACTACCGGTAATACTGCTAATATCTCTACTACTACTACTAATGCTGCTGCAAATAAGGGCACTAGGCTTCTTATTGCAGTGGTTTTAACGTGCAGAAAACTGTGATCAATTCAAATTTTTATTCACTCAGTACATCTCCAGTAGTTAATTCTATGATTAATGTGAGGTTCTTCCTTCTGGTCAGTGGAGTCAATGGAGGATGATACGAAAGGTCTGTTTCATATTTATTAAAAGCCAATTTGATATGATGAAAAGAACAATTAAGCCTTTCAATGACAAAGTAACGTTGTAAAAAAAGCAACCTTGTATGTGACCGAAATAGGACTTTCAAATCGAGAGGGTGTGTGCCGGTGTATGAACATTTTTTAAACGAATTACATTTTCATGCATCGTTCATTTGTTTTTGCGACTATACAGCAGAAAAGATGGAGAGGGTGAAAAAAAGGATGCGTTCATTCACCCCTGTCATTTTTAATAATCGTGACCATATGAAAGTTTGTCTTTTAAAAAGAGATCCGTTTGTAACGGAGAAGTTACATCGAATAAATAAATTAACTGTGTGGAATGCACATCAAAATAGCATCGGCTTTACGCGTTCAAAAGATTTTATCCCACCGCAGTTTATATCTACATATCTAATTATTCAAGAAAAAGCATTAAACTTGTGGAATCTACGACTACTACTACTACTACTACTACTACTACTACTACTACTACTACTACTACTACTACTACTACTACTACTACTACTACTACTACTACTACTACTACTACTACTACTACTACTACTACTACTACTACTACTACTACTACTACTACTACTACTACTACTACTACTACTACTACTACTACTGCGACAGTAGCAGTGTACCACCAAATCGCTTCGTGTAAACATACTACTATTTGTCTCTGCAGAAAGAGACTTATTGTTAGCTGCAGATTGCTTTGTGTATCTCAATCTTTAGGGAATCCTTTTCGCAGGGTTTTCACCTCACCGTCTTTTCAGTTTTGCTCTCCTTCATAGTTCGGATGTGTAAGTTTATCGTGCAAAAACGCCCGAGATCACCGCATTGCGGATGAGCTTTTTCAAACAACAGACACATACATATTTTAGATTTTAAACTGAACCTATTTTAATTACATATAACATGTAATTACTAAGCGTCCAAAAAGTTCAGGGAAATTTTTAAAATTTGTTTTGTCGGAATTTCCCCGAAGGGCGCACGAGAGTCTGAAGCGCCGATGGAGTTTTGAAGAGCTTAAAAGGTTGAACTGAATAAGATTAGTCGGCTGGTTTTGTAAATCCCCAGACTCTTTGGATCCGTTTAAACGCTCACCATCATGGTTGTTCAAAATAAAAAAAATTCGCTTGAACCCATGCACTTCTCGACACTTCTTTCGGCAATTGAAATAAGTGTTAAGAAAGACTTTGAATAGCTTGAGGGAATACAGAATCAGCTGATTTCCCATTAGAATAGTTAGCTTTTCTTGTAGAAGTAACAAGATAGTTATAGATCCTTTACAACTTATTATCATAAGGATATGAATTAATGGTCAACTATGAATTACCCTAAGGCAGCGCACTTTCAGGAACATTTAATTGGTATCAACATAGAATTATAAAGACCGTTTAGAAGGTTCTTTAAATAGATTGGGAAAGCCACACGAACACAACCTTCCTCATTAAAATTAATAATATATGAGTAAATACTTTAAAACTCTTTAAAAAGGAAGAAAAAAATAAAATTTAAAAATGTGATTTATTATAATCAATGTTTATATATACATAATGCACGTCAACGAAAACTGAAGTATGAATGTGTTTGTGCACTAGCTTAGATACTGATGCCAAGGTATAATTGAAAAAGTTAAAAGAGGGAACATATGAATACAAAGAATGATTTCTCTCTCTCTCTCTCTCTCTCTCTCTCTCTCTCTCTCTCTCTCTCTCTCTCTCTCTCTCTCTCTCTCTCTCTCTCTCTCTCTCTCTCTCTCTCTCTCTCTCTCTCTCTCTCCCTCTCTCTTTCTCTCTCGCTCTCTCTCTCCGTCTCTCTCTTTCACACTCTCTGTCTCATTTATTGAAATGGCTAAAAGACTAAAGATAGCGCTAATAAACACAAAGAATGACTCTCTTTTTTCCTATCCCTCTCTATAATTGTAATATCTAAAGAAACTTTTTTTTAAAACACAAAGAGTGACGCTGTCTTCCTCTAATATTCAAAATCAAAACATGAAGGCAGACATCAATACGTTGCGACACGTTATTTTGATTTAAAAATATCATCCACATAAGTGTTCAGTCGGTGTGTTCTTCATCTGTGTTTAGGGATCGAATTACCTGGGCCGAGTTAATTAAACTGCTAGCATTTTGATCTTAGAACTTCGATTTCACCTGTTTAAATGGTATGGTAAAAGGAAGTATCATAGTACTTAACATACTTATTTGTAGCTGTTGGATCCTATCGGTACTTTATGTCACTAAAGGTTAACGTTCGACTTGGAGTGAGCAATTCCGAACTATAAGCGCAGAGTGAGCAGAGACCACTGAGCAAGATTTCAGGTGGCTGTGGTGTATTTTAGAGCAGAGACCACTGAGCAAGATTTCTGGTGGTTGTTGTGTATTTTAGAGCAGAGGTCACTGAGCAAGATTTCAAGTGGCTGTGGTGCATTTTAGAGCATTAGTCACTGAGCAAAGTTTCAGGTGGTTGTGGTGTATTTTAGAGCATTAGTCACTGAGCAAGATTTCAAGTGGCATTGGTGTATTTTAGAGCATTAGTCACTGAGCAAGGTTTCAGGTGGCTGTTGTGTATTTTAGAGCAGAGGTCACTGAGCAAGATTTCAGGTGGCTGTGGTGTATTTTAGAGCATTAGTCACTGAGCATGATTTCAGGTGGTTGTGGTGTATTTTAGAGCATTAGTCACTGAGCATGATTTCAGGTGGCTTTGGTGTATTTTAGAGCATTAGTCACTGAGCAATGTTTCAGGTGGCTTTGGTGTATTTTAGATGTCACTCTTTAAAGATAACGTATAAGCATCGCTTTTTGATGTTTCCTGTGTTAAATGTTTACCATACAGGCGAGAGATCTTCTTATTTAAAACCTCTGTTTTTCATGTTTGTCTCGATCTTCAAAATGGAAGATTCCAAGAAAATGATTGCTAAGCTTTTTTATCTCCAAGTATTTAGATGAACACTAATCGAAGTGGAATTTATAACGGAATATTTCTATATAGATACCTTTGTTAAGGTCTGAATAAGCCGTGTTTTAAATGGTTGAAAACAGCAGGACTTTTTCTAGATATATAATTTATAGCATATTATGCCCTCAATTGCTTAAATAATATAAAAATGAGCTTAACAATTTGTTTTTAATTGGAAATCAAGACACGGCGTATAACACATGTGAGTATGGCACCGAAAAACAAGAGCTGGGCTTTTATGCATTTAGTGACTAAAGTCGTTTTGCCATTCCAAACCATCAATGTAAGAAAAGCATACTCATATTTAGCGGCATCTCAACGCAAAAGAGATCGTTTGCGACAATACTGTTCAGGAGGATTTACTGCTGCTAATACAAGGCGTCCACCCGGTGCAGTTAGTCCAGTGAGCAAGTTAGCTCTTTCATGTAATAGCCTGACAACACGGAGCCTGTGCTCTATGAACACAAGTTCATCACCTGTGGAAGAACAGTATCCGATTCTGCCTGGCAACATACTTAGAAGCCCGATACCTGATCTTCACCTGCCGACTGATGTGTCCATACACCAGATTGTTTTTGATATTTGCAACAC
Source organism: Elysia crispata (assembly GCA_033675545.1). Lineage (NCBI taxonomy): Eukaryota > Metazoa > Mollusca > Gastropoda > Plakobranchidae > Elysia > Elysia crispata. The sequence goes on from JAWDGP010002302.1 coordinate 450,627, forward strand.
GTTCAAGGACAAGTTAGCCGTGGTATGTATCGTCCTATTTTTTAATTTGTCCTGATTTGGATAATGGATCTCTGATTTCCAAGGTCGTTTCGGCTTTTCAGTTTGGCTGTTAAACTAGAAAGGTCGCTGTATGTGATGACAGGTAGAGGTGTAACCGGTATTCCTTGAACTCTCCCTCTTATGCAATTATCTAGGAAAGCATGTACTTCAGACTTTGGCTTATACCCACAGACTGGATAATATACTCTAAAAACAAAAAAACAAAAGGCAACTTATATACCCAAAGTACCATTCCAATTCAATTTTTTTATGTAGCGAACTTATGTGCTGATGTGGTGATGTCAGTTTTCTACTATTAAAATTTAGCATACATTGTACATAGCAATACTTTATGATCCAATTTTTTTCAAGAGTTTATTACTCTTTTCACAGACAATCATGCCTGTGGTTACTCCGCAGAAAAAAACACCCTCAAAAGCACCATACTGTACTCAAAATCGTTAAACAGTTTATGATATAATAGAAGCATTGGCAGTCAGAGAAAGAGCAGGGGAAAACGTATTCCTTACAAATATAGAAGCTCCTCGAATGATATTCACACTGCAAATTTCCAGCTTAAATTTTTTTTTGTTTGTTTGTTTTTGTTATTAGAAGGAAAAGAAGAGAAGAGAACGAGGCATAGATTAAGATCTTCTTCTTCTCAGGAGGAATTTCTAACCGGCCGGAAGTACGCGTATGGTCAGCTGAAGGAGGCAGCGGCACGCGTGGCCAGCGCCCTCTACCGCAAGGGCTACAGGAAGGGAGATGTCCTACTGGTCTTCTCCACCAACAACGTTGACTACATCGTCCTGATGGTGGCGTGCGCGGCTGCTGGGGTCTGGTTCTCCACAGCCAGTCCCGCTTTTATTGCTGGTGAGAATCCGATCTCTTGGCTCCAATTATTTATTTTCGGTTTGCTTCTTTCGTCTGTTAAATTTTATTAGCGGAGACTAACATGGCGTGCAGACAACGGTAACCTTGTAACGGTAAGTTCTTATCTTTTTCATCAGTCTTCATCTGGCCTCTATCGTTTTCTATACCGTGCCGGAACTCTCTGGTCTCTATCGCCTTGTTTCTCAAAGCCTCAAATAAATAGAGAGATCGCATTTGAAATTTAATTAGTTTGTATATAGTCGCAGCATGACCAACAAATATTTGAGTCTTCTAAGAATAATCGTCCTTTACAGGGTGCATTCCAGCGATGTTGTTTCATTTTTGTTTGTTTTGGGGTTGTTTTTTTTTAATTAGAAAATAATACCTGGTCGTCGTACTTCAACGAAATAGAAGAATAATGGGCATTTTTGTTCTTACATTAAAAGGCAAAAGTAACCCATTGTTCTCGAAAAGAGATTTCCATGAGACGGACATCACCTACATTTTTCTACAATCCATTCATTTGTTGAATGAATACCAACGCCAGGCATTCCAAGAAACGAGTGGAATATTCAGCAGAAATGACTCACAAGCTAAGGCAATCCCAAAAAACAGGTTCTCAAACTATGTGCTCTGCTTTATACCAAGTGCTGTCAGTTTGCAAGCTTGGTAAGTTTTGAGGGAAATCAAGCTGTCCACCCTCACTTCACTATTTTTGTTTTCCTTAGATGAGCTCGCTAAACAACTCAGTCATTGCGGTGCGAAAGGGATCATCACAGTACCTGAGCTCGCTCCCGTCGTGAAAGAAGCCGTTGTTAGCGAACATTTTAAAACGAATGTAAAGGTAAAAAAAAAGATAATGGTGTCGGATTACTCCTATAAGCTGGTACCAGTATATGTGTAAGAAGAATACAACAGAATGATTCATGTTGCCCCAAGTGACCTCGGTTAGCTAATATTCTTTGGAAAATTAATCGAAAATCACCTGTGTGTACTATAGTTTAAAAAAGAAGTTGTTGCAATAAATTTAATCATGTTTGAAATGACCGTTGTTTGTATACTATAGAAAATAATCTGGCAACGTTCTGATCTTAAGGACGTTCTTAGTACATGTATGTCATAAATTGGAAATTCAAAGTTCAGAAGTCAAAGGTGTTAATTTATCTACCACACAGCCTAAATCATGTATTATCTGATATTTTGAAGTGATTGCTTCTTATCAAACTTGGTTTGTTTTGTTTTTTAAACGAATTTTTTTTTCTCTTTTTTGTGTTTGCTTTTGTTTTGTTTTGGTTTTTTTTTACATTTTTTTATATTTGTTCATTTAATAATTCTGGGGCATTTGTCCACTTATCATTGTATAAGAGAGACTTTGAAGTGAGAGGTTAGGGTAAAGGTTATTGCAGAACTTCATTTTATTAAAATTTCTTTTTAAATCTGTAACTCCGCATCATGGAACATTTAAATCATTATGAGACGATGCTTTAACCAGAAAAAGAATTAATAAAGATAATGATGAGAGTTTGCCGAAAGGATGTTCTCCCTTATCTCGCGGAGTTACTTCCTTTCAAGTTTAATATTTCCAGGACCTGATGGTGTTTGGCGAAGCGACAGGATTTGAACCCTTCCAGAACCTTCTAGATGACGACGGTAAAGCTTTTCCTGATGTAGACATTGACCCCGTTAAAGATGTCTTTGTTCTGCCTTACTCCAGTGGAACGACGGGATTTCCTAAAGGCGTTTTATTGTCACATCATAACTGTGTGGCCAACTTTTTGCAATATGGGTCAGAAAATTATAAATATTTAATCCTCTTCTTCTCTGTCTCTTTGTTTCTGTTTCTGTTTATGCCTCTCTCTCTCTCTCTCTCTCTCTCTCTCTCTCTCTCTCTCTCTCTCTCTCTCTCTCTCTCTCTCTCTCTCTCTCTCTCTCTCTCTCTCTCTCTCTCTTTCTCTGTCTCTCTGTGTGTCTGTCTGTCTGTCTGTCTCTCTTTCTTTCTCTCTCTCTTTCTCTGTCTCTCTCTCTCTCTCTCTCTCTCTCTCTCTCTCTCTCTCTCTCTCTCTCTCTCTCTCTCTCTCTCTCTCTCTCTTTCTCCCTACCACCCTCCCTCCTTTTTCCCTTCATTCATTATCTCTTGCAAGTAGGGATGGAAACTGAATGCGATCAAAGGTCATTAGTCTGCCATTATGGTTAAATTTTGCCACCTCTAACTCTTTATTACGAACACAATCATGCTCTTTCCATCTCTTTCTCGTTCATTTTGTACTCTTTCTCTGTCGTCCTCTTTTTTCTTTCGTCTACATATTTCTCCTTTACTCTGTATCTAATTTATTATAACTATGTAGCTATCATCCCTTATATTTGTCGAAATAATAAGCTACTTATCAATCTAATTTCTGCTATACCTAGTAATTGCTAATTTCTAATAGTTGTTAACATTCCTACAGCTTATTCCCTTTTACGTTAACTACGTTCATCAACTTTTTTTTTTTTTTTTTTTTTGGGGGGGGGGGTTCGCCGATATAGACACGGCATTGGTTCTCCTTTCAAACCAGTGCCCAATGTTTTTCCCCAGTGCCATGGTTCCCATGGGACCTGAAGACAGGTGTCTTGGCCTATTGCCTCTTTTCCACATCTTTGGAATGACTCTCAATTTGTTTCCAACCCTGATGGCAGGAGCTTCAATCACCTACTTACCAAAGTTCCTGCCTAAGAGTTTCCTTATGTGCCTTCAGGAACAAAAGGTTATTACATGTTACCTTTGCATTACCTTTGCATTGTTGAAAAGGGTGGATTTTTATGAAAATGCATGAAGGTGTTGTAAGTCATTTTAAATTTCATCTTTTTTTACTTGGACGTTTTGCACAGTTTACAAACAAGATGGTTTATCTTTTAGACAGCGTTTTAAACATACTCAGCATTATTACAGTAAAGCCTAATAAAAATATCACACAATTTAAGGTGGCACCCACCTTCCACACGAACAAGCTGAGACGATTCGAACAAGTTTGAGAGTCCGACTGTGTTTGTGGCTTGATACGAGCGTATAATGTTTTAGTCAATCAGAAAATGTCGATGTTAATTTATCTTATTAGAGGAATCGGGCTAATCAATATCGCATCATAATGCCCAGAAACTTAGAGCCACTTGAAAGTGTCTTGCCAGGTTCCTATTTCTCCTGTGTAGCGCGTCAGCGGCATTATGCGTGTGAAAAGTACTACATATCACACCAAAAAGAGGCGAGAAAAATACAGTTAAGGCGTTTTTTGTTTTAGGAATTTCCTGATTAAAAAATTCCAGTAATTCTATTTCCCTGCACAGATAAGTGTAGCCCACTTGGTGCCTCCCTTCATTCTGTTTCTGGCGAAGCATCCTGTGATATCCAAATACGACCTGAGTTCTGTGAAACGAATAGTTGTTGGCGCGGCCCCCCTGGAGCACAACTTGATAACTGAGTTCCTGAAGAGACATCCGAATGTCGAGAGATTTATACAAGGTGATAGTTATTAAAGACAGTGCATGATTGATATCTACGGTGATTGGTTGCATTGTGTATCTCAAATCTTAGGCTGTCATAAAGGGCCGATGTTTTTCATGATTAAAAAATGAAACTAACCATTCAGTTAGAAATGTCTAAAAATGCATAGAGGGGGCAAATACAAAAAGAACCAGTGTTTTAAAAAATGTTTGAATTATGATCATCAATAGTTTCACACACGAATAAATTGGTATAGGATCTTAAAAAGATGTGGTAGTCACATATTATGCTGGGCATACAGTTATACATATATAACTTGTAGATTGAAAATCTAATCCATTTTATTCATATAGTTTTGTTTGTCTCTGTACTATGAGATTGTTGGAATGAATGTCTAGATGTTTATAGCAGATGGAACAGAAGAAACGTGTGGTCTTTAACTACTATTGTTGCGTCTATGAATAAATGCTTTGATTTCTAATAACTCGATCGGGAGTTCTGTTATTGCCTGAAATGCTTTGAAATTTTTGTTTTTTTTCTATCCTTCAACAAAGATGAACCTAGCTTTAATTCTGTGAGAGAATTTAGTAAATCGCTATTAACATCACATAGTATTTTGATGCTTCGTCCAAAACTTGAATTTTCTTTCTTCAACTTTAGGAAAAGGTCTATGAATATCAGTTTGTCAAGCTTTTACTGTGCACCCAACCTTGGTGGTAATTTTTTTTACATCAAGAGCGGAAAATGAATCTTATGAAGTTCTCATGCGAATTGAGAGACCTTAAATTTTGCTAGTAACCTAGACGATAGCTTATAGCAGTTTGAAGAAACTTTTTGAGAAAAATAATAATGTCCTTTGCAAACTGATGATCAGGTTTCGGCATGACAGAGACATCTCCACTCACCTTTGTTGACACCACTCAGACGCTAGGCTCTGTAGGGCCCGTGGTGCCGAATACCCTGGCAAAGGTAAAATCCATATTTGATATTGTCATTGTACCGGCTAAAACTAAGTAGATACGTGCTAGTGCGCGCCTTACCTTGCAGAAAAGGTCATCAAATGCAGAAGTCAAATAGCAATGTTAATAATAAGCAAACATATAGTAACTCAAGGGAGAGCTTCTGTCAAAATTTTTCTACTGTTATGAAATCTCTTAAAACTTATGAGACAGTTGAGATAGCATTTTTTACCTGCACTGTTAAAACAAAGTAAACAAACCTAAAAAGTTAAGACCCTACATCACAAGCACGTTGAATCGCATTTGATTTATTCCTACCATTACACAGCGATGAGGAGCGTTTAAATTTTTAGTAAGCGATGGATTTCAGAGAAGGAGAAGAACAAAATTAACTTTGAACTTGCAAAGGAATAGTGTGCCTCGAGCCTTAGATCTGTGGCTCTGAAGGCCTGAGACATTTTCAAAAGACTCACTTTAAAAGACCATTAATTTTCAATTAGTAGAATTTAAAGTCTCATTTTCAGCTCTCCCATTGTGTGTTCGATGAAATGAGTTTCACATGGGTACTTTATTGATATGGTAGGTGGTAGAATATATGCCTTGTTTTACATTTTTTTCCAACTAAGATTTGTAATATATCATTTTACTCTTTGCTTTCACTTTCATTCATTTGTCGGCCCTCCGCATCATGGCTCAGTATAATGATATTAAAATAATAATCAAAATGTTTCTCCTTGGACGTTCTTGAAAAGATCTACAGCTATTTTAAAGCGGATAGGTTTTATCAATAAATTCATCTTCCGATTTGGGCATTTCTTTTTAATCCGAGCAGATTGTGGATCCTGAAATTAAAAACCCTGTGGCAGTCGGCACGCCAGGGGAGATTTGTGTGAAGGGACCTCAGGTCATGTTAGGCTATCACAAGAACAAGACGGCAACGAGCGATATGATCACATCTGAGGGATGGCTGCACACTGGTAAAAGAGCACGCGATAAAATACAAGATACACTAACTTGTTTATGCACCACATGTTGCCACCATTGCGTCTCTTTTTACACGCAGGTAGAGAGTAAAACCTTGATGGCTTACTGAAAACACAATTTAGTTCTAAAGGGTTCTATATCGAAGGTATAGGCCTAAAGCTACTTTTTTTGTTCGTTAATTTTCAATCACGCAAACCTCAAAGATCTCTCTATAGATTTTCGTTAGAATTAAGTATTGAAGATGAATTAAGGGTGAAACATAAAGACCGCAATATCCTGTGTATATATATATATATATATATATACATATATATATATATATTATATATATATATGTGTGTGTGTGTGTGTATAAAGTAGTTTTCATTGTAGCTGTTTCACTTATTTCGTTTGAAAATAACACTTTTCTTTCCTACTGTAGATTACGCACGCTCTTCGCCTGAAATGTGAAGGGCTTTCTGTTAAAATAACGCCAAAGAGATTATAAAAGAAATTTCAAATTAATCGACACGTTTGACTGGTAAAAGATACATGAAATATTATATTCAGATCATCGTGCGAGTTTTGTGGTTCATAAAAGGACTGATCAACAAAAAGGTTTATTGCAATTTTTATAGAGATCTCTCAGTGAATGTAACAGCTGAAGTCATAAGATATCACCATAACACTCAGGGCGACACATGGCCTATCTAAGAGTACATTTTGAACTTATTCAGTGCTTTACTCTGCAACATTTCTACATCACAGTTTAAAAATTGAAACAAGGTGAAGATGACGCAGAATTTGTAATAGAACACTTTTTCCAAGTTATCAAACTGTCAATCATTGAAAGAGGTAAATAGATCACACTGTCTTTAAATGCTCAAGTAACCAAGCCTCTAACTTGCGAAATAACCAGCAGTTGAGTCTTGATTGTTGAGGTCAAAGAGGCTGGTACTAATATTAGTAATAAATGCGCAAGAATTTTACAATGAATCTCAACCCTTGATAAAAAATTTAGCTTATGGTCGATCCCCATAAAGTTATTTTTGAGGTTATTGTTCCGGCTCTACGTTACATTTTCACAACTTGTAAAACTGTTCAACCTCTCGGTACTGTTTGGAGAGGGCTGTTCCGGACTCTTCCCCTAAAGAGATAAGTTGGAACCCCAGCCTCAGCACTTTCAATGAAGCTCTCAAGATCTAGTGTTTAAGATTTTTTTATTTGCAATTCCTTAAAGCCTATCGTTCTTTACAGTTTTGAATAACTGTTTGAATGTTGGGCTTTGTGGTATTTTTAGTGACTGATCCATATCGCTTTGATAGTTTTTGTTAAATTCAGAAGTTCTTCAAAAAGTGTTTAATATGATTAATGACGATGTTTCTTTTCCCATAATCTTTTGATAAAAACAAATGTTTTTTATGTAACATTCTATGAATAAGGTTCGCAATCCCTTTGGGTTGACTATAGCGAATGTGTTTCACAAAGAAAAATGATGTGCAGAAATCAGAGCTTGAGAAGATTTTCATAATACTGATTGTATGTGAAGTATCTTTCAATATGAACTTGTTATTAGCGTCACGGTTTTTTTAACAATTTGAAATAATAAAGATATCAAATGCTGAATCATGCTCTAGTCTAAGATACGACTTTGAAGACTTTTACAGAAAATTCAGTGCAATAGTCAGTTTTCTCCTTGTAGCACCTCCAAACAATAGTATAGGATCTTGCGCGTTTCAAAACATACTTCCAAGCTTAGTCCGTATTTACCCAATTAATGTCACTAATTTTTTGCCTCATGAATTAGGAAAGTAGTGCTGCTGTTTTGCTCTCACAGCCTACTTTGATTTTTAAAAGTTGCAAGGACATTCTCATTCCTCCGTAAAAGACTATGAGAAAGGCTAACAAGGATTATCAAAGATCTATAATTATGTACTACAAAGTACCCTTTCACTTTAGGTGCTACAAGTTTTTGGAAGGAAGTATTTTTTTTTTTTATTTCATTTCATTTGGAGGGCGAGTAAGGAAGTTATTATTTTGTTGTCTTTTTTTTTTTTTTTTTTTTTTTTTTGTATTTTTAGTTTTTTGCTCAGTTCCAAGTATCTGATATTTTCTATAAATTAAAACCATGTTTATAGTTTGATTATTTCGCACACTTACTGTTCCCAGCTTGATCTCCACGTCGTGAAAATTTAGAATGTTCGACGCTATTATTTGCTAGAAAAACTGATAGGACCTCTTTAATGTTCAAAGGTCAAAATGTTTTGTGTTCTCTGCTGCAGTTATGATTCATGCAACCTTGCCTAAGTCTCGCTAACCAACTTACACGGAGACTGAATCATGTAACATGCGAAAGTCAACACATTATTGGCGATCGTAATAACATTTTTCCCTTATCTCTCCAATATCATTCTTTTAATGACTCTTGTTGATGACAAAATATTGTCTATTTTCTTTGCACCCTTACACCTCACCCCCTCAAAACATACACACACACTACTAATACTTCGAATTCTCGTTTTCTCTCTTTTAGGAGACATCGGGTATTTCAATGAGAGAGGCGTTGTTTTTGTTCAGGACAGGCTCAAAGAACTAATAAAATATGACGGTTTACAGGTCAGTAAAGATCAGTAGCAAAACTAGATAGTGCTAGAATATACCTTTGAAAATCATCTATATGTTTACACATTAATTGTTCATTCTTTTATATGAAATGAGAGTGTCATGACTAAGGTTTTAAGCGAAAAGACCTCCAATGAGGCCTATTTTGAAAATTTGTCTTGGCCAGATTCCATGACTTCTGTCGAGTTAACCGTCTATCAATTGAATAAATTCATGGTGTACTTTCATACTTCTTGTTAACTGTTGCTCTTTGTCTTCACTGTGCTCTTTCCACCAAGCATAATTAAGCAGAGAGACAAATTATCTGACCACCGTTTTGTTTCTATTTTATTATGACCACAACTTGAAGCGGTCAGAAAACAAACTGACTGGACTCTTATTCAAGAACCATTCGACACACTTAACATTCCATAATTCTCTCTCTCTCTCTCTCTCTCTCTCTCTCTCTCTCTCTCTCTCTCTCTCTCTCTCTCTCTCTCTCTCTCTCTCTCTCTCTCTCTCTCTCTCTCTCTCTCTCTCTTTATATATATATATATATATATATATATATATATATATATATATATTCCTATCTATCTCTGTCTTTCTGCCCCTATCTTACTTTACCTTATTCTTTTAAATTGTCTCTTCTATCTCTCTCCATTTTTCCACATGCCGTCCCTTATCTGTTCCACTCGCATGTTGTGTCCCATTTTCAAACCAAGGACAAGCATACATTTTACCGTAACCAAAAGCCTTTGTCAGCCTTATTGTAATATTGATACTAGCACTAAGTGGAGATCTTATCAGTACTAAAAATGAAGATGACGAGCATTGTGTATTACTCACAAAGGTTTACGTTATCGCTCCAAAACATCGGGAGCCTCTTTTAACCGCAACTTTGCATTCTCACGAGCATTGTCATCCCTAATTTTATCCTCTTTATCATCGTTATCTCATTTATCATCATCATCATCATCATCATCGTCAGCAGCAGCAGCATCGTCATCATCATCATCATTATCATCATCGTCATCAGTAGCAGCAGCATCGTCTTGATAATCATCATTATTATTATCATCGCTCTCTTTATCATCCCCGTCTTTTTTCAAGTCTTTACCTGTACAAATACTGTCGCCACTATCATGGTCATCATCATAGTCGTCATCGATATTGACACCGTTATTATCATCTTCATCAGAAAAATCGACATGATTATCTTCATTATGGTTCTTATCTGTTAATTTGTGCTAATCACAACCATCAGCATTTTTTTTGCATTCATACAACTACGCTAAGTTAAATTGGACCAGTTTGTTGGTGTAAAAAACTACAATGCGCATACATTTGAGATAATTAAAAAAGTTATATTGTTAAAGATGAAAGCTAAAATCTTGAATTGAATAGTAATGTTTTGATGCTATGTTCTTTTACTTTATAAAAAAAAATCTTAACAAGATTGTCTCAGGGAAGTTTGAAAACAATGGATGTATTATCTCTGTATTTCTGGTGCGTCACAAGATTCTGATGGAACACGAGCTGGACTGGCATCTTTTGCAGATTTCTCAAAGTCATCTTTTTTCAACATTCTCTTCCACAACAATTAATGTGGCATTTATTTAAAGGATCTTTTGCTCCCCATTCGCCCTCCCCCATCTCCTCACCCGCCACATCGCAAGGTGGCGCCGGCCGAGCTGGAGGCGCTGCTCCTGTCCCATCCAGACATCCAGGACGTCGCTGTGGTTGGAGTCCTTGATGAGGCTGCCGGGGAGCTGCCGAGAGCGTTTGTGGTGCTCAGGCCTGGCAGTGATATCACCGAGGATAAGGTGGCAAGTTTTGTAAATGGTACTCGTAGCAAAGTCTATTTTTTTCTGATTTAGCCTTAAAGTGAAATTAATTACTTTTTGTGGGATAGGGATAGGAGACACTAGGACTCTCAAAAAAAAAAAAGAAAAAACAAACAAAACTAAACAGAACAAAACGCATCCAGGACTTTGACCGAACCCCTGATATTTTTTTTAATGAGTGTGCGATGATTGATAGGCCCTGTTCTAACATGAAATTGTAAAATTCTAATGGTAAATGGCCCTGACTAGCTTATTCTTGTCTCTCAGCTGCTTGGTGGCCTAAGTGTATTGCAAACTTTGTATCTCTTAGGGTCATCTTGCTCTTACTGGATGGTATGTGACGTGCGCAAAAATCAAGAATTCATCTGATATTTCTGGTGGATCAGAGTTGATAAAGGCGTAAACCTCATTGCTCTAAAATCGTTTAGCAATAAGGAGAAACATAAACATTTTCCCTATCAGGTTCACGTCTCATAACTTCATTTTTCAGGTAAAGTGGCACTGTGGAAAAGGTTACGGGGAGGCGTACAGTTTGTGGACGAAATACCCAAGAGTCCAAGTGGAAAGATTCTGCGTCGAGTTCTCAAAGCCAAATACCTGTAGAAGGATATTGATCAGCTATACAAAGATACCCACAATACTTCCTAGAACCGTCCAAAAACAAATGCATGTCGGAAGTTTCTGCGACCGATGTTTATAATTATTAAACATTTACTATACATATTAAACAGTAGATATTTTTTTTAACTTGCTGCAACAATGAGCGTTATAAGAAGATAATGACATTAATTCTCACCTGATGGCATGTGCGATAATTTGCGAACAAAAGGTCTCTAACAGTTTTAAGAGTGCTTGAATTACATGGTTTCGAGATAGGGTATGTTGAAACAGTATTTTTTTTTCTTTTTTATATTAAAGGTCATGCTTTTTTATCAGCATTATGCTCCACCAAATAATCAAGTATATAACAAGACTTATCTGGATCTATATTTTTATAAACGGCTATCTCACTTGAAGTTTTTAAATCTGAGCCAAATGAGTTATCTGAGAGTTCATTTCCTTTTGTTCTCTGATTTTAAAGTTCATAATCAACAAACTTCTAAAGCATATGAAAAATATGTTTGAAACAAAAATCTTTGTATAAGCCCACTAACTTTATAAGATTGCTTAAACTCTTTGCAATCTATCACTTTTTCATATAGATATGGGAGTATTGTAAATTTAAGTTTGACAATATTTTTCCTACTGATAATGTCTTTACCTAGAAGGATCCACGTATAATCTTGCATTATTTTGCAACATCTATTATTTGAATTTGTGCATTTGTCAACATTAACATTATTTTCATTATCTTTTTTGGTCGTTTTCTTCCCTCCATTTGCTTTGAATCGGATCTAGTGTTGCGATGGTTTCATGGGATCATTATATTGATTAAATTGTCATCCTGTCAATTTTTCATGTGCAAAGAAAGAATTATCTTTTTTTTTTGTGAATATTTGTTCGGCGGGACAAACAATAAAAGAAAGACATTTAACGAAAGACAACGCAATCTTGGGTCGTCCTGAGGTGAATTGCTTCGGCCAACTCCACGATCATCACACATTATCGGGAGATGAATTAGCACGTTAGCGAAAGAAGCAATCAACACCCTTTGGGATGTGATAACAAGATTCGGAAGATGAGGTAGAGCTGATCTGTAACGTTATTACTGGCAGCAGCATCTTCTCAATAAAGGCACAGACTAGGGGTCCCAACTTAACAGTAAGAAGATAAAGCTTGTCCTACACGTAAAGGGTCAGCTCGGTTATGTAATTACAGTCACTTCGAGCTTCTCGTATTCTAACGGCGTTTCAAAAAAGGAGTCAACCTTTAGGATACAAGAGTACATAATTATGTTCTAAAGCAAGAAAAAGGAAACTTGTCCATCCATGTCGACGAGTCAAATACGAAAAACAAAAACTCCCTTTAAGATTAAATTAAAGTTTTAAGATGAATCTCAAGAATAAAAAGAATCTTTGTTTTTGGTCTTCCAGTTCAAGTTTTAAAATGAATTTCAAAAATAAAAAAGAACCATTGTTCTTGAAAATCAAATTCTAAAAGTCTTGCCTACAGGGACGAGAACGAACAACAAAAGTTGATAAACTATCAACCGCTCACAAAATTATACTAAAGAGAATTTTTCTTGTAGGTTTTATGAAGCAAGCAGGCATATTGAGGCCATCATCTCTCTGAGTAAATTAGATACAGAAAAAGAAAAAACGTTTTCTTGTAATATTTTTAGTAGTAGTAGTAGTAGTAGTAGTAGTAGTAGTAGTAGTAGTAGTAGTAGTAGTAGTAGTAGTAGTAGTAGTAGTAGTAGTAGTAGTAGTAGTAGTAGTAGTAGTAGTAGTAGTAGTAGTAGTGGTGGTAGTAGTAGTGGTAGTAGTAGTAGTAGTAGTAGTAGTAGTAGTAGTAGTAGTAGTAGTAGTAGTAGTATTATTAGTAGTAGTAGTAGTAGTAGTAGTATTAGTAGTAGTAGTAGTAGTAGTAGTAGTAGTAGTAGTAGTAGTAGTAGTAGTAGTAGTAGTAGTAGTAGTAGTAGTAGTAGTAGTAGTAGTAGTAGTAGTAGTAGTAGTAGTAGTAGCAGTAGTAGCAGCAGTAGTAGTAGTCTAGTAGTAAACTATTACTATTATCATCATTATCATTCTTTATAATTATTATTATTATTATTATTATTATTATTATTATTATTATTATTATTATTATTATTATTATTATTATTATTATTATTATTATTATTATTATTATTATTATTATTATTATTATTATTATTATTATTATTATTATTATTATTATTATTATTATCATTAATATTGACTTTTTTTTTCTATGGAAATTTGATATAAATCTTAGTTCTAGATATGCGGGTCTATAGATCTTTTCATTTTACACTGGGCTGACAACTTTTTTTCAAAATATAAATAACAAATATCTTATCCTCTTCGCAATATTGCAAACTGTCGTTGAATTTTTTTAAAGAATGGTCTGCGGTTTCATAAGTGTTTGTGAAACCCTTATGACACATAAAAAAAAGAGGGGGTAAATTTTATTTTTTTTCTTCCTGTTTTGTTGATACAAGGCAGCCTACCGATGCCCTTGCTTCAGCTTAGAATCATAATTTTCGCGTCTCCTTCTGTGCATACTTCACAATTATATATGAGGCAAAATAACTGAGAAGACGTTTACACGAGCAGGTTGACATTGTAGCCTACGGTTTAAAACCGAGGTAAGAACTTTGCTGGCTTTACCGAGTCACATTTCCGAACGTAATCATTTATTGTAATTGAAATGATAGTTACTTATTTATATCTTCAACTTTTAAATTGCTCGATGCATCAGTCACTGCCCGCGACAAGGTGTAACCATCCTATTTTGTATCCCTTGGTATATTGATCATTACAGATTTAAACTGGCTGATGAAACCGTAACCGAATGTATAATAAAGAATAATCAAATACCTTATTTTCGATACTGTGGAGATAAATGAGCTTTGTATTGATTTACCTTGAACTCATTGCGTTACTTTAGTTTCTTTTTCTTTGTTTTGCCTCATGGTTTAATGTTATAACGTATGATTTTATTTGATAGTTTGTAATAATTAGGCGATTAAATTTTGACAATTCGAAGATATTTTTGAATGAACTATCTAGTTCTGCAGCTGTAAGTTTTTTTGCGAATGAATTTGTCTCAAATAAAATTATACTTGTTAATAAAGGTCTGGCATCTAAGTCATTGACCTCGGCTCTCCTAAGAATCTTTGTGGTTGTTTGAATAGTGGAAAAGCAATTCGACCGTGGAAGTAAAGAGCTGGGGTTTTTTTTCACCTCAGTGCGGATTTTGGCAACTAATTTTATACGGAAAGACAATTGAAGCCTATATGCTAGTAAACCATATATGGAGCATAAAAAATTTCAGAACCTTGTGGGCGCAACTTTGGGAGAACATTTATTCCATTCAGCAGATGAGGATTGCGTTATAAACCAAGGTGAAACAAACTACTTTTAAAAGATGCGTTAGGATTTGTACTGTTCAATATGGAAATAAGAAAGAATATTTTCGAAATCACCTAGGACCATTGTCCTTTTTATTGTAGAATGGCATACCAATAAAAAAATTGTTGCATTAAGATCTAGGAAATTAAATCTTTTTTATCAATATCTGTATCCTTTATTTCATACTTTTGATTTTTGCCAATTATTTGGTTCTAGGCTTAAACGTAACAATGGCGAAGCTTTTTTTTTTTAGTTATGTTGTGCAAATTATGTTCCTATATAATACTTAAATTATTCCATATTATTAGAATATGAGTCATTCCAATATTCCTTTACAAAGACATAAGTTTGTAACTGGATCTGCTTTAAGGTTAATCAAATGGTCACGGCATGACCTTGTACTTAGTGAGTTACAAGTATTGAATGCCGTAGTTATTGCTTCTTATCTAACTTGTTTTCCAGACACAATCGCAAAGTCCTGAGCTATTAGTAGGAGCAAAGAGCGGAGACTTAAGTGCCTCGCAACGGGATAGTCGATGGAAAGAAGAGGGAAAAAAAAGTCTGCGGAAAGATAAAAAAAAATTAACTCGTATAATTATATTCATTTGTTTGCATTGGGAAACTATAGAGTTTATTATTCATGACATTATAAATTCTGTGTTTGAATCTGTGATTACACAGATAAATTACAACAAGTCTGAATCACGGAGGTAAGCTTGGTTTTGAATTTTCATTTACTTAATGAACCTCAAAATAGTTTTTCAGTATTGAATACGTGATTTAAAATTGGATTGGAGATGTTAATTCAAACGCTTAGATCTTACCGGGCATGTGTTGAATAAAATGGTATTCATTATATATATATATATATATATATATATATATATATATATATATATATGTATATATATATATATATTGCATTGATAATATCCTTTAAGTGTATAATAATCCCAGTCTCAAAGACTTAAAAGCTAAGTTTAGAGTTTCGCACATTACAAACTTTCAAAATGAGTATTGAAAATTGCAAATCATTTAGTCTCATTTATGCAGTCTTTACTTAGCGTGTAGATTTTTTAAAAGAATCATTAATTCGATTTTATCACTAGTTGTAACATTAATGTGCTACCATTGTCGCAGGTATTGAAAATCATATATCATCATTTCTAAAAAAAATTCCACAAATATTATTATACATAATAAGGTACTGTTGTTTTCCTACTATAAACTTTCATAGATAAAATTATAAATATTGATGTAATGATTAAATCAATACAAACTCCAACACAGAAAATGGCAATCTTGCTCGATATGTTTCTTTACAGACTACACCCATGAAACAACCTTATCATAAGGGAATTTCTAGATTCAAATTTTTCCTAGAAAGGAGCAGATTTAACACAAAACAGGTACTCCCATATCTGTAACATTTTGACGCGGGAAAGCCTTGAAACTTCTAATAATGCAGGGTATTATTCTTTGCATATACTTATTTGCCCTCCCCATAAAATAATAGATATTACGAGAAAGCATAATTGTTTTTCTGTTGCCAGATCTCTTTAAAACTTGGTGCTGAGCAATTGCTTTGCCCACATCAGAATGATCTAAATGTGTTTCGTTTAGACCTATACAGATGATACAGTGTTTCCTCGGGCTTGATTATTAGATTCTGCTAAGTAACTTAGGAGTCGAACAGGCTGTAAAGAGAGAGTTCGACCACGACAAATTACATATAAATATATATATGTGTGTGTGTGTGTGTGTAGATACATCGAGAATATTAAAGTGTTAAGTGTAGAGTTTTCAATAACATTTATTTCACCTATTTGGGTACCGGTACTTTCTTTGAGGGTCACATGAGAGATAATAAGAGCATGTTTAGAAATTATCTTTATAAACTGAATATCACAATCAGGTGATGAATATTGATTTCTAAAGTTCTAGTGCCACAATAAATCAAAATCCATTTGTTAGAAAAGGTGAAATAAGAGTACATTCAATAATTTGAACATTCCTGCACACCTTTCAACATTATACATGTAGAAAGAAAGCGAGCAAATAATGTCTGATACTGCCTTGAACAGAATCGTGTGGGCCCGATATAATAAAAGTTTAGAAAAATTTTACCGAAGCATTAGAATAATAAGGCTACATTTTCTAAACATAAATGTGGATGCACCATTTAGGCTTATGAGCCAGCAATACTTGAAAGGCCTGGCGGGAGTCGACCAGCCTCTGTCTGTACAGGTTACAACGGTACGGCACCTAATCTACTAGATGCCAACACATGAAAATAAGAAGTCGTATTGCCCTGCATGCACACCACAGGGTGCAACGTTATTAACCTATGATAGCTTTGCTGACATGTGCTGATGCCGTGCGACGCGCATGATATATAAATGATGTTAGCTTTGGTTTTTTTAAATTATATTTTAACACTAAAATATTATCGTTGATTTTGTTGGTCTTCTCGTGGAGGATCGAGGGGCCGATTAACCAATATAAATTCATAGATAGATAAATAATCAGATCGATAACTTGCTAAATTGATTCATTGATAAATAGATCGATAAATAACCTGATTAATAGATATTCTGTTTTATTTTTTTTAATGAGGAGGTTCTAAATAAACGGCACTGCTTCTTTTCGCCTTCACGAAATAAAAATCTACTGAAATTTTCCTATAATTTGCGCCCCTTGAGCAGCCATGGCACTCGATGTTTGGCCCAAATGCAGAGGACTTTGACCTTGAAGCTCAAGAGCATGAAAAACTACAGCCACATGCAAAACATGCAAAATAAATCTATGTGGGGTTATATTGCTATTTTGCTGAACTTGAAGCCTGTTCAGTGAGGCATGAGGTTTCTTGAATTTAATTGAATATTATCCTTTATATTTGGTTATGTGGGCCATTAGGGCCAAGTGGTTTTTCATTCTGTCTCAGTATCACGAGGTTTTCTGTGTCACGAGTGAATTGCATGATGTAGCAATTTTACAGGTTCCTCGAGTGGCACATCCAGGGGTTTAAAAACTAGATCTATCTTTTCCATGTCTCTTGCGATGAAGGCCTAGTCTAGTTCAAAGAGAGAGCATTCTCTGACTGAAGTGAAGGCAATGGCCTAGTCCAAAGACCGTAAACAAAACGTCGCAAGTCCAGTGGCAGTACACGGTGAAGATGGCCTGTGCCAGGCATGGCAATTCGCTATAGGCTAAAGCGACATTTAATCTGGGAGCCGTCATTTTTGTGTAGGCTTATCAGAGTAAACAAGAGGAAGCGAGTCCAGGGTCAAGGTTAGTGGATTGTTCTCTCTTTTTCAGTGTTCTTTGAAACCAAGGAGTTTCTAAAATTTAATGTGTGGAGAGGATACAGTAGGAAATTAGTATCGTATACCTACAGCATAATATTCATTATATTATCTGGGTGCTATAAATTTACAGTTTTGGTATAAATTGATTCTTCTTCCCATGGTGTCGATTTAAATAAAATTTTACATTTATCAATGATCTAATAGCTTAATGATCTGTTTCCCCCCTCTATATGCTGAGTGTCACTTCCATTTTATCTTTCATTTGTGACATTAAAAACGTTTGAATTAAAGCTATCAACAGATCACATTTCATTTTAAACACATAATTACAACAAGGTAAATAAATGTTGTGCTTGATATTCAGATACGTTGCCTAAGCTATCAGATAATCTTAAGTGTAATATAAAGTAAGCCAATCAAACTCAAGTCATTTTTACCCAGAGATAAATAAATACATATATATATATATATATATATATACACACACACACACACATGTTTCCTTTGCTTTTATGATTTATTATCAGTATGTTTCAGTGCAACTCTGCTTTGTATTTTAATCTACATAGGTTAATAGAATCAGCTTAGTTCGAAAGCAAATATGTTGGTATCGAACTTATAAATATAGTTTCTTCTTCTTGGCCTCCACTCGTGCGTTCATGCTTAACGTTTACTCTCAGGAAGAAAAATTCGACCTTCATGCATCCATGAACAAAAACTCTTAATTAAACCAAAGGCAAGGCCTTCTATATAGTTATTATTGTGATGGCCTTGCCAAAAGTCATGAATGTTCTTAACATGCGCGAGTGTGTATGTATGTGTATAAGTGTTTGTTTTTTGTTTTGTTTTGGTTTTTTTTTGTTGTTGTTAATGGTGTTGGTGTTTCCTTTTTTGTTGTTATTGTTGTTGCTTTTTGGTTGATGTTTTTGTTGTTGTTGTTGTTTTTTTTTTTTTTTTTTGTTGTTTTTTTTTTTTTTTGGTTTTGGTTTTTTAGTTCTTTCTTTTTTGTTTGTTCACGTAAGAGAGAGAGAAAGAGAAACATAGAGTCCTGAGAAAAAGATATGTCACAGCGGCACAGTCAGTCGAACTAGAGCTTGCTGTGTAAACATTGCAACATGCATTAGTTGTGCCTGAATATTTTAGCAAGACACATGATTTAAAGATGGACCTCGAGCTCTCGCTTTTTATTTCTTTAATCCAATCACCCCAATAGAAAGTAGTTGATTTTGGTACAGCTGCGCTGGATCTGATAGTTTTTATTAGACTACGCATTTTTTTTTATTTCTGACTTTGTTATCATTTGGAACAGACTTATCAGTGTATATACATAGATAACAAAATTGGAGTCTTTCTGGTATAAGCTATGTTAGTTATTATTATCTAGATCTTTTTCACAGCTCTGAGTGTGTGATGATGTAAGGATAATCTTTGGTTGGAGAGCAGCCCAGTACTTGTTGTCTCTAGACAGATATCTTGCCGATTCTGTAAGATGAATGTTATATTTCTCCTAATCGCCCGGGATATTCATTGATGATAACGGTAAGATGTTAATGCTTATTTAAATTGTAGCTTTTTTTTTAATTCTCTGCATAAACAGGTTACATTCTTGTGAGATTCGAAACTTTTCTCCCCTTTGTCTTTATTCGTTTTGATATCGGTATTATCAGCATGATGGCCATACACACTTGCCTTAGTATCCAGAGAGTACGAAGTTCGAGTCTCGTGCCAGTGTAAGCATTAGATCGCATGATAAATGATATATAAGACAAAGCGGTAGAGCCTGGAGGTCTGCATAATAATATTCGGCAAGTTGACGAATTCTCGCAGCTTGTTGCCCTTCGGTACCTCATTCGTGCGTGATCTGTTCTACATGCATTAACTTCAGTTTAAAGAAAGCACAGAGTGAAATTTGAATTGAAAAAAAGAATCCCACGGAAGGTTAATAAGAATTTCTGAAATTCTTGAAAAGTTTTAGAATTTTTCCTGATGGTTGTTATATGTCTATGTCTTGAAATATTGCAGGGCGTTTGTGCTTTACATAATAATTGGTATAAACCCACGCCTCTCTGTGGATTTCTTCCAAATTCTTTTCCAAAACTATACACAAAAAGATCCGGATGGAACCATGAGACAATAAGGTGGTATCCTTGAGCCAAATGACTTGGTTTATCCAGAAAATAGTACTTAATTAACCATATGACAAAATAATTATGAAGTATTCTTGCCATGCCCTCTATTTAGTTTATCGTCTTATTTGTCTATGTTTTCCGGAGAAATCTTTTGTGAATTTTTAAGAACTGCCCACTGGGACAGACATGAACATTGTAGCAAAACAACTCGTGACAGGACTCTCATGGCCAATAGCACTTAACCGACCACCAACACTATTTATTAACTGCACTTGAAAACTACTTCGTATGCATTTGCGCAGCTGCAAAGGAAGATTTAAGTGTATGGTAATGAAGTGAAGTTTAAATTAATTTTATTTGACAATGATGGATGTAGGCCTACCTTAAAATTTTTCTCCTTGCATCCCTTCCTTCCCATCTCTCTCTCTCTCTCTCTCTCTCTCTCTCTCTCTCTCTCTCTCTCTCTCTCTCTCTCTCTCTCTCTCTCTCTCTCTCTCTCTCTCTTTCTTTCTTTCTTTCTTGTCTTTCTCTGTCTGCAGCTCTCTCTGATTCTCGTTCTCTATTTTCCTCATTCTCCTTCAGTCTGTCTATCTATTCAAACCTACCTCTTTTTATGTTTCACATATTTCTTTCTGTCTCTTTGTCTGCATGTCCCTTTCCTCATTTGATTTGCTGTCTATCTTTCATTATCATCCTAAATGCATCGTATTTCCTTTTCTTTTTGTTATTTCACCTTCTTCAGTAGAACTGATTTATATTCTTCGGACCAAAAATGCATTTTGTAAAACTTAGTTGGTTTGTGTAGCTTCTGTGTAGCTTATACAAGATAAGAGGATATGTCAATGATGACTAGGTAGGATGAAAGCTTCTCTTCGAATCTTCTTTTTCTCTTTTTCATTTTTTTTTAAATTCCGTACCGTGGCGAAGTGAGTTATTTCAGTTCCCCCATTTCTGATAACGGTTTGATGTGTGTAAAGGTCAGAGACCAACAAACTGTGGACAGCAAACGGGAAAAGAAAATTCTCTCTCTCTCTCTCTCTCTCTCTCTCTCTCTCTCTCTCTCTCTCTCTCTCTCTCTCTCTCTCTCTCTCTCTCTTCCTCTCTCTCTCTTCCTCTCTCTCTCTCTCTCTCTCTCTCTCTCTCTCTCTCTCTCTCTCTCTCTCTCTCTCTCTCTCTCTCTCTCTCTCTCTCTCTCTCTAATTTTTGTTCTTTCTCTCATTTCTCAAATTTTCTTCCATCTCTGCCTATGTATTCCTTTCTTTCTTTTTATTTTTCTATTTCTGTGTATATCTCTTTTAAACTTTCTTTCCTCTGCCACACTCGATCTCTGTTCTTTATTTCTTTCTTTTTCTCTCTTTCTGTTCTTCTCTCTTTTCTCTTGCACTTACAATTTTTTCAAATTTCTGCGTCGTTTAGGGTTATACCATTTTTTCTGCCCTTTCTTTTGTCAAATCCTACTCGCGGGAGAAGAGTTTGCTTGTATGAACGCGTTTTTCTAATTCCTTACGACTCTCAATGTCTATCAGGAATGAGATCATATCAAAATGTAGAATCATTGAGCATTATCTAGTGGTTTCATTGCTAAGCCACCTTGTTGAGGTATGACTAAATTTCTGAAATAATATTAAATTACGAGGATACAGACAAACCTGGATTCATTTAGATTTTGAAAATAACACGAATATTTAACTAGCATTGCAAAAATTCATAAGGGATCTTTTAATTTTCAAGAAAGCGAGATTTTTCTTATACGTTGACATCTACGTGAAGAGCTTGAGGTAGGAGGCATTCTTTGCTCAAATCACTTTCTTCAAGCCTGTCTTCAGGACGGTTATCGATCACACCTTTTTTTTTTACTTATCGACTAAAGTATGAACCAGTTGTTCATTACAGGCGTAATAATTTCAGATGGATCTACTCATGTGTCAACCTCACCCTATATATATGTATACATATATATATATATATATATATATATATATATATATATATATATATATATCATAGCGAGTGCATAGCGAGTACACGTAACTTGAACGTTTTGACCGACCTCCAGATCCCCCCCCTCCCTATCTCTCTCTCTCTCTCTCTCTCTCTCTCTCTCTCTCTCTCTCTCTCTCTCTCTCTCTCTCTCTCTCTCTCTCTCTCTCTCTCTCTCTCTCTCTCTCTCTCTCTCTCTCTCTCTCTCTCTCTCTCTCTCTCTGTATAATTAGAGAGTTTGTGTTCCCAAGTAGTTCTGCTGCGACAGTGTGTTATATTTTACATCAAAACGTGGCTAAAGGGTGTTAAGTTTACCTTCAATAGCTACCATGCTTTTTTATAAATATTTTTTAGACAGAAAATGAGCTCGTCAACTAATCCTTGTGAGCAACAGAACAGTAAGGAAACAAGTAATTATCACCATTACGGCTCTATGATGATCTCAAGTTTAAAATTGGCGACATAGTGTACTTGCTCGGAAAGTAATTAATTTGCTTTGGTCCGTGATCAATTAAAGGTCTGTTGTGAAATACATTTAGCAGGATGTGATAAGATATGCAGCAACAACAGGGGTTGTTGCAATACATTTATTTTCTGTTGAGAATTACAGAAGTATTGAAAATTTGAGAATCATGGCTTTAAACAAGGGGTGACAATTTTCTAGCGCTTGGAGTCATTTTTTCATTCTCTAGTCAAGAAAAGGTAGGTCTCATACTTTACTTTTTTGAAGTTATACAAACCACATCGAAGGCCATCGTTCCGAGACTGACATTCAAGAGTACCATTGTATAAATAGTTAATGTTATGTTATGATTTTTTTATAATAGGATGTAAGTGGTCTCTCTTGACGAACCCTCTTTTTCCTCTCTCTCTCTCTCTCTCTCTCTCTCTCTCTCTCTCTCTCTCTCTCTCTCTCTCTCTCTCTCTCTCTCTCTCTCTCTCTCTCTCTCTCTCTCTCTCTCTCTCTCTCTATCTCTCTCACTTCCCTTCCCCACCCCCACTGCTTTTAATATTTCCAGTCTTCAAATACATCTAGTTTTCGCTCGCCATCTCTATTTTGAGTTTAATTCACATTTATCAAGAAAACGGATAATTTAATTGAAGAAAATAGAGGCGTTAACAAATAAGAACAAATTAAGTTTTAGTTTAATTTTATTTTGAAGCTTGTTAAGTAAATTGTAGATTTGAAGAAACTGATCAAAATCAAACTTAAACTCTAAAAATATGTGAGCATTCTCACTCATATGCACTGCAATTTATATATTTTAAAAAGGTATGAAAAGAACCATGCTAAACCTTGATTAGATTTTGAAATCAATAAATCTATCGAAACCAAATTTACAGAAAGTCACATAATCGGGTTCAAGTGCCAGTTAGATTCACGTCTTCATACAAGTTTTGAAATAATATTTTTTTTAATTCTTAATTGCATGATAAACGTATAAATGCATTTGGGTGGTTATAGTATTCTTAAAAATAAACATCAAAGGAAGTGTTAGAAATAGAGCCTAAACGTTTAACATCAAACTTTGAACTCAGAAGTGACTCCAACTTTTACCTCTCTATCTTACCTCGCAAAGTCGATATTTATATGTGATTGACAATGTTTTCAACCTTTTTTAAAAAACCATAAAAGCATGTTTTCTGAGATGAAATGATGTCATCATTGCGTTTACGCATATATCTTCTTTTATTAAATCGTGTGTATTTGTTTGAATCTTTAAATGATGTGTATTCTTACAATTTGTATACTGATTTAAACCAGTTTGTTTCAGCATAATTTTTCTAAGCAGCTGGAAGATAATTTTCTTTTAATCCATTGCCCTCCCTTTCATGTCATTATTTTATCAGGTGAATGATTTTTGCAAGATTAATTGATATAGATGTCTCGCTCTTTTATTAATTCTTTGAACAGCAACTTTTCGATGAAACTTTTTGGCACACGTCACTTTTTCACTTTTGTTCCCAAACCTAATCTATCTACTTATCCATTTATATTTCTGTCCCTTCGATGATTATTTAACGATTGCTTTATTTCTCTTTCTTGTTCGCTCTTATCTTCCTGTCTAACTTCATTACCAGTTATCTTCTTTTCTATTTTTCTTTCTCTCTTTATCCACTACTCTATCTCTCTTTCTTTCTCTCTATCTATCTATTTGCATATATCTGTCTTCTAGTCTGGGTCAGAATATGTGATTTCTTTTCAATTTATTTGAGATAGA
Organism: Elysia crispata; assembly: GCA_033675545.1. Classification (NCBI taxonomy): domain Eukaryota; kingdom Metazoa; phylum Mollusca; class Gastropoda; family Plakobranchidae; genus Elysia; species Elysia crispata. Next base: position 475,057 of record JAWDGP010002302.1, read on the forward strand.
GTTCTTATTTGAGTTTTGGTTTTTCGTTTTTGTGTTATTGCTGAGAAAATGAATATCTAAAAATAGGAGATATTCAAAGATTTTTGGTTAAAGTAACTTTGTGTGTGTGTGTGTGGGTGTTAGATTTTTACAAAAGGTCATTTGAAAGAAGTAGCAGTATTTATTTTGCATATAATTTTTGGAAAGGTTGCTCCTTTGTCCTGAAATTTTTCCAATTATGGAAAAATAAATTTATCAATATTTTCAATTTTTTTTTTACCTTGAATTTTATTTAAACTGAGTTCTGCGAGAAGCATTAAGTTTTTACGAAGATCTCTACCACAGAGGCAGTCATTAATAAACTTTCTCAGAACACACACACAAGCGCAATAGCAACATAAACACAGTCATTTTTCTTTTAAAAACTACAATATAGTGTAGCTATAGCCACATTAATATTTTCATGTATTAATGTTTTGGGGTTGTTGTTTTTTTTTTTGGTTTGTTTTGTGTTTTGCTTTTTTGTTTTTTGTTTGTTTGTTTTTTGTTTTGTTTTTTTTTTGTTTTTTTTTTTTTGTTTTTTTTTTTTTGGGGGGGGGTTATTTAATTTAATCGGAGTTTACTCTTTTGTTGTTTTTTTCCCTAGGAACTTTCGGAAATCCTGACATTATTGCTCGGTAAAATTAGCAAAACTTTTTTGATCGGGCACCACAAAAACGGTTACTGGTAACGAGAATCATGAACGGTGGAGACGGCGAGGCCACAAGCCACACGACCAAAAACCTCATCTCATCAGGCGAATCACAAGATGATTCCTCGACAGAACATTTTACCAATAACAATTTAAGCTTCGTTATTGAGGGAAATGACAAGGGAGTGACTTCTAACACCGATGTGTTTATGTGCGGGGAGGATGGATCATCTGAAAATCAGACGCCATATTCTAAAAAAAAAGTCAACCCAGACTTCGATAACGTCTCATCTGCTGAGGATCTGGCCAGCTCCCTGTGTTTTCCAGAGAAGAGCCAAGACAATCACAGCCCTAGGCCTGAACCAGAGCTTTCTGCTAGTCAGGCAACTTTTTCTTCCACCCCTTCAAAGGTCTTAGAAAGATCTGGATACTACAGACTCGACAATCCTTGCCGCGCTTCATCTTTCGATTCTCAGTCAAGCAATGACATGCCTTCGGAATTTTTAGAGAGGAACAGCCATCTGCAGGACACTCAAAGTAGAAGAAGAGGGTCGAGCAGTTTGAGTGGAGATTCTATTCAAGAAGCCAAACCAGAAGAGAACCAGAAGCAAGAGAAGGTTACAATGTCATCTTTGCCGGACACAAGGATTGTGTGGGGAGCCTCGCTGATCATCCTTACGTGCTACGTCATTTCGCTAATGACCCTTCCAGCTATCAGCACACAGTACCTCAACTACAAGATCGGCAAGGATGATTACAACTTCACTTACAAACCAGGTAAGTTGTCATATCATATACAGCTAAAGACGTATTTATAATCTGCACTAACAACCCTCCAAATATATGTTGTGGAAAGGACTTTAGCAGATTTTCCAAATGAAGGAGTTATTTATGATTTACAATTGTTTATAATAAGCGTCTGTGGTCTCCTGTTCCTAGTTTGATTAAAAGCCGTGTCAGATTTCTTGCTTCTGTTCATTTTCTTTGTTAATTTAGAATGTTGAGGTTTGATGAGATATCAGCGTTCTATAAGGACCGCTCATACCGGTACTTATTCCTTTCTTAACTATATTGAATTTGCTTTTTCGTTTGTCCCCACGAACAATTTTTATGGCGACCACTGAATCTCACAGACTAATAGTCACTTTCCAAAATAGTTGATATGCAGGAAAACTTTTGGGCTTCTGAGTCTTTTTAGTTTAGTAATAAAAGGTCAACAAACGGTGAAGCGCTTTGATGGTTTCTTCTCTTGCTACAAAACTAATTAGTCTTTCTAATACAAGCATATTAGCCATAATATCATATTACCTTCGCCTCAATGATCCTTCCTCTCCAACCATATAGCTCAGATAGTAGAATATAACCTTGAAGATGGTTTGACTCTAAAAATGCAAGAACACATTTAGGAAAATGGACTTACTTAGTTATCAGTAATGTATCATTATCTGCAGCAAAATCACTTCTTTTTACTTTGGTTCCGGTGATTTCCGCGCGCAGGTGACAAAGACTCAGACTGCAGTAACTCTTCCAGCAAACACAAGGACCTTCTCAACAAAATCCAGCGTGACACATCAGATGTGGTCCTCATTGCATCTATGGCTTCCGGTATTCCGGCGTCCTTGGCGTGTCTGGTGGTGGGGTCATACTCTGACTTCCTAGGTCGCCGACCATTGATCATTGCATCAGTGCTGGGTGGTGTGGCTCGAGCTGGTTCACTGACGGCTGTGATTTACTTTGATTTGCCAGTTCAGGTAACGCAGACAAAAGATACGAAAATCTTTTACCATGCCCAGCGCCTGTGTTGCTTACCACCCTGTCTTCATTATGATGATTTAATTTTTTGGGTGGGCTCATGCCAGAGTATTTTAAATGCTTAAGTTATGAGGAAAAATATTTCAGACACATGGCTTCTGGTTTAAATATCATGGCTTCATGTGTCGTGCTGATCAATCAATATTGAAGTATATCAGCCAGGTTTATTGGTTTGCCAGCTTACACAGGAACTAAATTATTAAATTAAGTGCATACTCCTGGTAAAAGACAGTTTTGTAGATTATTCTTCATTTTCTTTTTTCTTCCCTCTTTTTATCTTTCCTTTAAACGCTGTAGCTTTCTGTGCAATCTGTCCCTACTTTTTTTTAATTATTATTGTTTGAATTTTGTTGTTGTTGTGGTTGTGATCACGCTATTATTGTTATTGTTGTTGTTGTTGTTGTTGTTGTTGTTGTTGTTGTTCTTATACTTCTTTTTCTTTTTCTTCTTTTTCTTTTTCCTCTTATTTTCATTTCTTTCTTTTTGTTTCACCCCCTCTTCAGCATCATCATCGCCATCGTCACATCATCCACATTTTTCTTTTCCATCTTTATCTACTCCTTTTCATCGCCGTCCATTTGATTTTTCCAATGCCAGGAAACACTACGTGTATTTCTTCTACTATATAACGATGGCTAAAACCATTACCCCTGTTATCACCATCATATAACTAAAGTATGGATTTTTACTGTCCTGGTCTTGGTGTAAATTGTTTAACTTATTACTCCTACCAGCTGTTTTACCTGGGCAGCTTCGTGGACGGCGCTCTGGGCTCGTACTTCACTCTCGCCCTGGCGATAACCGCAGTGATCGCGGACATCACTCCCGTGCCTGAAGCCAGAGCTCTCAGGTTTGCTGTCGTCGAAGGAACCTTATTTACTGCAGGCGCGTTAGCTCAGGTTGGGAGACCCTAGTATAGCTCTCTTTCACAGTTAAATGTACTCACATTTTCATTTGACCTTGAAGTACTTGGATTGACCCCAGTTCATTTTTTCATAGACAATAATCCATATTACTCTGGTATGAGGTATCTCAGGGACGATTGGCTTTTGTTACCTAGAGGTGCGTTATGAAGAGTGTTGATCGTCTTAACTCGTCGAGCTGAATCAATGGATTGTCTTTGACACATTCAGGAGGCAATTGTTCTTCCACATAGGGTCTTTACCGCATTATTAGCTCTAGCGTGGTCAGTTATCAATTATTGCTAGAGCTATTAATTGTTATTAGTTGTTTTCATTTATAGGGAGAACTTCTGTAAAGGACATGCCTCATACACAATAGCGCCATTTTAATGGAGAAAGCCCATACAACTAATAATGGTCTGAGTAGTGGCAAAACTGTTAATCGCGTCATGTTTTCCCTTCTGTTCATTGTATCTTTTTAAAATCCTGTTTGAACTGTTTGTCCAACATTTCCATGGTGAAAACATATGAGTCTGAGTACATGAAATGAAGCTGTTCTTTTCAGCTTTTAAATATAAATGCTAAAAGCGTTTTTTTTTTTTTTGAGTTGAGTAAAACTGGTGGTTGATTTATTTTCTCTCTAGTGATAAGCGAGGGGAAAAGAAGCAAAATGCTTTCGCTGAATTTTGTTTACAAAAAGCTTTTAGAGCAAAGAAATTTCAGAAAATAAAAGGCCCAGTCTGCCGCAAGGCATGAACGAATGAAAAATGTTTGAAAAACTAGTAATTAAGCAATGCAAAAAATGTTTTTGAATTTTCCTGTCCTGTGTTGTTTTCTTTCATAAAAGTCGATTTCATTTGTCATGAATTATGATCTATTGAAGATTATTCTATTTACGTTACTTAATCAACATGAAAAAAATCGTTATTTTTTTTCCTCAGGAATATTACTTTAAACTAAATTAACTCTATTGAATACGTTGAAGATAGTGTCAATTCATTTTCATTATTGAAGCCTATGCCTTTTCAAAGATAATGATTTTCACTTAATGTTAACGCAATGTCAGTTGAATACTATTTTAGACTTTACATTGCTTGTTCTGGTTTATCACCATTTATTGATTAACCCATTTCAAGCCGCTATTTAAAAATTTTAGCCGTTTTCAAGCAAGAATTATTCACATATTATTATTCTATGTTGCTCGGTTAATTGATTGATTTTTTTGTTTTTGAATTTTTTAAAAACGTCAATTATTTACGATTTTGTACAATAACTCTTAACGTATGTGTTTTCCACCTGCAGCTGGCTATCGGTTTCATGATCAAATGGTGGGATTACTTCGCACCTTCCGCCTTCAACTTTTGCTTGCTCGTGTTTGCTTCTATTGTGACCATAACTTGCTTGCCAGAAACGATGATGCGAAGCAACAATGACCACTTTGGGTGGAATCCTTTTCTGCACCTGCGCAAGGTGATTCTTTAATCCGAGAACTTTTTTTAACTTCGTTTTCAGTACGAGGTGTCTTCTGTTCGCTCAGTGTAATGTTAGAAAACTCGTTTTTTATATCAATGCACTAATTAATTTTTAATTAATGCAGATAGTGTTTTGTTATTTTTTAAATATCCTGCATGGATTTTTTAACATTTTTTATTATTTTTCTACAAAAAAAAAAAAAAAGAAGAAGACTGTAAAGCACGTTAGAAAAGATTCAGTTTGAGTTAAATGGAAAAGAATTCTCAAAACGCTGAAAATAGAAGGCCAGGAGTAAAATTGACATTTTTTTAGGATCTTTATTCTTTTTCTTTTTATAAATTCTTACATTTAACTAACGATCCATGTATCGTTTTTTTTTTATTCACAGTTATAACATTTTTGTTCTATATTCGACTCAGCATCAATTATGTAGAAGAAGACAATAGCATATAGATGGAAACTTGATTATTGCATAAAATGTGTGTTACAATCATTTCTCGTCGATCTATGTTTACCCAAGGAACGTTTTTCTTTCCTGTCATGGTTCAGGTGTTCGGCTTCTATTTCATCAAAGCTCCAGGTTACCGACGATCGTTGTATATCATCGCTCTGGGTTTTTTTCTATTTCTTAACTTGACCAATCAAGGACGCGCAAATGTGGAGACTCTTTTCGTCTTAAACGTTCCAATTTGCTGGAACTCTATAGATATTGGTGTCTTTCAATCTCTTCGGCTGGTAAGTATTTTTCAAAGTTGACGGTTAGTCAAGAGCCCTTTCCTCTGATTTGTTTGCCTAGGTTTATTTTGAGTGTATCCTGTTTTTTTTTTTCAAGGTTTTTTTTTTTTTTGTGCGTACCTCTTTTCATGACTTTATCTACTGTCCTTTTTAATACATAATATTTGGTACATTTAGTATTATATTTGCATTGAATGTCTTATTTTTATTTTATTCTGTTTTCTCTGTCTCTCTCTGTCTCTCTCTCTGTCTCTCTCTCTCTCTCTCTCTCTCTCTCTCTCTCTCTCTCTCTCTCTCTCTCTCTCTCTCTCTCTCTCTCTCTCTCTCTCTCTCTCTTCTCTTATGAACATCATTCACTTTGTCTTCGCCTGCCACCTTGGCTTGTCTGATGTTTTCTCTTTCTGTCTGTTATTTGATTTTCTCTTCCTAAATTATGTATCCATTTCTTTTATACCTCTCTTTTTCTCTTTGCTCTATCTATCTCTGTTTCTCCGTGCCTCTCTCTATCTGTTTGTATAAGTATCTATCTATCCACCCATCCATTTATCGATTATTTTATCTCTGATCTATCTATCCATCATTTTTTTCTATCCATTATCTGTCTTCTCTTTCCTTACACCCCCCCCCCCCCCTCTTCTTTCCTGGTCTCTGGCCAACATTCACACATTACCATGTTGTTGAAATATCTATCTCCAGACTTTATGTTCCTTGGTGGCTGTCATTGTGCTAAGGTTATTCCGCTACCGGCTGTCTTTGGAAGCTATCGGGATGATTTGTGGGCTCAGCGCTGCTGGTGGCTTCGCTATGGAGAGCCTGGCGAAATCAGGCACCGATATGTATCTATGTGAGCTGCTCCTTCTTCCTAGTTCTATTCATCGTCCCTTTTTTATTATTGGAATTGGATCAGTTATTATTGTCTTTACCTCTGTCCCTCTTTTATTTTTTTATTTTTTTTGTTTTCCTCACCCTCTCGCTTTCTCTCCCTTGCACTCCTAGCCATCCTCTCTCTCTTTATCTTGCACCAAACTCATTTTCGTAAATCTTTCCTACGCGCTACTCTTCATTTATGAACCTTATTTTATCAAAGTTTTATCTTCCATCTTTCTCTTTCACTTCAGAAGCTTTTCCGTGTTTTGCTTATGGGTCGTTATATATCTGATTGTATAGTTGCATATAAATTATCATTTCTTAGAACCCAGGAAGAAAATGCGCTGATAAAGAAAATTGAAAATTACGAAAAGTTTCAAGAATGTCATGAAATCTAGATAAACTTATTATCGATGCGTCTCCGAAGACGTTGATTTATAAAGTTATGTTTACCGGTAATGAAAAATGCAATGCAAGATCTAAGGTAATAGCGTGAATATTAAGCTCACTATTGTTTTCAAATAATACCAGACAGGTTTTAGAAGGAACCGTTACATTCTCACCGGATAAGATAAAGTTTTCCATAGTTGATAAAGAAACTTACAGATTGAAATGTAAAATTGATGGAATTTAGACTTTTAAGGGATGTTGTTTGTTTTTGTTTGTTAGTTTTTTGGTTTTTTTGTTTTGTTTGTTTTTTTCGCCATTTATCTGTAATGTTTCAAAAGTGAAACATATGTTATCGTGAAAAAATCTATTTTTTAAAAATGTCTGATTTTTTCCTGACAAGTGTATTCTTATGTCCAGATACGGTTTGAAATTATATGCGGGATATTTGCAATTTTGCATATTGACTTTGTTCCTAATTTCTTTTCTTAAAATAAACGTCCCTCCCACAACATACAAAGGAAAATAACCCAGTTTTCTTCGGAGATGTGGGCTTTACTTTCTGATTTAATATGCACCGCTTGCGATTCAATAAGCACGCCTCAAGCACCATTCTCCTATGATAGAAATTTCAGAGAAAAAAAATCATGATAAACAGTTCACTTTGTCAATATGCAAATAGGACGTTTTCATGCCAAATTTACCATTTGCCGTCGTGCGTAAGATTCTAAGAAGGAAGACAGCTTTTCATCTTCATCAATCTCTTCTGACAATATGAAGGAAGGAGCAGTCTGAACTCTCATGCGCCATGGCAAGGTCCCAAGTTGTTGGGTATAGGATGAAACTTACAATGGGGTTAATTATAACCCACAGATCCCGAATCCTGTTTGGCGTCAGGGTTTTTCTTTGTTTGGCTGCAAGACGTAAACGCTCGCGTTAGAATGATTGTCATTTCCAATCATACAGACTTAGTCCAATCATTAGCCAGGAACTTGAATCTTCCTCTGCATTATAATTTTACATTCATTCGACTGTCTAGCTGTCCAGTGCCAGTCGTAATATATCTCTTTTTTTCCATGAAATGGCCAGAACACGATTTCTAAGATGGGCCTCTTTTCTGGCGTTCGTGCAAGTTTTACATCGGGCTGGTCTATTTAGACCTTATTTATGTCCTGCCACATTTAATGCCTCAGAAACAGGTTTTGCGTATCGTATTTCTATTTTTTTTCCGAATATTTCAAATTTTCTTAAAGCATTTCGCTTATTTTTTTTTCCATCAGAAACAGCCGTCGACTTCCAGCGATACTTCTTTCATTATGTTAAACTCCTAACATTTCCATTTGGCATTACATAGCAATTATGTAAGAATATGATATTCCTTCAAATAATCGTACCACAGGTAATCGATTGTCGGCATGAAAGCGCGATGGGAAAAAAAGAAATTTCTCAGGATCATCTATCGCATTCTATTAACTAATTAAAGGCGTTTACCCTCTTTCTTCCTTTTTTTTTTTAAGTCTGGTGATCTTTAAAGAGCAACGACTTAAAATTAATGTTTTGGCCTCTTTTATTTCTCGATGTTTTAATCTTAAATGTAATCAACAGGTATAAATCAATGTTACCATTAAACATTTCATGTATTTGAAACAATTTTTTTTAAGTTTTTTTTTTTTTTTAATGCGATTTCAACGGGTTATGTTAAATGTCGGGTTATATAACCAAAAATGCATACTATCTTATCTTAGAGTATTAAGACTAAATGAAATTGAGCACCACACTAGATTAACGGGAAGCAGTTATCATTTTATTGTAATCTATTTTCTTCTAGCCACTAGCGCAACCTATTGGCATAGTCAAAAGTCTTCAATTTCTTAGTTTGACTTATCTGGGTGACGTCAGTTGCTCTCTGAATCATGTTAATGTACTCTCTTAGGCGTATAGCTTATTCATCAGATCGTCGTCCTCTTCTTTTGTTGGTTTGTTTTGTTGTTCCTAAGATTACAGTATTTTTATGTATTCCTTGTAATAATACCTTTTAAGAGCAAGCCTGCTGCAGGGCAAGCTGCAGAATGACTGAGGAAAATCTTTTTTTTAACCTAGATGCAGTGACCAATCATTATACTCTCAAAACCAGTAATGCGCACTTTGTGATAACAAGAAGGTGAAAATATTTAGATAACTCCCTGTCTGATTTGAATATTAAATAGAATAAGAGTTTAGTTCTTCGCATAATTAAATTTGGCATTGGAAAGGATTTTATTTCATCTTTTTACCTAGAGCTCATTCGCTTTTTCTTTTCCCGAATTTTATCAACAAAAAGTAGAGAATAGATAAGATTTTGTCGTTTATTGCTGATTTTTTTTTTCTTCAATGTGTTCATTTGTACCTACTTTTACTACGTTTTATCAAGTCCTCTGTTTCTTATCACAGCTTCACCTCACCTTTTTCCTTTCTCTTTTTTTTTTCGATTCTTTTTTTTTTTTTTTTGTTTCCTCTATACTCTCTTTGCTTTCACATTCCTTTTACTCGTCCTCCTGCTCGAGTTCTTATTTTTCTTCTCTTTTCTTTCAACTCAACCTTTTCTCTTTTTTTTCCCCTTAGCCTTGCAATTTCACGCCTTGCCCTGCTCTTTAGTTTGTATTTTTTTCTAGCGAGTATTTTGTACTTTCCCCTATTTTTTCGCCCTCACCCATCAGTCCTTTTCTCTTTCAGTCTTTCGTACCGTACATTTTTAGCATGAAGCAGCATAAAAATGAATGACATTCCATTGTATGGTAATATTTAGTTTTCATTTCGTTCCCAGTGAAATTCCATAGTGGTCATAGAAGTTATGTGACTTAGTACAATTTTTTTCTTCATGTCTCAGAGTTTTACCTACAAATTAATTTTTCACCGCCAAGAAACGCATAACGCTGATATTTCTAAATTCTGTGGACTGCGCCTGGTCAGATTCCCAGTATTGAGGCCGGAAATTAATTAATTTCCAGTAGCAGTGCAGCATAAGACTATAGGGGATTAAGCCTGGAACAGCCAGATCGCAAGTTCACCACATTTATTATTGGTTATCATTTTGTGCTTCTCAAAAGCTTGTTTGAAGTATTTTAGTCAACACTTATTTTAGTTGTGATAATTTACCAATATTTCCTCTTTTAGGATTTTGTTCCCAAAATGTTCCTCATAGTGATTAATACTATTGTTAATGTTATCCCTCGCTACTCCACAGCTGGTATTGTAGGTGTTTTGTTTGTCACAGCCATGCCTATACCGAGAGCTATATTGTCCCAAATGACATCGCCCACCGAGCAAGGTTAGTTGTGTGGTTTGTATTATTTTTTATCTGCACAAATGTGTGGTTTGTTTACATCACAGAATATCGTTGTCAAAATGGTCGCTATGTGCGTATGAATAGCTAGTTTTATACCGAAGTTTCAGTCGGTGGAGATAAGAAAAATGTATAAAGAATATTCAGTGCGCGAGTTTATTCAGACCGTTAAAGAATTGCTTGTTTTTTCTTAAACCTCATTACCTCATTGGGAACTGAAAATCTAAATTTCATAATTTGTATGTTGTTCACTTTGATTTGAAATAAGTGTTTAAGTGTGATTTGGACAAATCCCTAAAAATGTATGCTTACGGTGAGAAAAGAAATTAAAATGGGAAAGTAAAAATATTGTAGCATAACTCACTTGCACGCGCATGACGTAACTAAACGTGAGTCAATACCCCGTACCTCCGTAAGCGATCTCTATCGCGTGAGGGAAAGAGCTGAAAGGCCACCTAGGGCCATAGTGTGTTAAGTAGCTCGTAGCACTAAGCAGAAGTACTAATAGGGAGATATTACACTCCATAATGTTATGAAAATACGTTTGAGCAGGTGACATGCGTTATGTCCCTTGATCCGCTTAAAGCAACTAAGTTATCTCCCTTTCCGCACCTGCAACTGTTACATAAGACGTGAGTTTCACAGATAGCCCATTGGGTGCCAAAATAGGTAAGTCGATATAGTTCTAGATTGACACTCAGAGGCATCGCTTTCTAATCCTGGCAAGGTTTATTTTGAAATAGGATCGCATCATATTTGCTCTATGGTTGGCGAAATATGTATGCTCTTTCAATAACTGCAGGAGACCCACTTAGAAGATAGTCAACTTTAATGGAGTATGAAAGAGAGGCTTGGACTGGCTTTGCATCTTCAAACATTAGTTATAACAATTGGAAGAAAATATGTTGGTTAACGTGCTCAAGTTCATAATTACCAAACTTAAACGTAGACAGTCACAGTAAGCTAATCAAGGTCTGGGCGTGTTGCTGGTCTGTCAAAGAGCAGAGTCACTGTTTTCAACATCACCGTCCTTCTCATGGGCTCATCATTCATCAGCCTGTCGTAACGTTCTTGATAAATTTAGGGACGTTTGTTCTGGTTCTTATCACCCGGTCGTCGGAAATGGCTTTTTTAACTTCTTTTATCAGTCTCGCCATGCATGATCGAGCTGTGACGTCATACTTTAGAGGGAGAAATGCGAATTTCAGATAAGAAGTTCGGGATTGGAATCTTCGCTGATACATCACTGTTCAGCATTGAAGCCTGGGAAAAAGAAAAACTTTTCACACACATTTAAGCAGTAAAACGTATAGCCGTCAATAGGCAGTGACAAAATCTCGTTAAAACGTTGGAGCAACTCACTGTAGGCTTCTGATTTATAATGGTCTGTCATGAAAAAGTTCAAGAACCACAACTTAACAAAAAAGCTTTCTATACTATGTGAAGACAAGCCGTAGACCCCCTTGTCTGGATGGACTTTATCAATCTATTGATTCATTAACCTTCACCGTGATGATGGGTGTTCGTCTCACAATCATTCTATAAATTTAAGCCTCTCAAGTTTTGGTCTCTGAAAGAATGTCACTCAGAGGTTGAAGTTGGTCGATATGGTGTAGGACGGAACAGATCGCTAGAAATGCGTGACTATGACTTGGATCAAAACATCGATTAGATAGTTTTATGAAAGCAGGAACTATGGAGATCGGAGAAATGGTAAGTCATCGATCTTTTATTTAATTTACTGAAAAGAATTGTATGTGAAAACAATACTGTTTGCTGGCTGTGGTAACAATATTGCTCGCGCGTGTAAATGATAAATGGCCATAGCTTTAATATACTGGTAGTTTCAACAATGTATCAATAAATATTTCTTTAGAAACAGGAGCAATTCAAAAAAAAAAAAAGGCAAAGCAAGTAAACAAAATTCAGAAGCAACAAAAAAATAACATGCTGTACAGAAATATTGTTTGCATATCGGCTCATGCGGGAATAGTTTTGCTCTTCCTCAGAGCTGAATATTTTGTTTCCTGCTGCATTCTAGAGATATCAATGACCTAGGGTCTGGTTTTAGCTATGAAAGATGAATCATCATATGTGTCGAAGAATGATTACAAAAACAAAAATAAAACTGTGAGGCGCATTATGCGTGCTTACTACGCCTATTGTATGGTCAATATAATATTAACAACAATAGATATAGAGATATCGGCTAAACTTGATTAATTAAAGCCAATTAGGCAAATCCCTTGCAATTATTTTACCAGATTTATCTTTATGGCAATTATTATGCAATGCGCAATTTTTATTTCATCAGCCAACCCAAGAGCGAATGTTTCACCAGTCTTGAAATCATTAAGATGCATTTTTTTGATTGTCGTATTTTATACTGGTAATTACTTCTTGCCTTTCCCGTGTTTCTAGGTGCGCTTTTTTCCAGCCTTGCCTTCGTGGAGACTGCAGGCAGCATGTTCGCAAGTTTGATCTACACGCTCATCTACAATGCTACTCTCAACACATTTAAGGGCGCAGTTTTTGTTCTCATGGCTGCTCTGTGCTGCGTAAATGTTTTGTTTTTGGGGTGAGTGTTAGCTTTGTGGTGCTCTTGGATTCAATACGTGTTTAATCAATGAGTGAAGGGGACGAGAGCCAAATTTTTCTTTCTGCCATGTAAAGGGAGAGTACTAAAACTAAGCATGCTAATCTCTTTTTCCACATATTATTATCTCCCAATTTTATTTGCGAAGGCATAGGCCAGCTATGTAAACCTGATTTCAAATTAAGTCTCCGTCTTTGAAAAGAAAAAAAGCCTAAAGTATTGTTGTTTACATTATCGTTCACATTTGTTTTTATGGTATGCTATCATCAATGGTTTGAACGTAAAATCATTTTGTTTTGTTCTCTAGTTTTTAATTCTCATATCTCTATTTACATGTCTTTCTATTTCTCTCTCTCTCTCTCTCTCTCTCTCTCTCTCTCTCTCTCTCTCTCTCTCTCTCTCTCTCTCTCTCTCTCTCTCTCTCTCTCTCTCTCTCTCTCTCTCTTTTTCTCTGTTTTTTTTTGTCCCTTTCTTTTTATTTCACAGCACATTTTCCTTAGAATCTTTTTTCAACTATGTTTTTTTTTTAAGTTGTTATAGTTAGCAGGGATAACATTTATTTTAATAGATATTTTCTTAAATCTGATTCTTACATTTCCGGGTCATCTTAAAACATAATACTACCCTACAAAAAAAGTTCAAAATAATTCATCTAAATCTAAATGGACCTGACGTGGCAATAATGTTCTGATATTATATATGGAAGACGTATCAGATTTTTACCGACAGAAAAATAAAGATGTGAAACTTTATATGTATTTCGCTTGATGCTATCAACAGAGTTTTCTGGTGGGTGAGAAGCAAACAACCTGTGCAGATACCAGACTCGAAGACTGACCAGGAAGTAATAGTGCCTTCCTCCTCTTCTTCCTCGCCTTCATCTTTCAATGATAAGGAAAATTTTGTAAACAGAGATTCTCCAATTGAAGCCGGAAATAACATTAAGGAAAATCTTTCTTCTGTCGGAAGGAAGATTCAAGCAAATGAAAACACTCCACTACTGATGGCTTGAAAGAGGTGTATACCATTGAACTTTGTCGATGGAGTGCCAAATAGGGCACGGATAATTAATTCAGTTTACCTAGCAGTGACTTCAGACCTCATCTTGACGGGAATCTTCAACTCTTTGTGATTGCTTAACTGCAATGGTTGGCACTGAATCATAGTCTCTTTGTCTGAAAATGAGTTGTCGCAAATCATCTTTTTACAACACACTGCTGCCTTGACATATTAGTCATTTACGTCTTCTAAACAAAAATTACAAAAGATATCAAGTGAGAGACATGACAAATGGCTGTCGGGTGATGTTTTCTAGTTTAGCAATCATCTTTTCTGGTATTTAATTCAGTTTTCAATACCTCGTCCTTGCTCTTATGAGTTTAGCCTGGTAGGAAATTCATTAATTTCCTTGCGAAAAAATCTTTCGGAAGTGCCTTATGTATATTTACTGTAGAAGTTTTTATATTTATATCAACTTTTTACATACAGTCCAAAGTGATTTACTGTATCTTTTTTCGGCATCAGGTACAGTGTAGAACTGACAGTTCACTACTTCCGATTTTATAAAAGTTCCTGGGTATACTTTCTTTAATGGCTTTAAATATTCTTAGAAATAATATAATCACGAGTTTATTGGTCGGGTGTTTTGCCATTTTGACTCCTTTTTAACTCTTATTTCAAGCTAACTGTCACGTGTAAGTTTGACATGATTTATGGATCCATTTAAGCTCTTTGCATTGCTCTCAGTCCTTTTCCTGTCTTCGAAATCTTGAACGCATTATGAGAATTTTTTTTTAGTTTATAAAAGTGCAACCAAATAACACTAGGTAATGTTATTGATAGCTGTAGACAATCTTACTATAGTAATAGTAATCTTTGGGAATTCAATTTCAATAACAAATTTTTGATAGGCCTACAATTCATTGAGATAGCCTGAACAAATTAATGTTACCAAGAATACTCTTAATTATTTCTTCTTGCTTTGTTGCTGTTTTATCATTGCATTTTTTCCTCCTGTGCTCATTGTTAGTCCAAACATTTTGGCTTGGATTTTTTTTTTTATAGTCTTATTTAGATAACAAAGGCATCTTAAACTAGATGTGAATTTATTATGTTCATTGTGCAGAGGTATAAGTCCACAAGGCGAGACTACAGAAAACTCGTTAATTTTTACATTGTGTTTCTGTTAATTAATCTTTGGATCTACTTTTCACAGGCCTATGGCATTTCTGCTTCCATAAATGTGGAAAGCTTAAGCCCGGAAAGAGATTTTAAGTTACTTATTCTTAATTTTAAATACATTTTAAATATATAAGTTTAACTTCTTAGTTTTAGCTTTTACTTATATACCTTTACTTTAGTGAAGGTCAAATGGTTGTATCAACTTTTAAATGAGTGATTAAATTGTACAATTCTCTCACCTATAGAAAACTGTCTCCGTCATAAGTGTCATTTTCAAATATGACATTTAAGTTACCACGCCGTATTTTTCTTCATATAGCTAAAATTTAACTTACCAGAATGAGACGAGTAACCAGTAATTATAATTTTTGATAAAGGTTTTACCTTTGCCCAACATTTACTGAAAGATTTTTTCAACGTCTTTCCTCATTGGCTTAATATAAGTGAATTTACAACAACAACAACAACAACAAAAAAAAAAAAGAAGTATTTCTTCAGAAATCTTTTTCATTACAATAAGTACGCTTTCGACTGTTTCTTCTCCCCATTTTGTCTAAAGGTAAAGTATTATTATTTAAATATTATTGAAATGTCTCTGAATGTGTGACATTAATCCCTATTTGTTAGTATATTCTTAAGCTAGAAGCCAAAGGTTTTCTTTCGGATCATATAAGTTTGCCTCCAGAATGAAGGTACCTAGGGCATTCATTTTCTTTGATTAAGTTTTTTTTTTAACTCATTAGGAGATTCGATGTTGAGGTTGATGTTTTAAAATTCACTTATGGTCTTCTTTGTTCAGTATGATATAACAGATTTTATGGGCATTTATAATTAAGTAGGAGTCCATAACTGGCGTACTGTTCATACTTTTCTGTTAACAGTGGGAACGTTATTGACAAACAGCTGAAAGAATTCTGGAATTCACAGAACATTCTTGTGTACATTATGTATTTGTTATGAAACAGAGGGTCAAGATAATGATTGGATTGCTCTTTATGTTTAAACCACGCTTTGACTATTTTTCCCCCAGATGGTGTAGTGTAATTATAGTTTTGACCAACACGTGTCCTTTAAAAGAACTGAGGATAGAAATAAATATGCTCGCACATGTAAACTTCACCATTACCTTTTCATCTTCCCTATAACTTAGCTCTGCTTTTCCAGAAATATTTTTGTACAGTACAGTTTTGTGAAATTTTGTAATTCAGCAGAAAGTTTTTACTTGAATTTTCACATAAAATTGCTCTAGGGCAATAATGTGATTTTATGTTATAAGTTGACAAATTTTTATGTTTCAGTAACCCTTATTGTTATAAAGTGTTCTAAAAATATGAAATTGGTAACGGTAGCACTGATAAAATGTTGTTTTTTTTATTTAATCATTGTCCAGAAATGAGTTTTTGGTGAAAGAAGCAGCGTGAGAATAAGTATGGTCTAAATTTGAACGAAAATGTGCAATGTTAATATTTTGTTTGGACGGGAAGTTATATTTTTTATTTTAAAACAGAGGTCTTTCTCGCTTTGTTGTTTTGTTCTGCTTGTTTAATCATGCCCAAATTCTTTCAATTTTTGCGAAATGTTTAATGGATTGATTTTGTTATTAAAGCAGCTCAAGAAATTTTCTCTAATGTCTTCTGTTGTTCATTTAGGTTTTCTTACATTTGCAGTCTCAGCAGTCATGATGCTAGGCTATTCAATAAGCAAATCTTTTTTTTTTATTATTTCAAAATTAAAAACCAGTCTTTTGCAGTGCATGTTTGATCTCCAATATTGACAAAAATATAAGACAAATCAATTATGATTTTTTTGAGGGGGGGGAGCGGTAGTTTATCAAATATATATTAAGTTGATATTGAACATTTTTCATACATCTTTGTCCTAAACTGAGCCTGCCTAGTTCAATGCTACGTATCGATCTTGCTTTGATCAAACACCAAACTGTGTTCCGAATAACTTTTGAGTGAGATAGGGAGAGAGACAGAGAGACATACAAAGAGAGATAGAGAGAAAATCAGAGAGAGAACGCAGACTTTAATCTTATATTAATGAGTAAGTTTTGAAATAATGTAGGACTAAATTCAACATTAAAACTAAAGCTGCAATAAATCTATACAATAGAAAGTAGTGCAACTCATGTGTTTGTCATAATAAACGCCTCTCGTTGTTATAAGTGTAATACCTTTTAAAAACATGCCGACACAAGCGCGGACAGTACAAAAATCTTGTCTGCGCTCCATGTTTAACCGCACCTCCCTGATATCTAGGCCGAAATTCGCGTAGACGCTCGGGGCCAAATGTTAAGTGAACGGGGTGACCTCACAATGACCACCCCTTGCCCCAAGGTCAAAGTTAATGGATTTTTTTTTTCTTTTAATCATCGAGTTATGAAAATTTAAGGTGTGTAGTTTACAGAGTAGAAAAGTAGTATCGAAAACCTTATAGTATAATATTTTGGGGCTATAAATTTACAGTTTTAGCATACATGGATTCTGCTTCCCACAGTTTCGATTTAAAAATTTACATTTATCAAGGATCTTCTTATAGCTTAATGATATGTTTCATCCCTCTTTATGTTGTGTGCCCCTTCCATTTTGCCTCTTCATTTATGAAATTAAAAACGCTTCAATTAAAGGAATCAGCCGATTACATTTCCTGTTAAATAGATAATTACATCAAGGAAAATAAATATTCTGCTTTACATTTGGATAGGTCGTCTTAGCTATCAGATATTCTTAAGTGAAAAAAAAAAGAAGTAAGCCCATCAAACTGAGGTCCTCTTTACTTATATATATATATATATATATATATATATATATATATATATATAATATACTTAGCTTTTATGATTTATTGTCTGTATGTTTCAGTATAACTCTACTTTAGATTATAATCTAGATAGATTCAAAGAATCAACTTGGTTCGAAGACAAATATGTCCAATGTAAACTAGAGGCTCGAAAATAGCACTGTTGACGTGGTGAGATAAAACGTTTTTAACTGAATAAATCAATTTCTATTGCGCTTCATTCTTTAAAAAAAATCCTTGCGTAATAATAAAATATATCGGACCAAACCGCTGTAAACGGTTAGAAATAGTTGGTATCGAATTCATAAATATAGTTCCTTCTTTTTGGCTTCCACTCATGCTTGAATTCTTAAAGGTAACATACAGAAGGAAAAAAAATGACCTTAATGTATCCACCAACAAAAATCCTTAAACCAAAGGCAAGACCTTCTATAAAGTTATATAGAGATGGCCTTGCCAAATGTCATGAATGTTCTTAACATGTATGTGTGTGGGTTCTTTTTTTTTGTTTGTTTTTTTGTTTGAGGGGTGGGGAGGTTGGCTGTTTTTTGTTGCTTTTTTTATTGTTTTTTTCTTTGGGGGGTGGGGGTGTTTGTGTCAAAGAAAAAGAGAACGGCAGGCCTGAGCAAATTATGTCACAGCGGCCCAGCCACTTGAAATAGAGCATGCCGTGTAAACGTTGCTTTAGTTGTGTCTAAATATAGAGCAAGGCACATGATTTAAAAGTAGACCTCGCGGTCTCGCTTTTTATTTCCTTAATCCAATCATCCAAATAGAAAGTAGTTGACTTTTTTTGTAGAGCCGCGCTGGATCTAATAGTTTTTTTTTTTGATTATGCATTATTTTTTTTTTATATTTCTGACTTTTTAATCATTTGGAACAAAACTTATCTGAGTATAAAAATAAATAACAAAATTAGAGTTTTTCTCGGAAAAGCTGTGTTGGATATCTAGATCTTTTTCACTGCTCTGAGTGTGTCATGATGTACGGATAATCTTTGGTTGGACAGCAGCTCAGTAGTAGTTGTCTCTAGACATATCTTGCCGATTCTGTACGATGAATTTCATGGGTGTTTATTTTTTTCTAATCACCCGGGATATTCATGGATGATAACGGTAGGATGTAAATTTATGTCTATTAAAATTGTAGCTTTTAATTTTATTTTTTTTTTATTTCTCTATAGACACAATTTACATTCTTGTGAGATTCAGAGTCGAAGTCTTTCTCGCCTTTATCTTTATTGTTTCGACATCGGTATTATCAGCATGATGGCCATACACACTTGCCTTAGTATCCAGAGAGTACGAGGTTCGAGTCGCAGGCCAGTCTAAGCCGGATGAATGACATAAAAGACAAAGCGGTAGAGCCTAGAAGTCTGCATAGCAGCATTTGGCATGTCGACCTACCGCAGCTTGTTGCCCTTCCTCTCTTGGTTTTTTTTTTTTCTTTTTGCTTCTTTTACAACACTGAAATATTACCTCTCGTGTAAATAGCTACATCAATAATAAAAAAAAAAGGTTTGATTGCATCATTTGCGCATGATCTAGTCTACATGCACTGAATTCAGTTTGAAGTAAGCAGAGAGTGAAATTTGAATTTTAAAAAATTTCTCACGGAAGTTAAACGAGCCTTTCTGAAATTCTTTAAAAGTTTGGGAATTCTCCTAGTGGTTGTTACATATCTTAATATTTTTGTTTTAAATAATTAATGGAATAAACCCACGCCTCTTTGGGAATGTCTTCCAAATTCTTTTCCAAAACCATCGATGCATTGGACTAAAAGATCCGGATGGAACCATGAGACAATAAGGTGGTATCCTTGAGCCAAGTGGCTTGGTTTATCTACTTACAATAGTGCTTATTTAACCATGTGACAAAATATGAAGTATTCTTGCCATGCCCTCTATTTAGTTTATCGTCCTATAGGCTTACGTTTTCTGGAGAAATCTTTTGTGAAGGTTTTTAGCCAGCGAAGGAATTTCCCACAGGGATAGACATGAACATTAAAGCAAAACAACTGGTGGCAGGAAGCAAAATAACTGGTGGCAGGATTTTCATACCCAGCAACACTTAACCCACCACACTTATCAACAACACTTAAAAACTACTTCCCGGTGGTGACATGACCTACTTGCCGCTGTAAAGGAAGAAATCAGTGTATGATAATGAAGTGTATTTTTAATGAATTCTATTTGACATGACGGATGTAGGCCTAACTCAACAAATTTCATTTTTCTCCCTGTATCCTCCCCTCCCACCTCTCTCTCTCTCTCTCTCTCTCTCTCTCTCTCTCTATATATATATATATATATATATATATATATATATATATATATATATATATCAATCTATCGGTCTATGTATCTATCTATCTCTCTCTGTTTCTCGCTTACTCTCTATCAATCTAGCTCTCTACTCCTTTTTTCTCTGCCCCGCTCTCTCTCTCTCTCTCTCTCTCTCTCTCTCTCTCTCTCTCTCTCTCTCTCTCTCTCTCTCTCTCTCTCTTTCTCGTTCTCTATTTTACTCATTCTCCTTCAGTATGTCTATCTATTAAAACTTGCCACTTTTGATGTTTTCCTCTATTTCTTTCTGTCTCTTTGTCTCCCTGTGTCGCTTCCCTATTCCTTTCCTCATTTCTCTCTTTCTTGCTGTCAATCTTTCATTATCAATCTTTATGTATCTCATTCCTTTTTTTTTTTTACTTCACTTTTTTCGGAAGAACAGACTTTTATTCTTGGCACCAAAATAGCGTGTTGTAAAACTTAATTGGTATATTTAGCTTTACAAATTACGAGGATGTGTCAATGATGACCAGAGTGTCGAGGTAGGATGAAGTCTTTACTTCCATTCTCTATCTGGTTTTTTTTTTTAATTCCGCACAGTTGCTAGGTCAGTTACGGGCCTCCTCTTTTCTGTTCCGCCTTGTCCTGTAATGGTTTGATGTGCGAAGAGATCTGGGATCAGCCTGCTGTGGACGAGTCTTATTAGACAACACACAAACGGGAAAAGATAACTCTCTCTCTCTCTCTCTCTCTCTCTCTCTCTCTCTCTCTCTCTCTCTCTCTCTCTCTCTCTCTCTCTCTCTCTCTCTCTCTCTCTCTCTCTATCTATCTATCTATCTATCTATTATTTCTCTCTCCCTTTGCTTTTACTTCCATACTCTTTTCATCTATCTAGTTTTCTCTCACCATCTCTCTTTTCGCATTAACTGCACAAGTCATGTGGTAGTAAAATGGATAACTGAATTGAAAAAAAATGATGCTATAGCAAAGAAAAGGAAATAACGTTTGAGATGGATTTCAATTTGAAGCTTGTTAAGTAAATTGTCGATTTGAATAAACTGATCAAAATCAAATTTGAACTCTAATAATATGTAATTTTTACACTCAAGTCACTACAATTTATTTTTTTTTTATAACGGTATAGAAAGAACGATGCTAAACCTTGATTAGATTCTGAAATCAATAAATCTATCAAAACCAAAATTACAGAAAGTCACATAATCGGCTTCAAAGGCCAGTTAGATTCACTTCTTCATACAAGTTTTGACATATCATTTTTAAATCTAAAGTTGTGTGATAAACCTATGAACGCATTTGAGTGGTTATAGTATTCCTACATTTAATATGAACCTTATAGGAAGTGTTAGAAAAGAAGCCTATACATTCAACATCAAATTTTCAACTCAAAAGTGATACCAACTTTTGTCTCTCTATTTTACCACACAAAATCGATATTTAGATGTTATTGATAATAGTTTCAACCTTTTTTTATTTTAAATAGCACGTCCTCTGAGATGAAGTAATGCATTCTTTGCGTTGTCCATAGATCTTCTTGGCTTTTTTAAAATCGTTTATCAAGCGATTGATTCATTGTAATATATTAACGGAACAAGGGGTCTCGCTCATTAATTAATTCATTTAACAACAAATTTTCGATGAAACTTTTTGGCACATGTCAGTTTTTCACATTTGTCCCCAAACTCTATCTATCTATCTATCTATCTATCTATCTATCTATCTATCTATCTATCTATCTATCTATCTATCTATCTATCTATCTATCTATCTATTCATTTATTTATCATTCTATGATCTAGTCCTTCGATCACTAGTTAACGATTATATTTATCTTTCTTCTTAGCCGTCATCTTCCTGTCTAACTTCCTTTCCACTTATTTTCTTTTCTATTTTTCTTTCTCCCTTTATCCAATACTGTCTCTCTTTCTTTCTCTCTACCTATCTATTTTGCATATATCTATCTAGTCTGAGTCAGAATATGTGATTTCTTTTCAATTTATTTAAGATAGAGTTCTTATTTGAGTTTTGGTTTTTCATATTTTGTGTTGTTACTGAGAAAATGAATATCTGAAAATAGGAGGTATTCAAAGACTTTTGGTTGAAGTAATTTTTTTTTATTATTTGATTTTAGAAGAGGTTATTTTAAAGAGGTGGCGGTATTTATTTCGCATATTATTTTTGGAAAGGTTGCTCCTTTGCGCTGAATTTTTTTTCAAATTATAGAAAAATAAATGTATCAATATTGTGATTTTTATTTTCTTTAAATTTTTTTTTAACCTGAGTTCTGCGAAAAGCATTAAGTTTTTTCGAAGATATCTACCATAAAAAATAGTCATAAATCCGCTTCGCATTATACCTGATTTCTCAGAACACATACACACACACACACACACAAGCGCAATAGCATTATAAACAGAGTTATTTTATTCTATAATTATTATATACTGTATCTTAGCTGTTTACTATAGCCGTGTGCATATTTTCATACATTAATGGTTTATTTAATCAAAGTTAACTCTTTTGTTGTTGTTTTTTCCTCTAGGGTCTTTTGGAAAGCCTAACATAACTGGTTAGTAAAATTAGCAAAACTTTTTTGATCGGGCGCCACAAAAACGGTTGTTGGTAACGAGAATCATGAACGGTGGAGACGGCGAGGCCACAAGCCACACGACCAAAAACCTCATCTCATCAGGCGAATCACAAGATGATTCCTCGACAGAACATTTTACCAATAACAATATAAGCTTCGTTCTTGAGGAAAATGACAAGGGAGTGGCTTCTAACACCGATGTGTTTATGTGCGGGGCGGATGGATCATCTGAAAATCAGACGCCATATTCTAAAAAAAAAGTCAACCCAGACTTCGATAGCGTCTCATCTGCTAAGGATCTGGCCAGCTCCCTGTGTTTTCCAGAGAAGAGCCAAGACAATCACAGCCCTAGGCCTAAACCAGAGCTTTCTGCTGGTCAGGCCGCGCTTTCTTCCAGAACTTCAAAGATCTCAGAAAGATCTGGATACTACAGACTCGACAATCCTTGCCGCGCCTCATCTTTCGATTCTCAGTCAAGCAATGACATGCCTTCGGAATTTTTAGAGAGGAACAGCCATCTGCAGGACACTCAAAGTAGAAGAAGAGGGTCGAGCAGTTTGAGTGGAGATTCTATTCAAGAAGCCAAAACAGAAGAGAACCAGAAGCAAGAGAAGGTTACAATGTCATCTTTGCCGGACACAAGGATTGTGTGGGGAGCCTCGCTGGTCATCCTTACGAGCTATGTCGTCGCCATGATGACCCTTCCAGCTCTCAGCACACAGTACCTCAACTACAAGATCGGCAAGGATGATTACAACTTCACTTACAAGCCAGGTACGTTGTCATATCATATACAGCTAAAGATGTATTTATAATCTGCACTAACAACCCTCCAAAAATATGTTGTGAAAAGGACTTAAGCAGCATTTTTCCCTAATGAAGGAGTTATTTATGATTTACAAATGTTAATATTGAGCGTCTGTAGTTGCCTCTTCCTATTTTGAAAAAAAAAACAACTTTAAATTGAAAAACAGTAGTGGCAGATTTGTTCTTTCTGCCAATTGTATCTGTGAATTTAGAATGTTAATTTTTTGATGAGAAATCAGCGCTCAGTAAGGACCGCTCTACAGGTACTTATTTCTTTCTTACCTATGTTCAATTCCATAGTTTAGAAATTCCTTGGTTAGCTCATTTCTATTTTTTTTTTCATGATTTTGACCACAAAAAGCTTAACTATGGTTTCGAAGCTTTTTTTTTTTATACCAAGCACAATTTTTATGGCGACCACTGAATCGCACAGACTTATAGTCACTATCCAAAATAGTTGATATGCAGGAAAACTTTAGGGCTTCTGGTTTTTAAGTTTAGTAATAAAAGGTGAACAAACGGTGAAGCGCTTTGATGGTTTCTTCTCTTGTTACAAAACTAAGTTATCGCTCTCATATAGTCATATCAGCCATAATATCTTATTACCTTCGCCTCACTGATCCTTCCTCTCCAACCATATAGCTCAGATGGTAGAGTCGTAGCCTTGTGTGTGGAACGGTGTTTTGGCTCTTAGGATGTACGAACAGGTTTAGAAAAATGGACTTACTTAGTTATCAGTAATACATCAGTAATATATCATTATTTGCAGCAAAATCACTCCTGTTTTACTTTTCTCCCCGTGAATCTCAGGCGACAGACACTCAGACTGCAGTAACTCTTCTAACAAACACAAGGACCTTCTCAACAAAATCCAGCGTGACACATCAAAAGTGGTTCTCATTGCATCTATGGCTTCCGGTATCCCGGCGTCCTTGGCGTGTCTGGTGGTGGGGTCATACTCTGACTTCCTAGGTCGCCGACCATTGATCATTGCATCAGTGCTGGGTGGTGTGGCTCGAGCTGGTTCACTGACGGCTGTGATTTACTTTGATCTGCCAGTTCAGGTAACGCAGACAAAAGATACGATAATCTTTTAGCATGCCCGGCGAATGTGTTGCCTACCAGCCTCTCTTCATTATGATGATTTAATTATTTTTGATGGGCTCAGGCCTGAGTATTTTACATGCTACAGTTATGGAGAAAAACATATCGGTTTCAGGGATTTTTTGGCTTCCTGCTTAAATATCATGGCTTCATGTGTCGTGCTGATCAAACAATATTGAAGTATATCAGCCAGGTTTATAGGTTGCCAGTTCACACAGGAATTGAATTGTTAATTAAACTGCACACTCCTGGTAAAAGACAGTTTTGTAGATTATTCTTCATTTTCTTTTTTATCCCTTCCCTATTTTCATCTTTCCTTAAACACTTTCTCTGCCTCCTACCCCTACTATTTTTAATACAATTGTTCGAATTGTTGTTAGTATGGTTGGTGGTAGTGGTGGTGGTGGTGGTCGCCGTGGTGGTGCTAATCATTTTGTTGTTGTTGTTGTTGTTGTTGTCGTTGTTGTCATGATTTCTTTCTTTCTTTTTATCTTTCTTTTGCATCCCCTCGTCAGCCTCATCATCATCCACACCGTCACATCATCTAAATCTTTCTCTTCCGCCTTTATCTACTTCTCCTTTTCATCGTCGTCCATTTGATTTCTTCAATGCCAGGAAACAATACGTGTATTTCTCCTACTATATAAAACCATTTCTCTTGTGTTATCACCATCATAGAACTAAAGTATGGCTTTTTACTGTCCTGGTCTTGGTGTAAACTGTTTAACTTATTACTCCTACCAGCTGTTTTACCTGGGCAGCTTCGTGGACGGCGCTCTGGGCTCGTACTTCACTCTCGCCCTGGCGATAACCGCAGTGATCGCAGACATCACTCCCGTGCCTGAAGCCAGAGCTCTCAGGTTTGCTGTGGTCGAAGGAACCTTATTTACCGCAGGCGCGTTAGCTCAGGTTGGAGACCCTTTTTACAAAACTAACTTATCGCTCTCATATAGTCATATCAGCCATAATATCTTATTACCTTCGCCTCACTGATCCTTCCTCTCCAAACATATAGCTCAGATGGTAGAGTTGTAGCCTTGTGTGTGGAACGATATTTTGACTCTTAGGATGTACGAGCTTGTTTGAGAAAATGAACTTCTTTAGTAACTTTTATCAGTAATGCATTATAATTTGTAGTAAAACCACTACTTTTTATTTTTCTCCAGATAGACACACCAAACGCACTCTTTAACATTTTAATGTTCTCAAATTTTCATTTGAACGTAAAGTCCTTGGACTAACCCAAGTTCATTTTTTTTTGACAGACAAGAATCCATATGATTTTAGCATAAGGTATCTCAGGGACGATTGGCTTTTGTTTACTGTATGTATGTTATGAAGAGAGCTAATCGTCTTAACCTTTCAAACACTTTCCGGTGCTTTGTGTCAAATCAATGAACAAGAATATTCTGTAGAATTCAAATGTGTTTATAGATTTTTTTCAATGTTCTTCATTGTGAAGATTTAAATAAATGTGCAGCTATGAATTCCCGAAAAGCAGTGCAACATTATGCATTTTTAGCGGGAATGTCGTAGTACATGGGTTTAAAAAGATCTTTAAATATATTTGGAAAGTATAGATTTAGTCTATTCCCCTATTATCCTTGATATAGAGGGCAATTGATCTTCTTTTGCATAGGATCTTTACCTAAATGTAAATTTTGGCATGGTCATTTATCACTAATTTGTTGCTACATCTATTAAGTGATTCCATTTCTAGGTAGAACTTCAATAAAAGACATGATTCATGCATAATAGAGCCCTTTTCATGGATAAAGCCCAAACAAAATGAAGCTATTTAGTTTAAACAGAGAATGATTGTCTGAGGAGTGGTAAAATTATTAATCGCATCACGACTCCCCTTCTGCCCATTTTATTTTTTAAAATCTTGTCTGAACTTTCGTTCAACCTTTCCATGGTGAAAACGTGTGAGTCTTTGGGTACATGAAATGAATTTTCAGATTTTTAAGATTTAATGCCAATAGCGTTATTTTAAGTTAAGTAAAACTAGTGGATATGTATTTTTTTCTCTGGTGACAAGCGGGGGGTAAGAAGCGAAACGTCCTTGCTGAAATTTGTCATAATTATGATTATAAAAAGCTTTTAGTAGAAAGAATTTTCAGAAAATACAAGGCTCTGTCGTAAGTTATTAAGGAATGAAAGATGTTTAAAAAGCTAGTAATGAAATTCTACAAACTGTTTTTGAGTTCTCTTGTTCTGTATTGTTTTCTCTCATTAAAGTCAATTTTGTGTGCCATGAATTATGAGCTGTTCATGATTATTCTATTTACTTGCTTATTTTCTCCTAAGGAATATTACTTTAAACTGGAACAATTTTATTGATAACGTTGAAGTTGGTGTCAATTCGTTTTCATCATTGAAGCCTAATCCTTTTCAAAGATATTTATCTTCGCGTTATGTTAACGCAATATCAATTTAATATTATTTTAGACTTTAGATTTCAATACTTTTTACTTTTTCCGGGCCATCACGAAACATTTTAGCCATTTCACGCAAGATTTATAAATATCTATTTGTCGAGTAATTGATTGAAATTTTTCTTTATTTTTTTTTAAAACGTTAACTATTTACGATTTGGTACAATAATTTTCGATGTGTGTGATTTCCACCTGCAGCTGGCTATCGGTTTCATGATCAAATGGTGGGATTACTTCGCACCTTCCGCCTTCAACTCTTGCTTGCTCGTGTTTGCTTCTATTGTGACCATAACTTGCTTGCCAGAAACGATGACGCGAAGCAACAATGACCACTTTGGGTGGAATCCTTTTCTGCACCTGCGCAAGGTGATTCTTCGATCCGAAAACTTTTTTTTAACTTCGTTTTCAATAAGAGATGTCTTCTATTCGCTCAGTGTAATGTTAGAAAATGTGTTTTTCATAGGTTGCCTTTAGGTCAATGCAGTAAGTGATAATTAACGTGTTAAAAAATCTTTTCTGCATGGATTTTTTATTTATTTATAATTTTCCTACAAAAAATAGAAGGCCATGAAGCACGTAACTCGAGTAAAATGCAAAAGAATTCTCAAAGCGCTGATTAGAGGATGTCTGGAGTTTATTTGACCTTTTTTCATGATACCTTTTCTTTTTCTTTTCATAAATTGTTTCGCTTTTATTGGTCCATGTATCTTTTTTTTTTAATTCACAGCTATAATAATCTAACTCGACACTCGATTCGACATTGATTATGTAGCAGAAGACAGTATTTATTTATGCAAACTTGATTGTTGCCTAAGAGCTGTGCTACAACCATTTCTCGTCGTTCCTTGTTTACCCAAGTAATATTCCTCTCTCCTGTCACGGTTCAGGTATTCGGCTTCTATTTCGTCAAAACTCCTGGTAACCGACGGTCGTTGTATATCATCGGTCTGGGGTTTTTTCTGTTCCTCATCCTGACCAATCATGGACGCACCAATGTGGAGACGCTCTTCGTCCTAAACGCCCCAATTTGCTGGAACTCAATAAATATTGGTGTCTTTCAATCTCTTCGGCTAGTAAGTATTGTACTTAAAGTTGGCGCTTAACTAAGTGTACTTTCCTCTAGTTTATTTGCTTGGGTTTATTTTGAGTGAATCCTTACTTTTTTAAGTTTAGTTTGTGCGTACCTTTTTTCTTAACTTTTTCTAATATCTTTTTTAATACGTAATATCCATTCAATATTGTATTTGCATTAACTGCCTCATTTCTATTTTCTGCTCTCTTTCTTTCTTCTAAAAAACATAATTCAGTTTTTCTTCGTGTATCTCCTATATGTCTACGGGCTTGTCGGCTTTTGTCTCTCTGTATTATTTTATTTTTCTCTTCCTACCTTATATCTCCATTTCTTTCATCCTGTCTTTCTTTTTTCTCTTTGTCTCTGTCTCTTTCTGTTTCTCTCTATCTTTCTATAGAAGTATCTATTTATCCAACGACCTATCTATCTACCCACCCATCTACACATTTATCTAGGGGGATTGATCTAGCTACCAATCTATCTATCTATCTATCTATCTATCTATCTATCTATCTATCTATCCACCCATCTACACATCAATCTAGGGGGATCGATCTAGCTACCAATATATCTATCTATCTATCTATCTATCTATCTATCTTTCTACCTATCTATATATCTATCTATCAATTAATCTATCTATCTATCTATCTATCTATCTATCTATCTACCCATCTATCCATTATCTGTTGACTATTTTCTTACCCCCCAAGTTCCCCTCTAGCCAACATTCACACTTCTTTCCTCTTGTTGAAATGTCTGTCTCCAGATTTTATGTTCCGTGGTGGCTGTCATTGTGCTAAGGTTATTCCGCTACCGGCTGTCTTTGGAAGCTATCGGGATGATTTGTGGGCTCAGCGCTGCTGCTGGCTTCGCTATGGAGAGCCTGGCGAAATCAGGCATCGATATGTATCTATGTGAGCTGCTCCTTTTTACTAGTTCTATACATCGTCCCTATTTTATTATTGGAATTGGATCAGTTATTACTGTCTTTACATCTGTCCCTCTACATTCCATTTTTTCCCTCACCCTCTCTCTTTCTCCCTCTTGCACTCTTCACCACTCCCTCTCTATACCTTGCTCTACACTCACTCACCTTCTTTATTTCGCACTACTCTTCTTCTGCTCTATCAAAGTTTGATTTTTCTCTATCGCTTTAGAAGCTTTTCCGTTTTTTTGCTTATGGGTCGTTACATATCTTACTGTATATATTTGCATATATTATCATTAGAATCCTGGAAGAAAATTGAAGAGTCATGAGATTAAGATAAAATTATTATCTATGCGTATCCAAAGACTTTCATTATGTAACTTCGTTATAAAGTTATATGCACCGAATTGAAAAATGCAACGCAGGTTCTGATGGTTTTCAGAGTAGTTTAAAAATAGCTTGTCTGTTCTGTTCATTTTTTTTTTGGTTTCAAATAATGCCTGTCAGATTTTAGAAGGAACCTTTTCGGTGAGTAAGATAAAAGTTTTCCATGGTGAATAAATTAAGAAATTTACACATTGAACTGTAAACTTCATGAAATTTAGCCTTTTGTAGGATTTTGTTTGTTTGTTGTTACTGCTGTTGTTATTTATATCATTTATGTCTAATGTATCAAAAGTAAGACGTTTGGTGTCATGAAAAAATCTGTTTTTAAAAAATGTCTCATTATTCCAGAACGAGTTAGTTCACTAGCATTTTAGAGGCATGATTCCTTTCCTTTCGCAGATACGCTTTAAAACTCTGTTCTGGATTTTTGTAATCATGCATGTTAACTTTGTTCTTGTTTTGTTCTCTTCAAATAAAACGAAAATAACCCAGTTTTCTTCGGAGATTTGGACTTTACTTTCTGATTTAATGCGTACAGCTTCTGATCCAATAAGCACGCCTCAAGCACCATTCTCTTATGATAGAAATTCAGATAAAAAATGATAAAACAGTTCACTTTGTCAATATGCAAATAGAACGTTTTCATGCCAAATTTACTATTTGCTGTAATGCGCAAGGTTCTAAGAAGAAAGACAGCCTTTCATCTTCATCAATCTCTTCTGACAATATGAAGGAAAGAGCAGTCTGAACTGCCATGCGCCATGGCAAGGTCCCAAGTTGTTGGGTATAGGATGAAACTTACAATGGGGTTAATTATAACCCACAGATGCCGAATCTTGTTTGGCGTCAGGATTTTACTTTGTTTGTCTGCAAGACGTAAACGCTCGCGTTTGAATAATTGCCATTTCCAATCACACAGACTTAGTCCAATCATTAACCAGAAACTTGACGATTGCAAGTCGTAATATATCTCTTTTTTCCCATGAAATTGCCAGAATACGATTTCTAATATGGGCTGGTCTATTTAGACCTTATCTATGTCCTGCCACATTCAATACGTCATAAACAGGTTTCGCGTAGCGGTTTTCATTTTTTTTTTTTTTATTATTTCCGTGTATTTGCCGCAGAGCAAGGTGTAGAATGACCTAGGGAAATCGATAGAGCTAGATTTTTTTTTATCTAGAGGCCAATTATTATTCTCTAAAAACCAGTAATGCTCACTGTGTGATAACAAAAAGGGGAAAATATTTAGATAACTCCATGTCTGATTTGAATATTATTTTGAATAAGAGATTAGTTCTTCGCATAATTTAAGTTGGCATTGTAAAGGATTTTATTTCCTCTTTTTATCTACTGCTCATTCTCTTTTTCTTTTCCCGAATTTTATCAACAAAAAGTGGAGAATAGATAAGATTTTGTCGTTTTTTTGTTGATTTCTTTTTTCTTCAATTTATTCATTTGTACTGTGCTTACTTTTTCTACATTTTATCGTCCTCTCTTTCCTCTCACAGCTATACCTCACCCTTTTACTTTCTCTTTTTTTTTTAATTTTTGTTTTGTCTTTATCACTCTATACTCTCTTTGTTTCTATCACATTCCTTTTAATCGCGAGTTCTTTCTTTTTCTTCTCCTATTTTTCAACTCAACTTTTCCTCTTTTTTCCCTTAGTCTTGCTATGCTCTTCGTATTTTTTTTAAGCGAGTATTTTTTTTACTTTCCCCTATTTTTCCGCCCTCATCCATCAGTCCTTTCCTTTTTTAGCTGTTGCATGAAGTAGCATAAAAATGAATGATATTCTATTGTATGATAATATTTAGTTTCCTGTTCGTTCCCAGTGAAGCGCCATGGTAGTCACAGAAGTTATGTGACTTAGAACAGCTTCTTCATTTCACAGAGTTTTACCTACAAATTAATTTTGTACCTCCAATGAAACGCTTAGCGCTGATATTTCTAAATTTTGTGGACTGCGGCCCTATATTGAGACCAGTAGACTGACGAAAAATTAATTAATTTCCAGTAGCAGTGCAGCATAAGACTTTAGGGGATTGAGTCTGAAACAGCCAGATCGCAAGTTTACCGCATTTATTATTGGTTATCATTTTGTGCTTCTCAAAAGCTTGTTTGAAGTATTTTAGTCAACACTTATTTTAGTTGTGAGAATTTACCTATATTTATCCTTTTAGGATTTTTTCCCCAAATTGTTCCTCATAAGATAAACACTATTGTTATCCATCGCTACTCCACAGCTGGCATTGTAGGTGTTTTGTTTGTCACAGCCATTCCTATACCGAGAGCTATATTGTCCCAAATGACATCGCCCACCAAGCAAGGTTAGTTGTGTGGTTTGTATTATTTTCTATCTGCACAAATGTGTGGTTTGTTTACATCACAGAATATCGTTGTCAAAACGGTCGCTATGTGTGTATGAATAGCTAGTTTTATCCCGAAGTTTCAGTCGGTGGAGATAAGAAAAATGTATAAAGAATTGAATATTCAGTGCGCGAGTTTATTCAGACTGTCAAAG
Organism: Elysia crispata; assembly: GCA_033675545.1. Classification (NCBI taxonomy): domain Eukaryota; kingdom Metazoa; phylum Mollusca; class Gastropoda; family Plakobranchidae; genus Elysia; species Elysia crispata. The sequence goes on from JAWDGP010002302.1 coordinate 506,959, forward strand.
TACTGCTTGTTATTTTTAAACCTCATAGGCTCATTAGGAACTGAAAATCTAAATTTCATGATTTACATGTTGTTTACTTTGGTTTGAAATTATGGTGTAAGTGTGATTTGGACAAAACCCTGACAATGTGTGCTTATGGTGAGAAAAGGGATTAAAATGTGATAGTAGAAACTGCTGTAGCATAAATCACTTGCACGTGCATGGCGTAACTAAACGTGAGTCAATACTGTAAGCTCTTTCATCGCATAGGAAGTCAATGAGGGGTAGAGCTGGAAGGCCACTTAAAGCCGGAGTGCGTTTAGTAGCTCGTTAGGCTAAGCAGAGTACTAATAGAGAGACATTACAGCCCAATGTTACTGCTTCATCTTTTCAACATAATGTTATGAAAATAAGTTTTAGCAGGTGACATGCGCAATGTCCCTTGATCCGCTTAAAGCAACTAAGTTATCTCCCTTTCCGCACTTACAGCTGTTACCGGTACATAAGAAGGGAGTTTCACAGATAGCACATTGGGTGCCAATATAGGTAAGTCGATAGAGTTCTGGATTGACAGTCAGAGACATGGTTTCGAATCCTGGCAAGGGTTATTTTGAGATAGGATCGCATCGGACCATATTTGCTCTATGGTTGGTGAAATATTTATGATCTATGTAACACTGCAGAAATACTTAAAGAGTAATTTACATTGGCATCCAGGGCAAAACTAGAGACGAATTTGGAAAATGATCAAGTTAAAAGGAGAATGAAAGAGAGCCTCGGAATGGCTCTGCATCTTCAAACATTAATTATAGTGATATGAAGAAAATATTTTGGTTAACGTGCTCAAGTTCTTAATTGCCAAACTTAAACGTAGACAGTCACAGTATGCTAATCAAGGTCTGGGCGTGTTGCTGGTCTGTCGAGGAGCAGAGTCACTGTTTTCAACATCACCGTCCTTCTCATGGGCTCATCATTCATCAGCCTGTCGTAACGTTCTTGATAAATTTAGGGACGTTTGTTCTGGTTCTTATCACCCTGTCGTCGGAAATGGCTTTTTTAACTTCTTTTATCAGTCTCGCCATTCATGATCGAGCTGTGACGTCATACTTTAGAGGGAGAAATGCGAATTTCAGATAAGAAGTTCGGGATTGGAATCTTCGCTGATACATCACTGTTCAGCATTGAAGCCTGGGAAAAAGAAAAACTTTTCACACACATTTAAGCAGTAAAACGTATAGCCGTCAATAGGCAGTGACAAAATCTCGTTAAAACGTTGGAGCAACTCACTGTAGGCTTCTGATTTATAATGGTCTGTCATGAAAAAGTTCAAGAACCGCAACTTAACAAAAAAAGCTTTCTATACTATGTGAAGACATGCCGGAGACCCCTTTGCACTGGATGGACTTCATCAATCTATTGATCCATTAACCTTCACCGTGATGATGGGTGTTTGTCTCACAATCATTCTATAAATTTAAGCCTCTCAAGTTTTGGTCTCTTAAAGAATGTCACTCAGAGGTTGAAGTTTCGATATGGTGTAGGACGGAACAGATCGCTAGAAATGCGTGACTATGACTTGGATCAAAACATCGATTAGATAGTTTTATGAAAGCAGGAACTATGGAGATCGGAGAAATGGTAAGTCATCGATATTCTGTTTAATTTACTGAAAAGATTTGTATGTGAAAGCAATAATATTTGCTGGTTGTGGTAACAATATTGCTCGCGCGGTTAGATGATAAATGGTCATAGCTTTAATATACTGGCAATTGCAACAATCCATTAATAAATGTTCCTTAAGAAACAGTTGCAGAAAAAAAGCGAAGTAAGTAAACAAAATTCATAAGCAACAAAAACAATGCATGCTGTATAGAAATCGGCTCTTGCGGGAAATGTTTTTGCTCTTCCACAGAGCTGAATATTTTGTTTTCTGCTTCTTTTGTAGAGACATCAATGACCTAGGGTGGGCGTTTAGCTATCTAAGATGATATGTGATAAGTGTCGAATAATGATTAGGGGCCTACAGAAACAAAGACATGTGACATGCAACATGCATGCTTACTGCACCTATTGCCCATATTGTATTATCGATATGACATTAAAAACAATAGATATAAATTGATTAATTAAAGTCAATTAGGCAAATCCCTTGCCATTATTTTATCAGAGTTTATAATACCTTTATTGCAATTATTATACCATGTGCAATTTTTTATTTCATCAGCCAAACCAAAAGCGAATGCTTCATTAGTCTGGAAATCATTAAGATGCATTGATGATTATCGTATTTTATACCGCTTATTATTTCTTGCCTTTCCCGTGTTTCTAGGTGCGCTTTTTTCCAGCCTTGCCTTCGTGGACACTGCAGGCAGCATGTTCGCAAGTTTGATCTACACGCTCATCTACAATGCTACTCTCAACACATTTAAGGGCGCAGTTTTTGTTCTCATGGCTGCTCTGTGCTGCGTAAATGTTTTGTTTTTGGGGTGAGTCTTAGCTTTGTGGTGCTCTTGGATTCAATACGAGAAGTTAAGTCAATGAGGAAAGAGGGTGGGAGGCAAATCTCTCTTTCTGCAATATAAAGGGAGAGTACTAAAATTAAGCATGCTAATCTCTTTTTCCTCATATTATTATCTCCCCAATTTCATTTGCGAAGGCAATAGGCCGGTTATGTAAATCAGGTTTTCAAATTAAGTCTCCGTCTTTGAAGAGAAAAAAATCTTTAGTAAAATTTTAAATGACATTGTTTTATGTTAATAAAAAAAAAAGCGGGAGTGAAATTATAATTATGATTCACGTTTGTTTTGACAGTACGCTCTGATCTATGATTTCAAGGAAAAATTATCCTCATATCTCTATTCACATGTCTTTTTATTTTTATCTCTCTCTCTCTCTCTCTCTCTCTCTCTCTCTCTCTCTCTCTCTCTCTCTCTCTCTCTCTCTCTCTCTCTCTCTCTCTCTCTCTCTCTCTCTCTCTCTCTCATTTTAATAAATATTTTTTTTTAGGTTGATTCTTATCTTTGCGGATCATCTTAAAATATAATAATACCTTACAATCATCTCAAGGTAGGCCTGACATGACAATAATTTTATGATTTTATGTCAGATTTTTACGGAGTAAAAAATATGTGATATGTATATCACTTCTTGCTTTCAACAGAGCTTTCTGGTGGGTGAGAAGCAAACAGTCTGAACAGGTACCAGACTCGAAGACTGAACAGGACGTAATAGTGCCTTCCTCCTCTTCTTCATCTTTCAATGATGAGGAAAACTTTGTAAGCAGAGATTCTCTGATTGAAGCCGAAAAAAAAAACAAGGAAAATCTTTCCTCTGTCGGAAGGAAGGCTCAAACAAATGAAAACACTCCACTACTGATGGCTTAAAAGAGGTTTATAGCATTGAACTCTATCGATGGAGTGCCAAATGGGGCGCAGATAGTTCATTCAGACCTTATCTTGATGGGGATCTTCAACTCTTTGTGATTGCTTAACTACAATGGTTGGCACTGAATCCTAGCCTCTTTGTCTGAAAATGAGTTGTTGCAAATCATCTTTTTACACACTGCAGCCTTGACAGATTTGTCATTTACGTCTTCTAAACAAAAATTACAATTGATATTAAATGAGGGACATGACAAATGGCAGTTGGGTGATGTTTTTTAGTTTAGCAATCAGCTTTTCTGGTATTTAATTCAGTTTTCAATACCTCGTCCTTACTCTTATGAGTTAAGCCTGATATGATTTCAGTAATTTCCTTGCGGAACTAAAATTTTTCAGAAGTGCCTTATATATAAATTATTTACCGTAGATATTTATATGAATTTTTTAAATAAAGTCCAAAGTCATTTAATGCATTTTTTTTGTTTTGTTATCAGGTACGATGTAGCACTGACAGTCCACTATTTCCTATTCATCAAAAATAATTGGGCATACTTTCTTTTATGCGTTTAGATGTTATTTGAAATAATATAATCAAGAGTTTTTCTGTCGAGGGTTTGGCCATTTTGACTCTTATTTCTCTCGACCTTCAATCAAACTAAAAGGTCAAAGTCTGACATGATTTTTGGATCCTTTTAAGCTCTTTGCATTGCTCTTAGTCTTTTTCCTGACTTTGAAATCTTGAAAACATTATGTGAATTTTTCTTAGTTTATTAAAGTACAATCAAATTGCACTAAGTGGTATTATTGATAATTGTGGACAATCTTACAATAGAAATAGTATTCTTAGAGAAATCAATTTTGATACCGAGTTTTTGATAGGCCTACAATTCATCCAGGTAGCTTAAACAAATAAATTTTACCAAGAATGCCCTTGCTAATTTCTTCCTGTTTCATTGTTGTTTCATCCTTTCGTTAATAATTTACTTTTAATTTAGTGAAGTTCAAACTTAAAATTTAGTGGTTCAATTGTACAACTATATAACCATCTACAGAAAACTGTCTCTGTCAACAGTGTCATTTTCAATTACGATGTTTAAGTTACCTCTTTTTCTGTATTTTTCTTACCTGTTGACATGAATAACCATTAGTCATACTATTCAATCAAGGTTAACCTTTGCCCAACATTTAGTGAAAGTTTTTTTTTTAAGGTCTTTCCTCATTGGCTTAATTTAAGTGAATTTATTAAAAACAATTTGTTCAAAAATCTATATCATTACAATATGCTGACTTTGGACCACTTCTTTCCCCCATTTTATGTAAAAGTATTGGGCGCGGACTCGTAATTATTATCTAGTTCTCTGAATGTATCCATTCATCCTTATTTTTTAATATATTGTCAAGCTAGAATCCAATGGTTTTCAATTATTTAGGTGTGATAAGTTTACCTCCAGAATAAAGCTACCTTAGACATTTCATTTTTTTTTAAATCAAGTGGGTTTTTTTTTACCCATTAAGAGATTCGATGTTGATGTTAGTTTGTAAAAATCACTTTTGGTCTTCTTTGGTTAGAATGATATAGCAGATTTTAAAAGGCATTGATAACTAAGTCAAAGTACATAACTGGCATATTGCTCATACTTTTCTGTTAACAGTGGGAACGTTATAAGATTATTTGACAAATTTTCTTGCACATTATGTATTTGTGATGAAACAGAGCTTCATTGAAACTTGTACCAGGATTATTATTGGTTTGACCTTTATGTTTAAACCAAGCTTTGACTACTTTTGTTTACAGATGATTTAGTGTAATTATAGTTTTGACAAACACATGTCCTTTTAAAGAACTGAGGATAGAAAAAATATGCTCGCACAAATAAACTTCACCATTACCTTTTCATCTTCCCTATTACTTAGCTCTGCTTTTCAAAAAATGTTTTTGTACTGTACACAATTTTGTGAAGTTTTGCAATTCAGCAGAAAGTTTTTACTTGAAATTTTTACATAAAAATGCTCTAGGGCATTAATCTGGTTTTATGTTATAAGTTGACAAATTTTTATTTTTAAGTAACCCTTAATTGTTATAAAGTCTTCTAAAAATATGCAATTGATAACAATAGCACTGATAAGATGTTTTTTATTTAATCATTGGTGCTATATGCATTCAGTGCTTCGTGCAAGTTATCCTGAAATCAATCCATGTTGAGTTCCCTCTTAAATTCATTGCATTCAATTGTAAAAAATTGTTAATAATGTGTAACAAGTTGTCCAGAAATGAGTTTTTTGGTGAAAGAAGCAGCGTGAGAATAAATATGGTCTAAATTTGAACGAAAAATGTTCAATCTTAATATTTTGTTTGGACTTTAAAGTAGGGGAAGTTATATTGGGAAGCTTAATATATGTACATACTTTTTTGTTTTAAAACATGGGTCTTTCTTGCTTTGTTGTTTAGTTCAGCTTGTTTAATCATGCCCAAATTCTTTCAATTTTTGTTATTGTTATTAAAGCAGATCAAGAAAATTTTCTCTAATGTCTTCTGTTGTTCTTTTAGGTTTTCTAACATTTGCAGTCTCTGCATTCATGATACCATTTCTGAATGCCAGACATTATATGCTGTAATTTTGTCATGTCGAAAAATCCCAACAATGCTTCAATGAATTTTTCTTTTTTCTATTTTCTCTACATCCTCTTTCAATCTACTTTACAAAAGTTACAAAGTGTGGGATTAATTTTTATTTCAACAAAATATTCAATTTATATACTGTATCAGATGATAAACTTATTGCAATTGTTATGTTTTCAGTACTGTCAGAAATTTCACAATTAGAGGAGGCATTTAATTCAATTATGGAACTTCTCTTTCTGAAATAAAAAAAAAAGCAAAGCTGTTATGGTGCCAGAAATTTGGTGGTACCATTTTTCAGTGCAGGTTGACAGTTTTTAATGGATGCTAGTGAAGCATTGATCAGAGAAACCGACATCTAATATGGTTGCTGAGTTCTTAGAATTGTTTTAATCAATTTGACCTACACACTAGTTTCAACAATAGTTGTTATTTTCACTTAAAGCCTTATCCTAACCACTGCTGAGCCCTTAAAATTCTTACATATAATTAACCCAGCTCTTATAATTCTTACTTATAATCAGAAAGCATGTCTGGCTAGGTTAATTGTCTTTGTTACATTTTCAAAATTTTGTCTCCAGAGTTTTAACAAAACTGAACATGTTCTTTTTTCATTGGAGATTTTGAAAATCATACTAAATCATAAAAAATCTCAGAGCAGCCTAAAGTTTCTTGGTGCATTGGAATACATCTAGTTAATGAAATTAATTCATTTTCAAATAATTGCATTGTACTAGTTTTGAAATATCATCAAGCCAAGAGCATCACCATAGTTAATTCCTAGCATTTTTTAAAATACAAGATGATATTCTGGAATATTTAAAAATGAACATTTTTTTAATAAAAAAATTGTATTTTATTTATAAAAACTAAAAATATCAAGTTGACAGGTGAAGCACAAGAACACTGCAATTGTACTCGCCATGGACATTTTATCCCCTACATTTTGTTGAGCCTTGCCTGACAAGTAATTTATTATCAAACCATACAATGCTAGCAGGTACCTAGGATTTGTCTTGCGAGGAAAAAAAGGCCACTTGGTGCTTTCTGAATAGCCAGCTTTGCTCTCAGTCTTGTTCTCATGAGGTGATTTGATTGTATGAATCTTATTCCCACCACTCTTCAACATGAGGCAATATCCTGAAGTAAAAGTTGGAGGTCATAACATCAATAACTTCAGGTATGCAGATGATACTTTGCTACTTGTGGAAAATGAGACAAAACTCAAAACATATTGACTAAATCAAAGAAGAAATTTGGAATCTCTTATGCACATCAAGAAAACAAAAAAATGGTTCATTCAAAGAAAGACATATTCTTAGATGGAATCTTAGTTGAACAGAGAAAGTTTAGGTGCCCTTCTAACAGAAAATGGTAGATGCGGTAAAGAAGTAAGTAGAACTGGTATAGCTGAAAGATCTTTCTAGAATATGTCCAAAATATTCACATGACATGCATGGCAAATCATTGACAATAAAGATACCATTGACTAAATTCTTCATTGGGTCAAAACTTCTCTATGGATGAGAAACATGGACCCTCACAACAATGCTGGTCAGCATTTGAAATATTTGGATACACTGCCACATCAATCAAACATCATGGATCCAAAAGAAAAAAAAAGAGGCTCTGAGAAAAGTGAAAGTTAAATAAAAAAGAAATAACAAACACCATCTGCATGAAAAAGACAACATACTTCAGCCACAAGGTCAAGAAAGTCTTCAGAGAGCAAAAGGTATAGGGAAATATTTAAGGTAAGAGAGGTTTCAACATCTGTGGAAGGCTGGCATAAAAAACAAGCAGAAGTGGCCAGCAATGACATCCAACCTCGAAAACAAGACAGAACATTGAAATTGAAATCGAAATTCTTTCATGTTTACTAGAATAATAAGATATCTGGCAATCCAATAGACCTTTTTAAACTCATTTGAAACAGGCTCAACCACAAAAAACCTCTACCATCAATCATTCAAATTCGCCTTGAGTATTATTGCAATTTGAAAATGTTTTTTAGCATTCATAATTTGTGGTACAGGTTTAAGAATCTAAGAGGAGTAGACTTAGGTGTTTTAAACAGTTTAGAATAAGCACACACGCGCACAATTTTTTTCCACAAGTTTTAAAATATAATTGGAGTTTTAACGTAGGCAAACAGCAAAAGTTTAAGACAGACTTTTGTTTTTTAACTAAAGCCGGACCTGTCGAATCGGGAACGCAAAACCGGGAAAGAATTTGGGAACCGAATTATTACTATATAAAGTCATAGCTAAATAGGAAAATGGTACTCGTTTAAAAGGGAAAAGAATTTTAGAGGGCCTCGTCAAGATGAATGTTGAGAGCAGATTTTTTGCTATATTTACCTGTGAAATGCGCATCTCTCACATAGTATGAATGAATTAACACACAGGTGGTCAATAACAAGCTTTCCTGGGCTTAGGCAACATTAATCGGACCTTTTTATGTAACTCAGGTAAGGAGGCATGGTAAGGTTGTCGTGATGTCTACCTGCCAGATTTTGGACTTCACAGTCCACTTCATTCCAGGCGGATATTGATAGAGCTAGTGTTTGTTCTAACAGGTAATCTTGTGGTTGTGAGACAGTCACCAGACATCGTGCACACATTATGGTCACTTCAACAGAAGGCATGTTGCTTTTGTTTGTCTAATAAAATTTGTTATTGAGTGCATAGCTGTGAAGGTGAGCTTGTATAAAAGGGTTGCTTAAATTTGTAAGTTTCATTCATTGATCTACGCTCGATGTAAAAGATGACCAGTCGACTTGTCTATTGATGATAAACTTAAAGTGCTGGAAGCTCTTGAGACACCAGGAGCAATAATAATGAAAGTGGCCGATCAATAAAAAAAATTATTCAAAATATCCAAGTCTCAAGTCGGGAGAATAAAGCTAAGCAAGGAATTACTGAGACAGCTGCTGCACTCGCCAAGCATATTGGGTAGGAAAAGAAAACTGGATCATGAGCAAAATGATGTTGGAGGTGCTTTTTCCATACACCCAGGAAATCGAGAAAATCTGGATTATCTGGAAAAACATCTCCACAAATTTCCCCATTAAGTGGGTATGATAGTACTATAAATTGTCTGTATTGGTAGTTCTAAATAGTTAGACATTATCAACTCTACATGGGTCATACAAAAGAATATAAAATTATAAGCTAAGCTACAGGTCTGTTTACAACATTAGTTTTAATTTTTTTTTTTTTAAGTTCAGAGGTGAGAACTTCAGAGAGATCAATCTAAGATATATAGGATGATAACCCCTAAAGCTTTTTATCAAAACTACTACAAGAGGAAGGTTTCCATACTTTCCATACAGGGGCTGCAAAATATGAATAAACTATCACACTGCAATTATGTGTGGTTGAAATATGTCAGAAGTGGACATGCAATTATCTGGCAATGAACAAAAATTGCTCAAAATTTCTAAAACAGGTCTTTCAAAACCAACACATTTTACTCACCTCACAGAGGTGTTGATATCAAAACATCATTCTTGCATAGACAAACAGTCAAACTTTATGTCCAAAGTTCAAGGATTCATCACTAAACCATAAGATAACATGAAAACAAAACTTCAGGATTAAAACCACAACTTAAGTCCCAAAAGTGACCTAGATAAAACAAAACAAAAGTGTAAACTTTTCCCAAACTTTATTTGTGTGCATGTATTTTTTTTCCAATAGTAAATCTCAAATATTTATATCTAAAACATTAATTTCATCATAAATACAAGGAAATTTTTTTTTCTTTCCACTACATTGCAGCTGCAAACAATTTTTTCTTAACACAAAAACAAATCTATATGTACATACATACATAATAATTGTGTATATCCTACCTTTGTTCGTTGAAGGCAAAAGCCACGAAATATAAAAATTCAACAACCCAACATTGCATACAATAAAAAAAAGTTATACAGATCTGTGCAAGATAGTTTGCAAAAAAAATAAAATGCCTACAGGCCAAAACTAATTTACCTCTTTATTATGTGTACATCATTGAAACAGTGTAAAAAGAAATAAGGGTTAATTTTAAGTACATTTTTTGATTGTCTGTTATTGTAACCTTCACAACACTTGGTTTAATAAACAAAAAAAAACAACACCCCCTCCCTCCCGTCCCTTTCAAAATTTCACACTCTAGTAATGTCTCTATGTTACAAGATCTTGTAACATCTTTATGTCACATGAAATAGTAGAAAAAAATGTATGTTGAATTCAGACGACAAGCATATTCAAGACTAATTTGAAAAAATTTTCACATTTCAAGTTTTGACACCACAATTTTCTACCTAAATCTTATAAAAACACCCATATTTCTGCAAGCAATCAACCCAGCTCATTTTACTTCAACTTAATGGTAAAATATTTGTTTTCTGAATTTCACTTCCTTCCCCCTTATATGGCTCAGCAGGATTACAGCAATGAAAAATAGAAAATTTAAAAATAAATTACTACTAATTTTTCCAGTAAAGGAGAGAAAACCCACTGATTAGAGGAACAGACTAAAAAATACACAACCAGAGTCAATGGGTGACGGAGGTGGAAAAGGGGAGGAGGAAGGGGGGGTTAAATGAATGAAAGGGTTTAACCTTTTCCCGCCACGCAATCATTGGGCCTATTATTCCCTTCATACACCCTATACAAGTGTTACAATTCCCCGCCAACACAGCTTTTTCACAAATTAATATTAAATCAAGTAATACAATGATGCAAAGGAGGAGCAGGGTGATGCAAAGTGATGCTGGTACCAGCCCTCCTCATGCGAGCACAACGCCGTGATCAGTTGTAAACCAGCCAGCTCCTCCGTGGAGCGCTGAGATGCCAAAAAGTTAAGGGTTTCAGTGTTCTAAAAAAATGTACAATGAATATATAAATATATATTTTGCTGCAGTTAAAGGAAATTTAAGACATAGTGTAATTAGTAAAATCATTTTTTTTCTTAATTTTTTTTCAATTAGGCAAAAAATATTGGTTTTTTTCCCTTCCACCCTAGGACAATTGTAATTATCACTTTATATCATAAGAGTAAACTCAATTCACTTCAGAACAATGCCCTGAGACAAACTGAAGGTGAAGATAAAGGTATCTAAGGCAGGAAAGTCAGTCCTAAATTAACCGATAGCTTTGAGACTTTCAATATAGGTGTAAACATATGTCCCACAGAGTTCTTTTTTCCCTTACCATGGTACAAATTCTGTTTCTTTTCTTTAGAAATATCGAAATTTCGAAAAAGCAGTAAAAAGAAGCAAATAGGCTGTGACCAATATTTTTCATGAAACAACCCTTACAAGCACCGATCTACCACTGTGACACCTCACTGGGAATTAAGAAACAAAAGTATATCTTTTTTTTTCTTCTGTATAGATATCTGTTTGATATCTATACTTTTTCAGAAAATTGCCTGATGTTCGCACTCTGATTATAATTACAAAAAATGTAAAATGTTAATACCAAGTTTCTTATCTTGTCGAAAAATATATGTATGTATTATTTTTTGCAAGTAAAAAGGACTCATGTATCCAATATTAATTTTTTTTTTTTGCTGCCTTAACTTTTTACATTCATATATTATGAATCAAGACAACTGCACAATCAATTAAATAACAAAAAATCAAGTCACTTTTTTTCCTGCAATGACAGAATCATGCAAATTCATTTTCATAAATTTACTTGTGATTTAAATGTGAAATTCTTTCATTTTATATATACTGGCAGGCACATCCAGGTTGAAACAATGTGCAAAAAAATCAGGTGGTTTTAAAATAAAGCCACACAATCAATATTTGCAGATTGCAAACTGCCATTTAACTGTTTGCTCTAATTTATGAATAAGTCCACTTCTAGAACTCCCAAACAATTTAACGTGTTAATGTTTTGGAATGTGGCGTTCAAATTTTTAAAAGATAATCCAAATAAAAACATCAAGAGCGATTTTTAAAGAGTGTCACTATCATCTAAATAAGTCTGCCTCCACTCCTGTTCTTGAATTTTTTTTCCATGCACTCCTTTACTTTGGACAGGAGGAGCCGCAATATTTGGCTGAATGAAACTTGGATTCCCTCGGTGAGAGTTTGGAGGTGGGGGTTGCCCAGGGTTGAGCCCAGCTCTGTCAGTTGCGTTGGTTGGCCTGGGCCCCATTCCCCAAGTTGGTGCAGACTGACTCGGCAAGAGAGATGGCTGGGGTGGATAGGCCCTGAAGCCAGTGGGTTTGAGTCCATCCTGAGTGTAGGCCATGTGACCATATGGGCTGGAATCCAAGGAAGATGGGTTGCGAGGACCTGGATCCCTATCAGAGAGCATGCCTCGCTTTTCATATGGCAGGGCATCATCTGGTCCTCTGGGCTTGGGCTGGTTGTGGGATATTAAATTTGAACCAACATTTCTATAGCTTACCGAGTGCTGAGGATGTGGTGGCCCTCCTGGACCTGATCTCTGGTAATTGCTGCCCTGACCACCAGTTCTGGACTTGTCAACTGTCTCTGCAGACCTACCTCTATTGCCTGGTGCTCCTAAGAGCCTTACTGGTGCAGGCTGGTGGGAGATTCCAATGGGGTTGTCCTGCTGCTGTTGGTGGTGCTGTTGATTTTGTTGAAATCTAAGAGGAGCATTAGATGAACTTGATGACAAACTACGGTGAGGTGCTTGAGAAATTTGATGCTGGCCTTGAGATGCTGTTTGTAGCTGAGGAGGTTGCCCTTGTGGAATATGAGGTCTTTGATCACCTTGTCTGTGGGATGCAGAGACTGCTGGCATGGAAGTTAGCTGTTGCTGATGTGAGGGATGACTGAAATGGTGCTGAAAGTTAGGGTGGGAAAAGGGTAAGTGGTCTGACAATGATTTGGTTGGGGAAGACGGTGGTCTTTGTTGAATGTCTTTAGCAGAGGAGAAAGCACTAGATCCTCCACTGCTGTTGCTAATATGATGAGGTAAAGAAAGAGGTGGAGGCCGATGGTTTTGATTATGATTAGACTGAACTGGGGCAAATGATGTTGGAGGAAACAGGTTCTGCAAGACAGGTTTCGAACTAGCTTCATGGTAATGAGGGGGAGTAGAGTTTGCATTTTGAGGACCACTCAGCCCTTGGCCAAGTGCATGATGCTGTTGATGCTGTTGATGCTGCTGCTGCTGATTCAAGTAATAAAGTGATTGCTGCCGCTGCTGCTGATTATTTAGTCCAGCCTGATATGGTTGTTCTAAAGTATGTCTTAACACAGGGTTCCTGTCACCAGCTTGCTGCATTGGTTTGAGGTGAGTATCATTGTGAAGGCTACTTTGGTTTAAGTTATCACTATTTTGTGGATTCTGAACTGTCCTTAAAGGAGCAGTCGCAAGGGGTGTGCTGGCCATCTGAGGCTGGGGCTGGGCTAAACTGTACGAATGGGCTTGGCCTTGACTAAATGATGGGGTAGGACCCACAGGAGAGGGTGTTACTGGCTGGCTGGCATTACCCAGAGACTGTGTCAGGAATGGTGGATCTAGGATGCTGTCTGAGGACTCATTAAGATTGCCAACATCTCCAACATCACCAAGTTTGCGCCAGACAACCTAGAATACGAGAGCAGATATGAATGAAGTATAGCATTACTTATTTTGAATTCTTTAAAGAAATTTAACTGATAAAGTAGTGGATAACAGAAGCAAACAAGAAAATACAAGGAGGAAAAAAAGATTATCTAATAGTTTCATTCTCAACTGCTCAAACAAAAATAAAGCATGATTAGGTCTAAAAACATCTTACAATGCTATCCCTCATAAACTTATCAAATTCAACAATCATGTTTTTTTGCAAATAGAATTAAAAAAAAAAAAAACCTGGTAGATTTTTACAGTGCCAAGCATTTAAAAGGTAAAAAAAAAAATACTATTTGGAGCAACATGTATGAAATAAAAGCAACTATCTCTTGGCACATTATATTTTACTTTATATGAAATATAATAGCATTAAGCCATTAAGAGAGCCCAATAGCAACTAGTAATTGGATACCTCAAAATAATGGAAACTAGAGCCTGATATATTTTTCTCACACAGTCAAGACTTAAAATGTCTTTCGGAAGATGCTAAACTTCAAAATACTTTTAATGCACATAGTGCTTCTATCAAAGGAGGATATACAGTGCACCGAACAAAGTACATTATTCCTCTTCTGATTAAATCATGATTACAATAAATCAGGAGAAATTTTTTTTTTTTATGTGAAAAGCAGGTAACAAAGAATTTTTTCATATGTCTCTACTAGTTGTGTTTTCTTGGGACAACTTTCTCATCAAGCAATTTCCACCCAACTAATACTATATAAGTAGCAATATGGCACTAAGATCCACATCCAGATAGAGTTCTAAACCTAAAAATTAATATTTGAGAAAATTTCAAATCATTTTTCTCTTTCAGTTTATTATATCGACAAAATGTGTCAATTGTTTTAAGGTGTTAACTTTTTTCATCCTACAGTTGCACAAATTCAAGTCTCTGTGAGGCAGCCTAGGTGTCAGGGGCAGGCAAAATAGGTTGAGAGTAATTACAAGATGTGATCGTAAATAAGAGAAAAAAAAATCTGATAAGGCTTACGTTACACATTTCTCTCACTATCGCCTTCTCAGGTGCATCTAGATCCTCCTCTGTTGCAGATTTTTCCAGCTCTTCATGAACTTCCAGTACCTGCAGGAAAGACAGTACCAGTGTCTTAATAAGTCATCATTTCTTTTGTCAAACACACAATGACTTGAAACTTTATGCATGTGAAGAGTTTCCTGAAAAAAGGCTTGATTTGCCACATTATTTTTTTTTAAAAGCTTAGAGAAAAGGCAATAACTGACACATTTTCCTTGTAAGTCTTTCTATGCATCACCTTTTAATTTGTTTACTGAATTCATTATAAGCATGGCCAGCTATAAATTTTATTAAACACTATGAGGATAAACTGTTCAATTCCTATACTGAAGATTTTTAAAATAGACATGGAGCGTTTTGTCATGGAGTCAACAACATTAGATTGTAGTTTTTTTAAATCATTCATTGAAACATCTTATAGAAATATATTATTGTTCAACTTATTCCAAGAGCAAACAAATGTTGCCATTGTGAGCATGCTATGGATGTCTTTCACTGTCTCCCACTGTGGTATTCTACAATGTAAATTTCATACTCAATAAGTATGTATATAAAGCACTGTGTTGTGATACTTAAAAAAGAAAAGTTCTAATGACCTTTAATATGACTTTTTCTTCAAGCTGAATGAAAGAAAAAAGCATCAATATTGATTTGGAAGAAAACGTTTCAAATATTGTTCACAGGTTTCAAAATAAATTAAGATCCAAATAATCAAAAAATGGGTACTATGAGCAAGAGAGGTTATCTTAATTGCATGAAAAAAAGAAACGCAGCAAAGCTAGGGTGTTATGCATGGATCTTTGCTCTTTTGCAAGAAAGAGCAGAAAATCTGCACAGATGATGACCAGGATATCAAATCTTCTTTGAATATCAAAGTGTCAAATGTCTTAGTTAAATCAAGAACAAAAAAATTTACTTTCAAAATTTATAACACTGAAGCCAGATGATTATGATTTTCCAAGCCAGGTTATGAGATATGAAATTATTGTTTGACATGTGCATGAAAATTTAATTATGTGCCAATTACTTTCTGTAAGACAGATTTGTTTTAAAGTCAAATGAATCCAAACTCAGTAGTATGTGACCTGCATTAAAAAAAAGCACATACAGAAAAACTTGACATTTTGGACTTAATAACATATAATTCTTTTGATTAAAATCAGATGAAAATTAAAAATACTTTGCAACTTTAATAAGCAAACTAAATTAAGACTAAAGTCTTATCAAATTTAAGTAATCTTAAACCTTTAAAACTAAAAAAAATTACTTAGAAAGAGTTCACGGCGTACCAAAATCGGCTCTCAGCGATACTTTAGTTTAGGCCTGCTTGCCTGCATATCTCTTTACCAAGGACCATCTTCAGTGAATCAATCACTGTCAGATATGCTCTGCTGACGCTGCTAGGCAGGGTAAGCCAGTGCGCCTGATATTTTGCGCACTGCACTTTGATGCGTAATAAAGTTTGTCTTTGTTTAACAAGCTATGGTCAAATTTGTTAACGAGCTAGACTGGTTTCCTCTTGACTTTCGATTTATAAACTCAGTCTTGTGACTTTTGTGAAATTCCCGTGTTTTTATCTTTAAAAGGTTTTATTTTAGAGCTTCGTTTTGCTCACTTAGTTTGTTAATTAAGTTTTATAAATTTACTTCCTTTGTGTCAACTTAATTAGACAATTACAGACAAACGGCTCCACAGAAATCATTTTTTCTTCTTCAACGGTTTTCTAATATTATTTCTCTTTCTGATTTAACAGGTTTCTTATCCTCAGCAACAATAGAGAATTTTTAAATAATTTTTTTTACACCATTATGGAACATACTCAAGATCAGCTCTACCATTATACTTCTATTGTGTTCACATAAGACAATTACTGACAAACGGCCCCATATAAATCATTTTTTCTTCTTCAACTGTTTCCAAAGATCATTTCTCTTTCTGATTTAACAGGTTTCTTATCCTCAGCAACAATAGAGAATTTTTAAATAATTTTTTTTACACCATTATGGAACATACTCAAGATCAGCTCTACCATTATACTTCTATTGTGTTCACATAAGACAATTACTGACAAACGGCCCCATACAAATCATTTTTTCTTCTTCAACTGTTTTCAAATATCATTTCTCTTTCTGATTTAACAGGTTTCTTATCCTCAGCAACAATAGAGAATTTTTAAATAATTTTTTTACACCATTATGGAACATACTCAAGATCGGCTCGACCATTATACTTCTATTGTGTTCACATAAGACAATTACTGACAAACGGTCCCATACAAATCATTTTTTCTTCTTCAACTGTTTTCAAATATCATTTCTCTTTCTGATTTAACAGGTTTCTTATCCTCAGCAACAATAGAGAATTTTTAAATAATTTTTTTTACACCATTATGGAACATACTCAAGATCGGCTCTACCATTATACTTCTATTGTGTTCACTTAATTAGACAGTTACTGACAAACGGCCCCATACAAATCATTTTTTCATCTTCAACGGTTTTCAAATATCATTTCTCTTTCTGATTTAACAAGTTTCATATCCTCAGCAATGATAAAGAGTTTTTGAATAATTTTTTCAAACCATTATGGAATTTACTCATGATCGTCCCTATCAATATAATTATGCGAATGAAATGTGCCGCACATGTGGCCAACTGACTTTGAATAAGAAGGGGAAAAAACAATATTAAATGAAAAAGTCGTTCTCTGGCATGGACCTTAGTGATGACATTCGCATGGTGTTTGGAATCGATCCGAAATCAATGATTTTCTTCTCGATATGTTGCCATATAGGCAAACATATCAGCGTGTAAAAAGAAGAGGTGTGGCAACTATAAAGTGTCTAGGACTAGATCTATATTTATGACACAGACAACTTGAGATTTATGGTGTAACTTCGACAAACAAAATCCCTTATTAACCCATCTTTGTGATATTGTCTCTCTAACCTAGCTAAAGGCAGGGGATTTTACAAAGCAGGCACGAGCTCTCAAACTTAGAGAGACTCACCGAGAGAGAACTCACAGAAAATAAAACCCACCCAGACATTCATACCACTAGCCACTTTTTAATTTTTACTGATTGATACCGCAACACTACACTACTTACACCTGCAGACACAATTGAAACGATGACAGATAGCCATATAGATAACAAAATTTGCGTAAAACTAGTCCGTACCAGCAGGTCCAGTGATAGCATAGAGACAGAAAGAGAAGATTCCCACCAGTTATATCAGCATGAAAATAGAGACCACACAGACACTTCCCCCACTACAGACAATTAAGAAAACGAACAAGTTAGATGCACCACTAACAGACACACAGACAGTGGAAGTAATGATCGACAGAGGTACAAACATAGAATATAGATCTAGAAACTTACAACAAAACATGATTTATCAGCGCAACAGTCATAGACATGACTTCTAATGAGCAACAAACGCTCACCATTCCAACTACCCCCTTAGCTTCATCAACACCTATCAAACCCTCTGGTCAGCCACAAGAGATAATTCAAAATCACCAATGATAAAATGTGTTTTATTATTCGCCGTTGTTCCTTGTTTGGATATTTCAACTCGATAGAGTAACATACACTGTAGTAATAATTAAAGGGAATTATGTTTGGATCAAACTCACAGACACAATTTTTGTGATTTTTTCGTGAATGTTTATAAAAATATTTGTCTTATTGACAGTAACATTTTTTTCAACTTCTGTGGAGCCGATTGTCTGCTAGCGGTCATTTAATCATGTTAATTAGCTCAGTAATCAGGTCATTTTTCAGACTTTTTAAATGACTGATATAAAAGCTTCTATCAAAGCTATTTTTATAATTTTTTTTTTTAAGGACAACTTTTTTTACTTTTTTTTTTATTTAGTGAAAGATCAAATGAAAAGATAATTAAATGAAGCTTGCAGATCGTATTAAAATGAACTATTAAGACAAAAGACTGGTGCATGCCAGCAGTGCGGCCGACCTTGACCTCACATTGGGTGGATAACCCCAACCCAGTGACCTATTTAACGCTTGACTGAGGCCAGTGCGGCGCAAAAAAAGTGACCCCGTGAGTTATAAACTTGCATTTAAAAATATTTTGACGCAGTGTAAAAACAACAATCCTGTGTATCTCTTTTAGATTAAACCATAATGAAAAGGCAATAAATATAATATGTAAAATAGTTAAGCTCAACCCACTTGAATAAATCAGAAGAGACAGCAGGAAAATCATTTTAGAGAGTTAATTAAGAATAGGATTTCGATCTGAACATAAAATTTGCCATAAAAATATACATCTTCTCATAAACACCTTAAATTACTTTTTCCAAGAAAACCTATGCCAAAATCAAAATAAAGTCATTTAATATTGTTGCTATTACCCCATGCAACATTTCATAAATTGTCCCCAATGTACAATAAAAAAAAATAAATAAAGATCATGACCATCACTTATGCTTTAGTTATAAAGCCTCGAGAAAATTATTAAAAGGTTGACTTTAAGGACAAAAAACATAGAAAAATAATCAAGCATATTTACCATATAAATCATTTGCGCCTTCAAAATTGTTTCAGCAATATTTGTATGTTAGTAAGAATTAAACAAAATAAACAATCAAAATAAGCACCATCCAAAATAGTTAAAAGACAGATATATGTACGAATCATAGTGAAGATTAAATTTCTTGTAACAGGAAATCACTCTATACACATTACAAACCTTCATGGCATGCACAACAGCCTCAGGCTTGCTTGCCACAGGAGACTTTCTTAAGGGACCTCTGACACCTGTAGGTGCTGACTGAAGTTGATTCAAAAGCATGCCACATTCACGTGAATATATAATGAAAAAAGCATAAAACAAAGACATGCTATATTTGTAAGAAAACAAAAAAAAATAATGTCGTATAATTCTTAAAAAAAAAAAAACAACCTATCAATAAATTGAATGTAAAACCATCCAACAAAATTGAGATCCTTTAGGTGCATGATTATCTGAAAACAAGATGTCATAGTGAGCTAAACAGAGTCTCTTCATCATGTTAAACAACTTGCTTTCTTTACATAGTATATAAAAATGGGATCTGAAAACTTCAAATTTTATCTAGATCTTTGAAAAAATTAAAAAAAAAACCTTCAAAGGTACCAGTTTTAATACAGTTTCATATCAAGCAATGGTTATTTATTCATGCACATATCGAAATATTAAATGGCAAGAAAAAGTAGAACACAATTTTGTTTTCAAAAAAGTCTCTGATAAACTTAAAAGTAAAAGCTGATAGATAAAAATGTGTAGCAGCACATAAGTTTTTCAATAGACAAAAGCTCAAAAACAAGAAAAAATTTATTTGAGTTCCTAGATTAAAAAAATAAAAACCCTTTTATTTTGACTTGTAAACTAATTGGAACTTTCCCTTCTGATATTTTTGTTTTTATTGATGCTTCGTTATAAAAAAAAAAAGATAACTTATTCTATTTGTCAAATGTCATGGTTTGGGACTTCTCTATATACTGCATTGTGTATTGCTTGCTGTGTTTGCTTTATGTGCAGCAATTAGATCAATTAATCACACCAAAATATTTCATATTTTTTGCTTTATAAATATTTGTGGCTATTCAATTTCTAGCTTTTAAGTCCTCCATAGAGAAAGCACATAAAAAAGCATAAAATATGTAATCATAGTTTTTTACTAACCTCTTAAATACCATTACAATCTTACTCTAGAGTGCGGGTAAACAAAATATTATTTAGAGAAAATGAAACCAAACAAATGAAAAAAATTTGAAATAATGATTCGAATTTCATAAAACTTGTTAAATGGCCATCATTAATAGCAAGTATAGGATTTCTATGCTAGTCTCTTTGACTATTTCAAAATGTTAACTTGTCAAGTGCTCATATGCCAAAGACAGTCTATAGTGCAACGTATTCTAGTAAAGTATATAGGCCTGAAACTGTTTTGAGCAAAGCAATAAAAGAATGTAATTACTCACAGTGTTTTGGTGGGTATTTATAAGACCATCATTGTTCAATGTGCCATCAAAACTTAAGTGTGTTTTAGTGGCATCATCTATGCTGCCTCCATTAATTTTCTGAACAGGATGAATAAAGAAAACATAATTAATTCAATTATTCAAATAATGTACTATATTTAGTTTATTTAACTCTGGTTTTATAGAACTTTGTGTGACATTGAAGTGGGTGGTGAGCAAGCCTTAAATCTGCAACTATTTGCTGGTTTTTTATTGATTGAGTGAGAGTTTTCTGAAACCACTTTTTTCTCTCAGGCCTTAACTTTTAACTCCACTTCCATTTTTCTGTTCATTTGTAATTTGTTACTGCCAGTGCCTCCATTCTTTAAATTAAGTCTTAGTCTAATATTTGGCCATGCCCTTTCTCAGCAAGACAAAATGTGTGTCTGAATCCGTTGATAAATCAATGAAAGGCATACAACGATAAATCAGTATACATTGTTCTTATAACAATGATGATGACTTTAACTCTTTTTTTTTCCTTATGAATACACTATTCCACAGTTTTGACTCATATCGCAGTTATTTATATCAAAGATGAAGACAGATTTAATTTTGAATCTCAATGCTTTTTGAAAATTGTCATAGATAATCACTACAAGTATTCATTAAAGGCAAGAGAAGAAATGAACATCAGCTGCTTCTTTTGTGTGGTATTTTTTTATGCTATATGATTTTCAGACACTTTTAACTGAAGATTTTTTAACCCCGTGACGTTTTGAGAATTACAAAAATAGATATATTATAGGAAATTTTTCCTCTTTGCTGTCATTTTTATCTCAGACTTACTTTTGATAAATGCTTTTTTTCTTCCTCGAGTCGTTGAATCTTTAACTCCAACTCTTTTATATAACTTGCAGTAGAACTGGGGGCTAGAGAAAATATAAGGGACTTATTTCGCATCTTCATGTCATAGATTTTCCATGCAGCATCCAAATAAAAAAAAAATATGGCGTAATTTTTTTTCATACAGGCAATGAAAAAAGCTAAAACTGAGGTCTCATTTTAATTACAAGCCTTGCAATCATTCCTCATGTCAGAGTTACAATCTCGCCAAAAAGAAAATTTAGAAATAAATTAATTCCTCATTGCCTTACAACTTTAAAAGTAGAAAAAAAAATTCTTTTATCTTTTCACAAAAACTTACATATTTGATGCACTTTTCACCTTCCAGAAAATTAGAAAAATACAGTGTTCTAAAAACCAACAACTTTAAACATGGCATGAGGGCATAATTGTGAAGTTTTAATAAATGAAACTCTTTTAGATGTAAATAAAATCAAAATGATGTGAGTAAGAAATGAAAGTAGGCTTTGACTACATGCAAGCAAAGGAAAACAATTTTTTGTTCAATGAAAAATATTCATTATGTTCCCTTTTAAGGAGCCACATTTGAATCTCACTTGTAGGATAATTGCCATTAGAAGATCCAGGAGTCGGTGTGATTGATCCGTTTGTCTCTACAACTGGCGGTGAGCCCAATCCATTCTCAGGGCCTGTGATAGTGCCATTGCTGCTGCCGTCACCCTCATCTCGGTCGCCTGTTATTCTGAGTCTCTCCTGGTCCAGGTATAGACACAACTCCTTCAGGTCCATGTTCTCTGTGATGAGCTCACTCTGTCTTTCTTCCAGCTCTTTCAGTTTTTCCTGGTACACAGCCACCTTTGTGAAAAAATATGAACACAGAGAATTAAATGTTTTGATGAAAATTTTATCACTGCAGAAATTATAAGCTTGGTTTGAGTGCACACTTTGAATTTTTAAGAAGGATAATATAAGTCTTGTTTAACTTTGTACATCTGTTACTGTGGAATTTTGATGTTTTTGATTTATGTGGCTTACTACACAAGGCCAAACAGGATTCACAATGCTTTGCAAGGTGATTTTGTCTAAGTATAACATTTTGTACTCGTCACGAAGGTCAGAACTGATCTGGTAAAACCAAATAAAACCACTCAAGTGACAATAAAAAATCATTGGCCTCTGTAGTAACAGCATTAAATTGAGATGCACTTGAGAAAAGCTTAGACATTTGAAATTAAATCTACTTTAACCCACTTGAGGCGGATGCGACACGTTTTGGCGCATCGCCAGTCTGTTACATTGGGCGGATGCCCCACCCCTCGGCGCATCATCAAACTACCTTACTCTGTGAGTCGAAAGCAGTTGCACCCGCCGCTAAGGCTAGGTCAGCCATTTGTTTCGCTTTGTGCGGAGTCTCGCGGAAATCGGTCGGTAACTTATTAAACTATCAGGAGGGGGAGAGAGGGACATGAAAAACAATTTCAGTTTCTCTTCCCTCATTGTTCAATCATTATGGCTTCAGTAGACTCTAGCTATTCTGAGGTAGATCTACATCTAGATCTAGATGTTTTTGATGATGGTGATCCTGAATACATGGTAGAAACAAGTGGGGGTGATTCTAATGAACTTGATATATCAGTTTCTAAAGCAAGTGACAGATCTTGATCATCTAGATCTAGATCAAAATCTTCCTGCAAGGTTGTCAGTTCTAGACCCAAGTCTAGATCTAGATCTTCAACGAAAACAACCCAAAAGCAAGCAAGATTAGTTTGCCGAAGTCTAGATCCAGACCTAGCAAATCGAGTAGCTCTAAATCGAAAGTTAGGTCTAGATCTTTCTCAATATATCGTGTGTTTTGAACAGATTTTATTTGCATTCATACAGCACAATTTTTTCAAAAACACTTAGCCTAATCTTGCCAATTTTCAATAAATCATAAAAAAAAAAGAAAAATCAATCTATTTTTTAAAGTAAAATGTTTATGAATACTGATATGTTAATAAATTTTATGTAAAAAAATCTTCGCAAAGGAATAAAAATTTTAATTTTAGTAAATTTTTTAAAATAATCCAAAATTGCCAGTGCCCGGGGAATGGGAACCAGTTTCGGGGCCAGCCTCAAGTGAGTTAACCCTACAAGCGTCATATATGAAGGTGTGTGGCGTCTGGGTAATTCAAAAGCAATTAAAACAATCTGCGTAAATCCACTCTCAAATGTTCAATCAAAGAAGTTTCACTCTGTTTTCAATAGAACTCTTCTCCTTGAAGGAAAAAGATGGTCAATTTGTGTAACAGTGAGTACTTTGTCCCTGAAACGGCTAAAAAGCGGCAGACTTAACTGCCGATCTAATCTGCCGTAACGCCACAGAAGTGTACTAACAAAACAAAACAAAAACGGAACAGTTCCTTCAAAATGCCTATTGATAATATCTCATGAAAAATGTATAGAAAATTTTCTTTTTTAATTCTATGAAGTTTGCACCTCTCAGTGTTTCATTTGCAACATACAAAATTGTTCAATAATTGTATATTTTTATATATATGAACTGATTTACACTATCAAGGGGTGAACAGAATACTTACCATATGTCTTCAAATGAATTCTAACATTACTCATATTTTCTGGTGCAATATTTAAATCTATGCCATTGCTTGGTGTAAAAAAAAATATAACTTGTACTTTATATCACACAAAAACAACCCTATACTGTAGATGACTTACTTCTCAACTATTTCTATCACAATGAATAGTTTCAGTATCCGGCAAGGATATAACATAAATAAATAAATAAATACAGCTGATATCAAGAGCATCCTTCCTAAAGAAAACTTGTCTCTGGACACTTTTGCACTTTAAAATCTCATTTACAATGAATATGCATTGAAAAAAATTATACTACATAATATGCAATTATAAAAAGCATTCATGAATACAAGAACACTGCTTTACATTTTACTAAGCTATGTGGCGGAACAAATGCCTTCTTAGTAGCTTTTAAGAAAAAAAGTTTTATTAATAATTCCTTTCATTTTGACCTTTGACAATATCACATATTTTACACTCATTTTGTTCCTCACCTCACTTCTCATGACACTAGCAGTGTATCTTCCAAAACGCTGCCACTCACGGGCCAGCTTGCGGCCTTTCTGCCTATCATCATCCAAAAAACAGCAAAGATCTCTAAGTTCTTGGTTATCTTCTTGAAGTTTGTGAACATTTTCTTTAAGCCCCCTTGTTTCTAGTACAAAGATCTGCAACCTCCTATTTACGTCCTTCACAACATTTCCATGTTCTCCAAGAAGAGATTTATAGTCCACTTCAACTCTACGCAAAAGTCTCACAAGCTCATCAGGCCCTAGTAACATAAAGAAAAAGAAAAAAAAAAACAGGTCATAGAAAGAATATAAGTGTAACATTTAATGACATCGTAAATATATGACTAAAACTGTCATTTGCTCAATTTTGAGGACTAGATATTATAAAGCACATCCTATGACATAGATGTGATCAACTGTAGTATAAACGCATCACAATCACTACCATAAAATTAAAAATTAAGTTTTGCCAAGGTGATTTTATTACTTCTGATTGTTCCAATGTCAACGGGCATCAACAAATTATCCTCTTTTGCAATCTACATGATCTAAAAGTTTGCTAGGCCATATAATATTTTGTAACTGCTGATTGGACAATATGCTAAATTTCTGAATACCTAGCCAATATAATTTAAGTGACTAAATTTGTATCATCTGAGTTAAAATGAATTCTCAAAGGGAATGAAGCAATACATTTTATGAATTATATTCCTAAAACCAAAATATTAAATAAATAAATTATTCAACTAAACTTAATGACACAAAAAGAGACCATCTCAATTGAACTATGATACCATCAAATTTCCCTTGACTTGCAATTTTTCTTTTTTGAAATGTGTTTTTTTTTTGGGTGTGACACCTCCTGCAATTTGAAATTCTAGAAGCCAAATCACAACCCAGATGACTAAAACTGAAATCCATATAATTCAGAATTCATGACTCATGGTGAACTTTGGTTGACAATGTCAAATACTGTCAGCCAATCTCTAGTGGTATGAATAGAAATGTCCAAATACATATATGCTTTCTATAATTTATGATGCTTAATTTCTAATAGAAAGGACAAACATACACAAATTATATGTACTACTTACGACTTAAAACTCTTTTATAAATTCTCATTGTTTTTCAGTCTTGAGGCAATTAACAAAGTGATATGAATTTTTCAATAATACACAAAACATGGAAATACCGTTCTGAATAAGTTTATATCATTGTCGTGGTCAGCACACGTCAATTGGTTATCTACAGATAAGGATCTTATAGATTGTATTTTAATCACATAATCTGTTGAACTAGATACTTATTTGAATTCTAATCCGAAGTCAAATTACGACTGAACACTTATATTGTTTGTTTGTTTTGTTTCAGAGGAGAACAATCAATCATATGCGATCCAAGCTGAGTGAGAGAGTACTCAATAGTCGTCATGAAAAGTTGAGATAGAAAACATAGTCAGTGGACCTATAACTCTAAAATTAGACAGTTTGGTTTAGATAGAGAGGAGACTAATCACAGGAATAGCTCTTTGGTAGCTTTGAGCTCTATACTGTGTAAGCATATTTCCCTTCTATGTGAAATAGCATAAATCTCACTCTAAATTAGCTTCCAGCCGAGAGGTTTAAGAAGTCATTGACAATAGATTTTCTACAGCTATGTTAAGTGTATCCCAATTCTTTTTGATTAAGGAAAGTGTAAAGTTGTAATTCTTATAAACCAAGTCATTATTGGTAAGCTGTAATTCTTCTAAAACTAAAATAAGTCATTATTGATTCTACATTGCCATATAAAACACGAGTCTTAGAGACATGAATTGTTAACCATGGATTCTAATTATAAACTATTGTGCTTGATTCAATATGTGGTTGTGAAATTACTTATTGCGAAACCCCAGATCACGAGATTTTGAACTTTAAGTCTATCAAACAATCATGTGACCTACATTTCTAGCAATTATTTATTGTGTATTAAAGAAAGCACTTCAGGATTTTTCGGTGGATTTACGTCTTTTCTTTGAACTATATCGTATTATCATGACAATCATATTGCCTCGCTAAGGAAATAAAGTGGTCTCAATACACATTTTCTATTTTGCATACCAAGAGACATGCTGAGGAACATTCAGCTACCTTTCATTCTGAGCTCAGCATCAGGTACTTTCGACAAGGCTGCCACTGATGGACTTGGAGAGAGTTGCTTGAAGTTTGGAGTTTTCTCTGCTCGAGCTGAACTCCCTCCACTGTTACCACTGCTCATGCTGGAAGGTGTTCCAGGGGCAGAGGGTCTATGGGGTTCCCATTCCATAACGAACCCTATAAGATAAGGTATAGTTGGTAATTGTAGATAAATGATTGATCTGGGAACCTAAGTATGGCATGATATTGCAAAATTCATTGGTTACTTTCTAAATGCACAGTTCTTATTGTGAGGGCTTTTTTGTGTGTTACCTCCTTTCCTACTTTCAATGTTTTATTTTTCTGACATTTAGTATCAATAGGGATAGGAGATATTTACTGCCTCCAAAGATTTGTTATCAGTTGTCTCCTTAAAACTACACCTGATTCTTTCATAACCAGTGATACAAATTGGAGGTTTTGATTTGCCCTTGTTTTAATTTATTCAGGTAGCTGTTTTTACTTTTAATCTTATTTCTTTTCATTTAACTAAATTAGTCTCAGCGCATCCTTCTTATTCTATTCCATTTTCCCTTTAAACAGCCTGATAGTCAACCCAAAGACCCAGCTCATCCTTCTTAGCCGTGTTACATTGCACGGGCAAGTATTTCAAGCTTCAGGACAAGTGAGGCTATAACCTCTTTAAAAAGTCGTTTTCAGTTCTCTCTTCAAATGAAGTTCACACACACACACACAAATATTGGCAAATAGTTCAAATTATGCCAAATCTACTGTTCACATTTAGCAAGACTTCCAGATCAGGCAAAATGCCTAAAGAGAGAATGACCTGAGCGCATTTTTTTAAGGCTATTTGAATCATAAATAACCATTGGTCTACTGCCTGTTGATTTCATGTTACATGATGTTTGACCTGTCATCCCTTTTTAACATCAAAAGAATAACTTAATAAAATGGGTTGGTATGATTAGCTTTATTGATGGAGTTTTAATCTTAATAATTAATTTTTAACTAATGGAACCAGGTATTATTGTATATATTGGTCCAGCTCACTCTAAGCTTCAAAATTGTAATTTTCATTATGATTTGATATGCTGAACACGAATATGAAAGTTTTCTTCTTCACGAATAAATACTTTTCAAGATATAACCTTTATAAGAATTTTTATGTTGCTCTAAAATCCCGTTACACTACAAGTTTCGATTTTGTCAGGAAATATTCAATTGTGAAGCCAGACGCGAGGTGGGCTGATATCTGCAATTTTACCTGGAACCAGGGACTTTGTTAAAATTCTATCTTGAAAGCTTTGTTTTATAGCATTCATGCAATTTCAATTGATTGGATCTCAACGTCACAAAATGACACATGAAAGCAATGTGGAGAGCTTGAAGTTACAGGCTGAATTTGAACACAAGGTGACATATGTGGGATTTCAACATCTTGCACTCTATCTAAAACTGGATTATTTTTTTAATCCTTGAGGGGTCAAAATACCTTTCAAAGCCTACATTCACTTAGAATTTTCACTTTATTAATTATTTCCTAAAATATAAGCACATTTTTTAGTAAATGGTGCCATAATATAAGGGCTTCAAATGATACCTTAGTTTTTTTTTAACAAAAAGAATAGTCTTAACTTTATAGGTTAAGTAGCGAGGTCTCCTAACAGATTCTACCTAAACTCTATGATTAGCCGCCATTGTTGTTATTAACCCCCGAAGCTCTATTTAGGCGAGGCGGAAGTAGGTCACTGACAGTAAGGTTGTCAGGGGGCCTGTTGTTTACAAAACTTGAGCACGGCACAGCAGTTTTACACCTTGATTGCATGGCTTTGAAAACATTTTCTTTTGTTTGCTAATAATGTAGTACCTATAAACCCATATATTTCATTAAAGCTTACTAACTGAGCTTTAAAATTAAAATCAATTTCAATCATTTTCCCCCAAATAAAAACTTTTTTCTGAGAGACTGAGAGAGAAAGAGAGAAATGTTGAAAATTGAAATGGTTCTGGTACATGAGAGGAGAGATGATAACACTGTAGCAAGGTCTGAAGACCAAGCACGCATTGCTCTAATGGTTCCAACACTGCTAATGGCACCAATTCACTTATGAGACAAAAGTTAACAGTAAAATGTTTCATGACTCATTCGTATCAAACACACACATAAATACGTATCTAAACCTTCAAATATTCAGACAGTGACTACAGGCCTACATAAAACATGTACTGTCAACAACATCAGTGCTCAAGCATGGCCAGAGCCAGAAGCCTAGTTTTCATACAAGGTACCAACAACTGAACTTGCCACACAAGACACAACAGGCTTAGGAGACTACAAAACTGATACATCAAGACAAGGCCCTGTCAACATAAGAAAAAGCACAAATACACTTCAACAACCACACCAGTAGAAATTTCAAGATCGTAGTAGCCCCTCCCAACCCCACCCTCTTCATCTCATAGTCACACTAACGGTAACAAAGCCTGTTCAAGCAGGCCTAGCCTGGTTCCAAGCAAGCCCATTAGCAGAGTACAAGAGATCACCTGCTAAAGCATGCGATCTCATCGCATCGTCCTCGAGACATATATTAAAAAGGAATTTCATTTGTTACTATTTCTGGACCATTCATAAAACAGTGGAAATTTCCATAGAGTGAGTGCACTATAACAGGTCATAAATATATGGCGCTGGCGTTACAATCCGGATTAGGAAAAGGTTGGTTGTACATACTGCAATCACGTGTCTCAGGTAGACAAGTCACAATGGCATGCCGTATTTATACTGCAATCAAGTGTCTAGATTAAGGAGCAAACTGACAGTCATTCATAAATCTAGATTTTTCTAGAATTTCAATGTGAAGAGTTTGACAGCAAAAATATTGCTGAACAGCCCATTTCCATTCAATATCGAATTCATTTATTTTCCAAAATTTAGAGCTCTTATTATACACGTTTTACAGGCCTAGGATCTATCTTTTTCAGAAAAGAGGGACCTTAA
The DNA here is from genome assembly GCA_033675545.1 of Elysia crispata. Classification (NCBI taxonomy): domain Eukaryota; kingdom Metazoa; phylum Mollusca; class Gastropoda; family Plakobranchidae; genus Elysia; species Elysia crispata. The sequence goes on from JAWDGP010002302.1 coordinate 536,631, forward strand.
GAAACTCAGATTTTTCAAACCAAGAAAGATCTAAAATCTAGATCTAGAAATCTAGATCTAGTTGTCTTTTTCAATTATTTTTATGATCAAGATTCAGTCCATTTAATATAGGGATCCAGATCTAGATCTAGATCTAGACTAGTAGATTTAGATCTAGATCTAGATCTAGCCTTGATCAAGAATCTAGACAAGAAGCTTCTTCATTTATAAATATAATCTATTCCGACGTTTTTATTTTACATCGTGATCTAAAGATCTCATCTAGATTTAGATCTAGACCTCTAGATTTGGATTTAGACCTTGGATCTAACATGCAGATAATCTAAAGTGATTCCCACCTTTTAGAATGCGAACCTGCAGTTCCGTGTTGCATTGTTCAACACTTCTAAAGTTGCACAGCAAATTCTTTACCTGTGACGCCTGAAAATAGGAGAGGTAGCCTCAGGTAAAGTTTCCCTAGCTTAGGCTCTGTACTTTTCCGGAGCCAGAGACGGCAGTCTCGCCCTTCTTCCGTTGGTTCACGTAAGTACACATTTCATATCTCATTTTTAAACTTCGTTTTCTTAACAGATGTATTTTTTAAACATTTATAATACAAATATTAAAGTAATCTCAAATATTTCCTTCATAACATTTTCTTCGATGATTCCCATTCAGATTATATTGTTGTTATTTTAGTCACGTACAAGACAGTTCAAATCTGCCGTTGAACGTTCTGCCGACTTGAACTTCACAAGATTACTTTTTGAACCCAACCCATAAGTTCAGGGGTTTTACCTTCCGCAAGTTTAACTCGCCTACAGTATCGGCCTACAAAGCGTGTCAGGAATGTGTGTATGTGTGTGTGCTATTTGTGCTCTTCCTACCCCCTTTCCCTCAATTTTTTTTTTTTTACTTTATTTCCTGTGTTCACATCATCTTACCACCATCTTACTGATCAGTCTAAATCAAATGTAGCCTATCTATTATGATCCTTTAGTTTTCATGCTTCACGTAAATTTATGAATTTATGAAAATCTTATTTGTTTGCCTATGCCAAGGACTACTACCTCTCTCTCTCTCTCTCTCTCTCTCTCTCTCTCTCTCTCTCTCTCTCTCTCTCTCTCTCTCTCTCTCTCTCTCTCTCTCTCTCTCTCTCTCTCTCTCTCTCTCTCTCTCTTACACGAAAAAGAAAAAAAAAACCAAAACAACAACAACAACAACAACAACAAAAGAAACACTACCAACATTAACAAATATGTGTGTGTTTATCTTTCTCTTTCTCTTATTTTTTTTTTTTTTTTTTTTTTTTGAGTTTCATATTCTTATTAATTTCATTATTATTTTGTAAATACCTGTTAAGTCAATTTTTTGATACAATAATTTTTAATGTTGTTTTTAACCCCTCTTTAATAAATTGGTTTGTGTTTTTGGGTCGTTTTTTTTTTCTTTTTTTTTTTTCTGTGACTCTTTTCTTTACGTATTATGATATATATATATATATATATATATATATATATATATAGCATAATATATATATATATATATATTTTTCTTTTTTCTGTTTATACTTCCACATTATTAATTTTTATTTCATTTTACTATTATTATTTTTTGGTATCTCGCAACAACTTCCGCGGCGCATTTCCTGATGGTTTCGTTCATAACTTCTATTGACGGCTTTTCATTTCTGAGAATATCAAATTTATTTTTCAGCTTGATTTGAAATGATGGTGCGACTTTTTCTAGTTGTCTCGTATTTATTTTGAGTGGCTTTTTCTTCTTTATTCGTTTTAGTCTCGTGAGCTTCTTGTTGATGGTCATTCGGTGATCGCTGCCAATATCGACTTTCGTTATTATTTCAGTGTTTTGGATCGTGGTTTTGTCTGTCGTCAAGATGAAATCAATTTGATTCTTGTAATCGCCTCCAGGTGATTCCCATGTCCAATATCTTGGTCTTGGTTTTTTGAAGAATGAATTTGTTACGAAGAGTCTATTCGCCGTGCAAAAGTCTATCAGCTTTTCTCCTCTTTCGTTCCTCGTCCCGATTCCAAAAGGACCAATCCATTCGTTCTCTTCGTCTTCGTCTTTGACTCCTATTTTAGCGTTGAAGTCCCCCATGATAACGGTGTTTGCGCATTTTTTCTCGATCGCATTTTCTAGGTCTTCATAGAATTTTTCTGCTTCCTCGTCATCGTAGTCTGTAGTTGGAGCGTAGACTTGAATTATTTGTAGTGACCCCTCTTGGAGTTTGACTTTGCACGAGATGACTCTATCCGAATGTTTACAAAAGCCTTCGATGTAATCCTTGAAGTTCTTGCGTACAAGGAAAGCCATTCCTTTTGTTTCTGGGGATTCTTCTGTTTTTCCTGCATCGTAAATCCAAGTTCCGTCCGATAGTTCCATGAGTCCTTCTCCCTTTCTCTTCGTTTCGCAAAGGCCTATTACGTTCCATTTGAAATCCTCTAGTTTCTCTTGTAGATGATCTAGATCGTCTTGTAGGGCTAACGTTCTGGTGTTGTACGTTGCGATGTGTAGTGTGGCGGTGCTTCCCCTTCCTCTGTCTGCTCCACAGCGTCCTCGATGAGGCTTTGACTGTGGAACTTCATGCGAAGGCGTGCGCCTTTCAGTCGGAGACAGCGTTGCCGAAATATCACCTCGAAAGGGATCTCCTTTAAGGCCTTGGGAAATACGGCCTCCTTTCTGTTGTACTGTCATGATTGATGCGGGTTTTGGCCTACCATCAACGCGCTGGCCGGGCGAGGTGTTGACGGGTTTTTTCGTTGGAGGTGCCTCCCTGTAGCTTCTGGGTTTGCATGCCCTACTCGCGAAGCAGCGAGGTTGGTTTTCCGTTAGAGGTGTCCTTCCTGTAGCTTCTGGGAAAAGTTCCTACTTGCGAAGCAGCAAGTTGGTTTTTCATTCGAGGTGTCCTTCCTCTCTCTCTCTCTCTCTCTCTCTCTCTCTCTCTCTCTCTCTCTCTATATATATATATATATATATATATATATATATATATATATATATATATATATATATATATATATATATATATATATATAATTATATATGTGTGTGTGTGTGTGTGTGTTTTCATTTTATTTTCATAGTTTGTATTTCAAATTTATGTGTGAATATCGTTGCGTGGTTTGTTGTTCTTGACTTTGTGTCTGGCGAAGGCGTAAAGCAGAAAACTCACGTGTTTTATTTTGTTTCGTACATTTTGGAGCTGCACTCTACCTTTTTTTACGGTACTACTACTACTACTACTACTACTACTACTACTACTACTACTACTACTACTACTACTACTACTACTACTACTACTAGTGCTGCTGCTGCTGCTGCTGCTACTACTACTACTACTACTACTACTACTACTACTACTACTAGTGCTGCTGCTGCTGCTGCTACTACTACTACTACTACTACTACTACTACTACTACTACTAGTGCTGCTGCTGCTGCTGCTGCTACTACTACTACTACTACTACTACTACTAGTGCTGCTGCTGCTGCTGCTGCTGCTACTACTACTACTACTACTACTACTACTACTACTACTACTACTACTACTACTACTACTACTACTACTACTACTACTACTACTACTACTACTACTACTACTACTACTATTACTTTACACCTGAAGTAATCTTATTACTTATCATGTTACACAGGAAAACATGTCGATCCGGTCGATAAACTCTAGCATATCTCGAGTATTTGGGTGAGTCTCTTATCTAACTGTTTCGCCATCTCTTTCTGATCTGGAGCATTTTAGACGCTTGTCCTCTTCTGCAAGTTACATCTCGACGGCCTCATGAAAAAGGGTCGTTGCTGAACTTTTTGCGATAGATTTAGAAACAAAACAAAAAAAAAAAAGAAAAAAGCATCTCATTATGTCAGAGTCCATGTGGGTAAATCGCAATTATTTATCAGGTGAGGAAGATGCAAAAAAAAAAAAATATATATATATATATATATTAAGAATCAAGAATGCACTATACACCTTTATATCATCCTGTGATTCATATTAATTCATTCGAGCTAAATTCTTGTTTCACATCTGCTGTATGGAACGCCATTATTTCAATTTTGAATCTCTTTCACTTTCAGCCACTGAAAACAGAAAATACACTGCTTTAACATTGCAATAAAGCAATATTATTTAATTTTAGATTTTAATTATTCAACTCTGTTTGAATGCTTCAAAGGCACGCCATATCCCTAGAACCCTCTTCGCATAAGCTATGAAAATAAGTCGAGACCTAACGGTCGATATAGGTCTATATTTTCTGGCAGTAGCCTACATTGTACCTCTTGAATCGAATGTAACAGGTGTCGGGATTGTTTGTTAGATCTTTTGATAATAAAGGCAGTATGTGTGGAAAGGATAAGAGATGGTACGATGTAGATTACACCTATGAAAAACAAGAAACATAGCTCCTGGCCTACTGTGAATGCTGCTGGAGTGCTGGTTCACATCGACTCATTTCAGAACGTCGGACACAAGTAGCTTCTCAAAACCCGAGCGCCCTCTTCTATGTAGCCAAGCGAGTGTCAAGAGAAAATGAGAAATTCGAACTGGCGGATTTCTGTTTGCGTTCTCTGTGGATACGGTTCATTTGACCTTAGGAATCTTCACATCCCTCTGTCATGTTAACATCACCTTGGAAGACTTGCTCCACGATTAAGTTTACTGGGTCGATCCCGTCGATGAACTCTAGCAGGTTTCATAGATCTGAAAGAGGATCTCTTGAAAAAAAACAAAAAACAACGCGCCTGTCATCTCTCTGTTTAGCCCTCTACCTTGGTCCAACCAAGTCAGCCCAAATCCTCTGTAGTTGAAGATGGCCGTGGTCAGTCGCCTGTCCTCTGATGCACCTCCAGCCAAAATTTATTGTTCTCATTCTTTTGAAACAAAAAAACAACAAAACCATCACCGCCAACAACATCAACAAAAGCTAATGTAGGATAATAATAATATTTTGTAAAGGGAACTTACTAGATGTAAAACATAATTCGGAGAGGATCAACCAAAGCTTCGTGACTCATTTCTGATGGGCTGTGATGTTGGCCCAACAATGATTAATTGATTAATATGATTTTGATCATAATTATAATTCTTTCCTATTTTGTTACTAGTCGGTTATCTTGTTTCTCTCCATAGGTCGCAACCACCCACAGCTCACTAGACTTGCTGCAAGAGATTATGGTGTAGCCCATTAATTTTAAACGGTGCTTAATTTTTTATTTTTTTTTTTTTTATCGAAGGACACGTGAATTAAAGGAGGAGGAGGAAGAGAAGAAGAAGAAGAAGAAAATGGAAAAAAAATAATAGTAATGGGAATGGGGATGGTGATGATAATAACTGTAAGATGCTAAAAAAATATAGTACGTAAACAAGTAAATAGTAAAATATAAGTAAAGAAATACTGCAAAAACAACAACAACAACAACAACAACAACAACAACAACAACAACAACAACAATGATAATAATAATAATAATAATAATAATAATAATAATAATAATAATAATAATAATAATAATAATAATAATAATAATAATAATAATAATATTAATAATAATAATAATGTGACCATGACAATTCCGATTCTTAATGCGATCATTATTTTTGACAGTCAAAAAAATAAAAAAAGAAAAAAAGAAAAAGAAAAAGAAAAAAATGTGCGGATCCCCAGACCTTAATGAAACGTGAAGTTATTTCTGTCCAAGTTGAGATTGCATTTGTTGCAATTACAACCTTTAAATCACCCGATCTCAACGAATCTTAATCAAGTTAGAGCTTTAGTATATATTATATATATATAAGTTCTCTGCTATAATAATTTCCTTGCTTTCCTTCTATTTTTAAACCCCTTTTAATTCTAATTTATGAAGTTAAATCTAAATTTAAATTTAATTTAATACAGGCCTTAATTTAGCTATTTTAGAATAATTGATCATGTTCACATTATGGGCATGGTAACGAGAGGCTCGGTGATCCTAAAAATGAAAGGAAATGCATAAACTCGTTCGTACAAAGACTGGGAGACTTTCTTGGCTGCCCAAGAATCGGCGTCATCTTGGTTGTTCTAGTTGACTTACGCTACATTGGCCCTACGGATTCATGTGTGAGGCGTTTAAACTGCTCATTGCTGTGCCATGAGGCGCAAGTTAAAGCAACACAACTAAGAGCATCTAGATCTATCCGTCAGTCCGCCTTTCTATAACTTTCAGAAAACAGTTCCACAAACGACGTTGACTTGAAGATAGATCTAGAGATCTGGGTTTAGAATTTCCCGATTGAAGTAGATATAGATTCACCAATGGCTGAAAAGGTATGGGACCAAATCTAGATCTCACCCTGATTTTAGGTTAAATAATTATGATCCATACATTTTATTGACTATGAATATCTAGATCTAGATCTAAATCTAGACTTAGACTGCTAGCATTTTTTTCTTCTTGCAACTTGTGCTCAAAAGCAACGTATCTGATGTTTTTGATTATATTTTAATTTTTATTGTAAATGTATAAGAGGAAAGAGTACCTTTTAGGTACGGACTAATTTACACACCAAAGAGGGCTTCGTTGTTAGATAAGAGACAGAGCTTTTTTGTGCAACCCCAAGAATTGTTAGATAAGAGACAGAGCTTATTTGTGCAACCCCAAGCAAAAACCAAGCACAATCTTTTTCTATGGTCCAGATCAAACGAAGCCCCCTTTGGTATGTAAATTAGTCCGTACCTAAAAGGAACTCTTTCCGTATAAGATATGTTATAGTCTAGATCTACATATTATTTTTCTTAATTTTTTTTTCATTATTATTAAAGTGGAAAAAACTACGATCAAAAGCAGAAAAAGTAGAATCTAGCTACAACTGATTTAAGCCTAAAGTAATTTTTAAAAAAATAGTAAGAGTGGGCATGTGGAGGGGGGGGGGAGAAAGGAAAATTTCAGAATCATTATTTTTTACAGCTGGGTTGAGACTACTGATTTGCAAGACAGTGGGCAGTAGAGACATACTGCAAGTCAGCAGTGGCAGTGCTGGGGTTTACTTGATATTTTACTACCTGTGAAGTATTGAGTCCTGTGACTCAGTGTGCCGCGGGCACGGCATGTCCCAACTCTTGGAAGCGCAGGGCGACAAGTCCCAATTGGAGGGTCTAAAATTCGATCTAGGGGTCTGGCACTGAAAAAAGGAAGACGACTCTTGAGTCACATTGAGTAGTAACTGAAAGCGCACATCCATAACACTCCCTGGCACCTTTGTAAACGCACATACTCAGACATACCCCACATGCCGCCAATCCACAGTCTATAGCATCACATACGCCCTTTAATTGATGCAGTGTGCATTTATTTACAATCATAACTTATTAGCCTTAAACAAAACTCGCATTTATTGCCGTCCATGACTGTGAGAAGTGCAAATTTTCTTCTCTTGATCTTTTTTATTATCATTCCATTACTGCATCCTATCCCTTCCTTTCCCTCTCCATCTCCACCCTCCCTCCCACTCTCCCCACTCCCCCCTTAAATTTCCCTTGTGCCAGAGAGTAGTGTTGAGTGATGTGTGGTGGGAAGGTCTATCACAAACATAAAATTTAATGCCTACTTGTTTGTTAATATTATGCATAGAATCAGTTTGAAGTTCACAGTGTGCACATGCTGAAGAGAAGCTAGCACAGATCTCATGACATGGCATGGCACAGTATTGCGTACCATGCATCTACCGAATGTGCCGTCAGTGTTGCTGTGTGCTGCGGATAGGGTATCGTGCTATGCTGATAGCCTCAGGACTAATTTGCGGGCAATAAGACACTGGTGCTGTTCATATGAATCCAGTCCTCTTGAAATGAAAGGCTTTTCACTGCTTACTATGATCAAATTAGGCATCTGGCCCGCACCAAATGCTCTGTGGACATAGCTGGGACACCTGGGCAAACTCCAAAGGACAGCAGACTACATCTGTGAGAACATAATTAATTTTAGACAACAATGAAGATTTGGAACATATGGATTTAGGCCTCACAAACCACCACCTAGTAGTTTATATGCTCATGATTGGTTATTGATTGGAAACAAAATTTAAGTTATGAATGGAAGCATTTTTTTTTTTCATAAGTAAAAAAAGTGCCTTGACTGTGACACAGAACCATTTTCAAATTCCATAATCAGGAACAAAAGAGAGCGAATCATGATTTTCCTTTGAGAGTATAATTGACCATTGCTTTAGAAAATATTTTACAGGAGGAAAAAGGCAAAATCAGTGGATGGAAATAATGGGAAGAAGAAAAAAATTGTTTAACAGATAGGGGTTATTTAAAAAATGCTCAGCAGATGGCCGCGACATAAATAAGGTAGATATGAACTTCTAAAATACATACATAGTTTAATAATGGATATTAAACATACAAGTGTTTGATTGAAAGCCTGGGGATAATTTTACTCAAAAGCGTTTTTGATGCAGATACCTTTTTACAATACATTATTTTAATGAAAGGAAGTGTTCTCTCACTTCTTGGTTTCAATGCTTTTATATTGTTTGCAGCATGCTGGATACAGCAAGCAATTATGTCCTTATGTTAGCTTTTTGGTCTATGTTAATTTCCGTAGTATTTTTAATTTATAGTTAGAGCTTCAATTTTCAGATTTAATAACATGGCAATCTATGCTTTTGAGTAATGTATAAATTTTGCCATTTTTGAAAACAGGTTGTACTCTACAGTTACTTTAGAAGTTCTGCATCTTGGCGTGTAAGAATAGGTAATGTTTTCTTTTAATATAAATGGTAATCCTTGAATCAGTATAATACCCTTTGCATACTTTTACATGGTTCTGTTCTGATTCAGACTTTTTCAGTAATGATAGATCTCGAGTCCTTTAAACTTTCTTGCAATTACTTACTATTGTTTCATATTTAAAAAAAATAATTTTATATTTTTGTAAGCTATACTGCAAAACAAATATTCATGTACATGAGAAATATGTACTGAATTTAAGACCCATAAATGTCTTAAGATTTTAATCCCTTTTGTAATGCCACTTACTAGTTTGGATTTTGGACGTGTATTATTTAGATGAGGTTCTCTTTTTCAGCTCTTGCTCTGAAAGATGTAAAATATGAATACAAAGCTGTCCATTTAATAAAAGATGGAGGTGAGCAGGTAGGTTTGCAATTTATGTTAGTCTGATTTATCAATGGTAATAAAGAAATATTGATTATATCATAAGATTTTTCTAAAATCTCTTTTTTCTGCATGAAATCTAAATACTCTATTTTGAAGATCTTTTTTTCTTTTATTGCAATCAGTGAATAGGAACCTAATAAATCTAATTATGGCATTCAAAAGTGTTGGAATTTACAACCACATACATGTATATTTGTGACAGCTTTGATATTATGGAAATTGTATGCAATTATCTTAATACTGTAATTTATATTTTGAGATATTGAAAAGACTGAAGATATTCTCTCATATCCTGTTTTTTTTTTAATCCTGTACATGGATTTCTCTCATTAAGACTGTAAGACTGTTAAGAAGTAAAGTGTAGCGTAAGACTAGCACTTTAACATTCTTGTCACTGTTATTACAAAAAACTATAAGCAATTATAAGCAAATGCATTTTGCTCTTGTAAAGTAACCTTTATCCCTTCGCAGAATTTCATGTTATCTTTTTTTCAGAATTGAATTATGCTTCTCTCAGCATCGATAATTGCTTTTGAACATTGTGAGCCATGCTAGTAAGGCTGAAAACATATTTAACTTTAAGTTCAAGTTTAACATGTATTGATAAAATTTTTAATACTAGAGTAGACCTTAAAAAAGGCAATAGTCATGTTTTCATTGTAAATCTCATTTCCTTTTGGAGCTATCCTTTGTACATATGATTTCTTCTGACTTCTATTTTTACCGAACTTGCAAGCTGGAATGTATGAACCAAAACCAATAAAAGGAATGAAACAAATAGATAGGCATTAAATTTACAGCAGATGGCTTATAATTTGGTCACTCGTTAAAAAGAGATGGCTTGGCTTTATGCTATACTTGTAAGAACTTCTAAGCTTTTAAGAAGCAGATTTTGTAGGAAGAATAATGTTTGAATGCTGGTATCGAATTTTGGCAGCTCTTCTGGTTATATGCTCCCTGAAGGAAACTTTAATCTGTAATTAAATGTAAAACAAGATGCTGTGAATTTTTAATCCTACAAATTTTCAAGTTTGTTATTATATCCATGTGATTGTTAAGAGATGAAAAAAGTACAAATCTAGGTTGCGAAGTTTCTATACAAAGGATAAGAAAATAATTTTGATGGAATTTGGCTTTTGGGAATGCCCTTTCAGTACATTAATTTTTTTAAATAAACTGTAGATGCTTTATATTTTTTTTAATCTACAGAATTCAGAGGAATATAAAAAGTTAAACCCCATGGGTTTGGTTCCATCTTTGGAAATTGATGGACATCTCCTGACTCAGTCTGTAAGTGTTAGTCATTGTTAGAAATAATATGCTTACAAATATGGGCTTATATACAATCATATATGAATATATATATATATATATATATATATATATTTATATGATATTTTTTGAGAACTACTTTGACACATTTAAAAAAATTACTCTCCCTTCATATTGGGCTTGGGGATCCCCAAAATCACAATATTTTTATTCTTAACTCAATGGCAAGTCAACCTATTATCATACCCCTTTTCTCCTATAATATCTTTTTTTTTGTAAGTTAGAAATTTATTAAAGGATCATTATTCAAAGAGGTTGATATGCCCCATTTACCAATAATGTGACTTGTGTTCATGCTTTATGATTTATGGTTTTAAGGGCCATTCATTTGTTAATTTAAGCTTCCCATCATTGAGTATTTGGAAGAAAAGTACCCGCAGCCAGCACTGCTACCAACAGATGCATACGGAAAAGCACAGGTAAAACTTATTTAAAATTTTTTTCCCTTTCTTATGTGTATATTTGCCTCCTTTTATTTTAAAACAGATTGAATCTTAGTGTGTATTTGCCTCACATTTTTAAATCCTGTTTACAATTTTTCTAGCAACTTGAATGCTTTATAGATAAGGCTTGTTAATGTTTGATCAACTTCTATATAACATTTTGTGAGTCATTAAATCATTGATGAAAATACAATAAACCCTTGCATATAATGAGATACTCGGGTCTCACAGTATTTCCTCATTGAACCCAAGGTCTCATTGGATAAAAGGTAACTTTAAAATGAAAATATCTTCAAAGGAGATATCCTACCCAACACTAAACTTTTGCATGTAATAAGTTACCTCCTTTTATCGCTCAACTAAATGAACGGACCTGGCTAAGTGTTGAGGAAGTGAAGTTTTGTTTCGCTTTTTTATTTTTGTTTATTTTATTAAATGTATTTCTTCTTAAAACAAATACATTTTTTAACAACTTCTCTGACTCTTCCCAGCCACTTGTTTTATTCTTCGCTTGGATCTGTACTTTCTCTCTATCCCTTACAATTTTGCTCACTTTTTCTGCACATTTCTTAGTCAGTCTCTCTCGCTCTCTCTCTCTCTCTCTCTCTCTCTCTCTCTCTCTCTCTCTCTCTCTCTCTCTCTCTCTCTCTCTCTCTCTCTCTCTCTCTCTCTCTCTCTCTCTCTCTCTCTCTCTCTCTGTCTCACTTTCTCTTTCTCTCTCTCACTTTCACTCACTCTCAGTCTCACTTTCTCTCTCACTCTCTCTCTTTCTCTCTCTCTCTCCCTCCCTCCATCTGTGTGTGTGTGTGTATGTAAACAGATAGATCTACATGTACGAATCTTGCGTTAACATGCCCCCTTTCTATCTCCAGACCTTCCTAAATCCTAGACCTAGCCTTAAAACTTCAAACCCTTTTATCCCCCTTTCCTTCACTGCCGCTCTTACCTGCTCAGCGCCCCCTCTCCCCTCTCTCTCTTCTTTTTTCCTGCCGCTACGCCTTGCATAGAGCACTAGCACTAGGTCTGGAGTGCCCAAATGGCTATGTTTTCTAATCTCCCTCTCACAATGGCCCTTCTCTTCTCCTCAATACACCCACCCCCATGATTAACACACATCTTCAATTGCACATGCCCGTGGATCTAATTTTTGTTGTGACCCAAACAAAGAGCCCGACATATAGTATTTGAGGTGACTTTTAAAGTGTTTTTTTTTCTTCTGTTGAGGTCCAATATAGCATTGCTTCATCTCTATCTTCACCTGAGGTTGGTAAATTGGATGAAGGTTAATTAATTGACACAAAGAAAGAAAAAAACGTGACTTCCCCAATCCCTCATTGAGCCCGAGGTCTCGTTGAATTCGAGGTTCACTGCATATATTTTTTCACTATCTGAAATCTGTATCAGTGTCCATATTTTCTTTCATGATTAATATTTGTATAAAAATATTTCATGGGATCATTCAGCTAGTTTGATCACAAAGGTTTGAAACAGGAGAACAAAATGTAAATGAAAAATACAAACATCATATGTTATTTTTATAAATTCAAAATGAAGCATGATTAAAAAAATACAGCAGAGCAAAAACAATCCTTTCAGCCTTGCAATGTTACATCAAGCTTTCTGTAAGGTTAAATCATTTCAAAACAAGTCATATTGCTGCTCTGACTTGAAAAGAAAATGGTGATGATTTTAAAATTAGGTTTCAAAGCAATTTTTTTTCTCTCTCTGAAATGTATAGAGGAGAATCTCATATAGACTCAGCCTTTGTTTTTCTATATTGCAAATTATATATATAAATTTGTATAATATTTCTTCACTGATTAGAGGAGCAGGTTAAAATTTTTAATTGTTCAATATAGTTGGAAAATTAATGCCTAAATGTTATACTTTTGTCATTTTCTATTCAAAAATTGTTTTTCTGTTGCGCAGGTGCGAGCTTTATCTGAAATTGTTAACAGTGGCATTCAACCACTTCAGAATCTTAAAGTTTTACAAAAATATGGAGATGGCAAAGAAGAATGGGCAAGATTTCATATAGAAAGGGGTCTCATTGGTAAGCTTGTATTTTTTCCTTTCTTCTTTAACTAGTTTAATTGATAAGTTACTACCCGCAACCTTGTTTAAACTCAAGTTGGTTCCATCTAACATGTACTTTTTTCTGTGTAATTTCACAATCAATCATTTAGGTACCCTGCTCTTTAGCGTAGGCAATCGATGTATCTCTATCCCTCATTTCTTTTACTGCATCTGTCACTAGTCCTGTACGTAGAGACTGGTTTGATTTTGCTTCTCACTTGCATCATGATGATTGTAAAAAGTATTTTAATGTTATGGCTCATAGACTAATAATTGTTCTTTGTAATTATCACTCTGTTGTCCCTGGTTTCTTTGGCAGTGCTATAATGAAGATTTGGAGATGTCTGGTGAAGAAATCTAACCTGTGCCATAGATTTCTTCGAGTAATATTGTGATCTAATCAATTTCATAGTCTTCAGGTGCTTCAGATATACTGTCTGGGCCTGTTGGTATGCCTTTTTTCATCTTTCTTATTGCTGCCCCGATCTCATCTTTCATGATAGGCAGACCAGCAAAATTGTGCTTCATTATATTGTAATCCTTTCTGTGGTTTCAAAAAGTTGTTCTCTGCCCATCTGCGAATATTTTTTCTTTTTCCATAAGGAAATCACTGTTTTTATTTTGGGCATCCTGAGGATGAGCAGGTTTTCCTTCTAGAAATTTCTTTAATGTTTCTGTACCTTTACTGCTCAGTACTTCTGCAGTAGAGATCAATGTTTCTGCTCTTGTCATTGATTCATTTCGTCTTAGCTTCATCACATTTTTTTTCTGATATCCTTATGCAAAGTTTCATATTTTTCCCTATTATTTTTTACTTGTCTCTTTTTTCCCAGGAGGTCCAAAATATATTCAGTCATAATATAGAATAATATGAAAATGACAAAAGCAAATCGACATTGCTTTAAGTTATTACTGATAAAAGAGAAAAGAAAAACAAACTCTATTAAAATGAAGGATAGGGCAAAAGAAATGTAGTTTGTTTTGTAATTTTCATGTACAGTAAAATACTGTCAAACAAAAAGTCCTCAATAAATCAAAATACAGTGGAGCAGGGATTCCTCAAATTCATTTGCTAATTTTTATGTTCCAAAAAGCTGAGTTTGAGGAATTTGTGATTTCAAGGGATTATTTTTTATCTAATGGTCTTATACTCTATGTGTAAATGTAAACCAAAATGATTATGCAGCTTTTAGAAGTCTGAATCAACAGTTTGCTACTCCACAGTATTTTTTTTTTGCTTTGTATCAAATAGATGTTCTTTTTTTATGATGCATTTGTTTCTAACAATTCACAATAGCCTTAGAGAAAATGCTGGAAAAAACTGCTGGGAATTACTCCTATGGTGATCAAGTAACAATGGCTGATCTGTGCTTGGTTCCTCAAATTTATAACGCAAACAGGTACACCCTCTATCTACTTCTATGATCTTATCTTACAAAAAAATTCTGCCTTAGAAACAAAGGATATGAGTTAAATGGTTGTTAAAATGGGTTTAAGCTTTGATCTTCCAATTATTTTATCTTAAAGGGAAGATTTTTATCCATCTTGTAGTATTTTCATTAAAGAATTCAATGAATTATACAGCATATGAGAATATTTTAAGTTGGAAAAAGAAACAGCTTTTTTTTTTTTCAATTAAAGGTATGCTTATTGTTTTAAATTTATGACTTCATCACTATAAGATAGGATTTTTTAAATTAAGAAAATAACTTTGAAATGCATAAATTTATAAAATCAATTTGAAAAATAGCTCCATTATATCAAGTTTTCTTGTATTTTCTTTTCAAATTTCATCACCAATTTCTTGCTGTTAAAAAACCCAAAAAGTCAAAGGAGGCAGCTTTCTTCATTTATTTTTGCTGGGCATTAGAGGGCAAAAAAAAGAGTGGAGGTATAGCTTTTAATACCTTTTTTGTTAGGAAAATCTTTTGATTATTCTTGAAAATTTAGTTGATTTTTTTTTTTGGGGGGGAGGGGTATTGGAAGCTTTTCTTTTATTGGAGAAAATATTTTTGTTTTTTAATAATCATAGCTCATACACTTCCTCTAGTTCTTAATATTTGTTTGTTTAATTACTGGTCTAAGGACTTAAATGCATTTGTGTGAAATAATCAATACCAATTCATGACATTTTTCTAGTTGTCAAAGGTTCATTGATCAATATTCTTTCCTTTACCCCTTAGTCTATGCCAGCAATTTTAAACTTTAAAAAAAAAACATTTTTATTTTTAGGTTCAAAGTGGACATGAAGCAGTTTCCAATTATAAATTGTGTACATGACAAGCTGATACAATTGCCAGCTTTTGTGGCAGCTGATCCTTCAAAACAACCTGATACACCTGAGGACATGAGGAAAAACTAAGTGTATCAAAAATGTTATGGACCTCACATGTTTCTGCATTTTTTTTTATTATAAATTTTGGATGAATCTTGTAGCTCTTGAAATCAATTTAGATAAAGGAGTCTTTATTTCTCTTAAAATCAGATGTTAAAAGCAATTTCATAAAGTGCTTTTAACCTTGTATAAAAAAAACTTTTGATAAAAAGAAAATGGCTTAGAATAATTGAAGTCTCCTGTGAAATATGTTTGCTTAAAAAAACAAAACAAAACAAAACAACAAAAAAACATGTACAGGAATCACTTGAGATGAAATTGTAGCTGCTGAAAAACTCTTTTTAGATGATATAAATTTTCAGTTTTCCTTCAAGATGCTTTATTTTAACGAACATTTTCTTCTATTGTATAGTTTGAAAAAAAAAAGATGGGATTGGCCTACCAATTGCCAAGAGCTGTTTTGTTCAAAGATCTGACCTGAGGTTTACTTGAATTTTAGGCCTCCACGTTCTTCATTATGCAGTTTGTGGTGCTTCATTAGTGCAGCTTACCTTGTCTGATAGAGTTAAAACTTAGTCTGAGAGCATTTTATGATGCAGAGGATTTATCAGCTTCAAACTATCTTTGTGCATGCGTAGTTATCGATGACATAACTAACTTATGCCATTTTGTAAAGGCTTTGGTTGACTTCTGGTGGTCATTATCATTTAGCCAAGGTTAAAAATTTTAAGTTTCATCATTGATAGAGGTCCCAATCAAAAAAAACGAAAAAGTATTACGTATTTTTAAAAAATTAGAATGTTTCCAGTCTTTCAAGTATCAAAAATGGATAGTGTTACTTTTGTCTCAATCAGAGGACTGAGAATGTTTGTTGCTTTTTTCTTTCTCATTAAGACTTTCTGTTTCATGCAATTTGTTTTTCCATGGACAATAATGGACAATAATGTCCATGGTTTTTTTTCATAATATTTTGTTTGAAATGCTTTCCAAATTCTAATTTAAGTACATATATACTGCATTTTCAAAAGATGCCATAAAAAAACGGCCTTACTTTTTTATTTCCCTATAATCAGAATTTTATTTGTAAATTTTTATTCTCACATTGTAGTTTATGTTGAATTTTATTATCACTCTGTCGTTTGAGTATGAGCCAATATGTAACTGCAAGAGGAATAGTGTTTTTAAAAATACTTAGTAACGTACTGTACAGGTATGGCAGGGTAAAAGCAAGCTACAGAATTGGGTGCTAGGACTAGATTCTTGTTTTAACAATATAGCAAATTTCTTGCTGTATACTAGATACATTCCAAAAGAATACTACATCTTTAAATGTTTGAGCTACTATCATATAAATGGATGACCTAATGGCTTGCTTAAGAAAATCACTTTGAAATCACTTTACTTGTAGACAGTTTTTTTTTTTTTTTTGATATGCCTAATCAAAATTAGTGAAAGAGGATGAGATAGAGAGAGACATGAAGGCTTTTTACATGTGGCATGGAATGAAGTGAGTTGAGGTTGCAGTAAGGCTTTGGAGAACATAGACAAAATGGTGCAATATGCTGTTTTATAGTCGTAACCATGAATATCGTGTGTGTGTGTGTGGGGGGGGGAAACATACATCTCCAGTTTGCAAGCCTTTATCTAAACCTTCAATAAATCTGCTAGGCTGTACATTATCTAACCAAATGTGACTAGTGCACTTAATTAATATACGAAGGTAAATTGAAAGTAACCTGTCATTTTTAATACTTTTTTTTATAAAGATATGCATCTCCTTGACTCTAAACTCTCCTAGTCACGGTGCCTTATTTGTTACCTGTGTTATAAGAGGCTGAATAGTTGCAAATGGTTTTATTGTTATTTGTCTTTTTGGGGAAAACTTTTTTCTCTTAAACCTTTACTATTGTGTACGGGGCACTTCTTATTTTCTAGGACTATTTTTTTTTATCTCTGAATTGCATACTGACATCCTACTGGCTTTTAAGATTTTTGAAGAATTTATGCTAATATACTTTTTAATCACAAATGAGAAAGAATTTATGATAATAGTAATTAGTATATGGCCAAGTTAGAGCTAATAGAGGTTGTTTTATTCTTATTTTATTTAGTATAAGTTATGTAATGGGGCTTATGGCTATTATTATTCGTACAAAGTTTACAAGAGTGTTGAAAACAAAAAATTTGTACGAATGTTGAATGTTGCTCAATAGAGTAAATTAAATTCTATGCATCTGTTTTTACGCTCACTGCAGGTATGGAATATGTTTATATACAGTGGAATCTGCTTAAACTAAGTTAAAGGCAACATCTTGGGACCATCAAAAAGTGTTGATATTAAGCAAGGTTGACTTTAACCATTTCCAGGAAACAAGTCCAAAATTTCACATTATAAAAAGATTGTCTCCCTTTGTTACTATTGATAGTGGTCTTCCTTTGCAGGGTCTCCATTATCTATAGCTATCATGTGGTAAATTTATACAATTATCTAGGCAAAGAGAAAACCACGGTGTCTGAAAAGAGGTTTATATAAACAACTTGATGTACTACACACAAATATGTTGCACATATCTACAATTCTTGCTACAGTTTTTTTCAGCTTTACCCTCTTTTCGTATAGGCTTGGTACCATCCTTACTTTCGTTTTGTTTTCACCAAATAGAACAAAAAAATAATGGCCTGATTTAAAAATAAATGTTTAGCATTATTGGAGGCCCTGAAAAGAATACTATTGGATATTGGTTAAGGCGAGTGGCGGTGGGGAGAAAACAATGCATTGCTTCCCATAAATGATGCGAGCCAACGATAAGTTAGGTTTAGATCTAGACACACACGGCCACCATCCTGCTTACGCACCCTGCTTTGTTACTGCCACAACTGCACCAGGCCACACTAACTTGGCTAAGCCTTGTAATAATGTTAGACATGCTATTGATACACAGTGACTTACTGGTTGTATTGGGTTTACAAAGAGCTAGATCTATATCCCGCCCACGCATCCCCTCTTTTAGGGGTTTCACCTTTTTCCATCCACCATGAGGTGTTGACTTTAAGCAAAAATGGTCCCCAAGGCGTTGACTGTATCAAAAAATCAGTTACTATACAAAGATGAAAAAAATGGGACCGCAGCGTGGTATTGACTCTAAGCAAGAGTTGGTTTGAAGTGAATTGTACTGTACATGTTTGATTTTCTTCATAGTCTTCCAGAATGATAAAAACTCTCAATAAAGAAGGGCTTTAATAATTATTGTGTTTGTCTTTATTTCTTTTGCTAATTTGACTTAAATATGTGTTTAATTTGACTTAAATATGTGTATCCAGTCACACTCATATTGTCATAGTGCTACCAGTGTGATATGAAGACCCTTGCATAGAACTGAAATGATTGTCACAGGTTACCAACCTGCTGTTCATGACAGAGGATGAGTTTGTTTATGTCAAACGTTCCTGGTTGCTCAAATTTTGTTTTATTTTCTCACATGCTGATGTCCAAAAGTGTTAGAACAAACATACTGACTGGTAGTCTTTTAACCTTTTCACATCGCGCGAAACCAAGCAGATTTATTCCCAGGGAACGCACTGGCTAGAGGGTCAATTTTCCCTGTAAACGCACTGTTTTATGTACTTTTTGAATTGTAAAAAATCAACTATTAGGTCTACTGAGCTAAAAGAGGTATCAATAGAAAGATTATTTTGAGTACAAGTATACAAAAGTAATTTCATTCATACACACACACTCTTACTGTTTCCATAGCTGCAAAAACAAGATGGCCGAAAAGCCAAAACAAAAAACAATTAAGTTGTAAAAAATATCTATTTCTCTAACATCTGTCTCATCTTCCCTATCATCTTCTAACATCTCTCCATCGCTATTTCCTTCATCGTCTGAGCCTGGGGTGTAGAAAGATTCAATAATCTCTTGACGAGTAAACAGTCTGGGTCTAGCGTTCGCCATGATTGTTTTCTCCGGACGTGACCAATTGGCGAAGCTAGATCTAGTCATGGAGCGATTCGGAAAAAGTTAAGAAAAATAAATGAAAACAAGCTCCTGCTTATAAATTTTATTTTCTCAAAAGAAAAAAGGATGAAAAACATTGTAAAGAAGTTGTAAAACTTTTTAACGCCTAAAATCGAAAAAACAAGTACGCCAAAGTTTACGAAACTGTGGGAGTACCGGGGTAAGCGCTACGGTACAAAGCGGTGCCAGTGCCAGCACTTACCTGGGTAGCGCAGCGTCTTGATCGGTTGTAAAATGGGGCGCTACACGGGGTAGCGGCGTGATGTCAAAAAGTTAATACATCCATATTTTCAAGAGGAAAACTTCAGAACTAAAAATTCTTTACAGTAGCAGTTCTCAAATGCGGAGCAATCCATTGAGTAAGAATTTAAGTTGTCTTTTGTCACATTTTTGACTTAGGTATACTGCATTGTAGCATTCACAGGCTTGAGATTTTTTTAACGCATGTAATCTAGTTAAATATACACACACTTCCTGAAGCAGGCATTTACTTTCACATTTCCATAGCAAAAGTTTTTAATAATTTAGCCTCAGTCCTGAGTGTGAGATAAATTAATCAGTATCTGAAAAGTGACATTGGCAATGCGACAGTATACCCACCTAAGGGCCATTACAAATGTTATTTTAACAAACATATGTAGATTTATTAGTGCTCCCATGAACATTTAGAAAAAGACTGAAACAAAAGTGTCTCAATTTTGATTTTTTTTATTGAAAGCGCAGAAAAATTGCATGCATTACTAAAACATAAAACTTGTAGTTCTTAATCAACCATGAAAAGATCAAAAAAAAAAAAAAAACACCCTACAACAAACTTCTAAATTCCTGAATAATTACATTTGTCAAAGCA
This sequence comes from Elysia crispata, assembly GCA_033675545.1. Lineage (NCBI taxonomy): Eukaryota > Metazoa > Mollusca > Gastropoda > Plakobranchidae > Elysia > Elysia crispata. The sequence continues at coordinate 556,864 of JAWDGP010002302.1, forward strand.
TATGCTATTACACCAAATTTTGTACAGTACGCTCTGACTTATACCATAGAGAGAAAAAACATTTAAGCCTGCTTAATGCCAAGGTGCGCTTGAGTACAAAATAGACAATATCCCGAGATTTCCATGTAGGAAAATTTCAGTTGTTTCCCTTTATTTGTAAGACATGGTCTCACTAACATGTGAGCTGCCATTTTTTACTCACCATTGTAATTTTTTTTATTAAAAATTACCATGGTCTTAAGAGAATACAAGCAACAAATTGGAAAGAGCTTCAAATGAAAAATTTGCTGATCACCTATGAATAAATTAAACGTGAACTAGATCTAGATTATTTGCGTTCTTTGTGTTTCTCTTACACACTCACAACTGCATTATAGATTGTTCTATGGATCATCATCAGAGCAGTTAACTGATCATCATGAAAGTATTGACTGTCTTGTAAATGAAGCCTGTGTGAAACCAAAGTTACCTTGCTTAAAGGCGTGCAAGTTATATAGCAAAACTTTGGTAAGAGCCATTTAGCCGGATTGAGCCCAAAACATGTTTAAAGCCAGCACAGACTGTACCTAAAGTGGAACATAGCATTGAAAAAGATCACATAAAGAGAATTTTTGGCAACTAAAACTTCAAGGCTATCTTGAGTCTCCCAAAATAATATTTAGGCGAATATAAAAAAAATTCTTGAGATTAATAATGATGAACAGGATATTTAAAAGCCAAAAGAAAAAATAAACAAAAAACAATATGAGATAGATTTTCAAGATGTGGTCTGAAATATAAGGAATTGAACATAGAGTTATAAAGGATAATTGCTTTAACATATTATAAAAGATGCAGTTACCTGCAATAATTTCAAAATAGCAAAATTATGTGGGTAAACTAGATTTAGAACTAAACCAGACATCAAAAAGTTGCACATTACAACGATTTTGAACCTTATTAGTTTCTAGCACTGTACTTTCAGAGAAAAGTATTTTAAGAGCTAAATTTTGTAAATAAAAAATATATATATATAAATTTTATAATTTGAATCTAAAATAGCTTGACATAGCATTTTTTGTTGTGAACGGAATATATGGTAAAACCTACATGGCATCCCAAATATTGATACTATTCAGATAGTATTCGACCAGTACATTTTCAGAGGATACAGTCTGTGTGTGTAAAAAAAAAAAATCGAAATTTAAGCCAGAGAGAGAAATGGAATTAACATTAATGAAAAAATCCTTTGATTGCCGTTGCATTCACATATCTAATTTTATAACTTTGAGAAAATCAGTGTAAAAATTTTTTATAAATGTTCAATTTTTACTGTAAAAAATGTCGGCAAATTTTAAATACAAATTTTCAAACCCATTCATGTCACATTAAGACTAGGTTTTATTGAGAAAAGAAAAATGTCAAGATTCCATGGCAACTAACACTAACAGTGAATCACTAGTTCGGTTTGATGACAGCCATAAAGCGCATTGTCTAAAGTCTGGAAGGGGTCAAAGCCTATAATTGATCATGATACTTTAAAACTAGTTAAAGTCATAAAAATTGCATGCCTTGCCAATCTGCTTCAGTGTCTTCAGGGGCTGCCTTTTTCTTTTTTTTTTAATGTATTTTCTTAAAGTTTTATAAAAATTGGCAATCAAGAATCTGAACAGTGAGAATGCTATCTAATTGAAATAAAAACAGGCATAAATTTAAACATTAGAGGTCAAGCAATGAAAGATCAAAAGTAAGATTTTGTAATGATAATTCTGAAGATCGTAACGGCATATGACAAAAAAAAATTACATCATTTCTCATAGGGATTTATGTCGTGGAGGAATACAATTTCTTTGTTGTATTATAATAACATAACTTCATAAAATTCCGAATATTGACGTTTGGTATTGTTAAACAAAGATAAAAACTAAGTGTAATATGATTTGTATAAATTGTAATTAAAAAATTTACAAATATAACTACTATTAATACATAATGTTGAATCAAGCTCTTAATAAAAACTACGCAAGCAATAAGCATAGAGCATTATAAATGAATATTTAAAGAGAAGCATCATGGAATTTTTCATACAGCTAAATTCAAAAGTTGTTTTTTTTTATTGTTACTTCAACTTCAGTTCCTACTTCGAATTGACTAATTGTTCATGTTGCTTTTTTTTTTCATTTTTAAGAAAAAATTTCAGTTTTGTAGATTATACCCTTTGTCACTGGTGATGCATTAGGGTTTTTTCACTCTATCTTGTGTTTGCCAGTATGTACCTAATGGAGCATAGTAAATTTGATATGCGACAACCCGCCACCACTACCACCATCAGTGCCACCATCACCTTCATTTTCATTATATCCTTCTTAATCATTAACTTAATATACAAAAATCACTAATATTTTTATCATTATTATTATTATTATAACCATCTGACATATAAGCAACATTACCACTAAGCTGTCTGATATGCCCCATGACAAGAAAATGTATTTACTTCAAAGTCTTGATAGCAATTTTCTTTTACTTTTAACTCCTCAGCATATCAAACACCGACACCAAAAGTCTCCATATCATCCACAATTTTTTTTCCTCATTTAGTAAAATATATAAAGCACTAAAAGCACATTACACTAGTACACAGAAGCATAATATATGCCCAGTTAGCAACAAAAATGGTTCATGGTTTCTGAGGCTAAGACTACATCTAGATCTGAATTATTTACACTGAGTTTAATAAACCAAGAAAGCTTCCCCATTAGATGCCATCAACATTGTATGCAGATTGCCTTAGTATCTGAACTACATCTAGCACCATGCACAAACAAAAGTACTTATTAGAAGAAATCACCACACCTGTTTTCATCAACAAAAGAGTCAATTTATATTAAATAGCTTATTCAATAAGCAATCCTCATTGCACATTTTCGCTTATTACTTTTTGTCCACAAAAGTCTGTGCACCATACAATTTAAACTTGCAAAACAGGTAAAGGGTGCTATCAATAGTTAAAGTGGGCAAGTAACAATTTTTGCTATTTTAGTCTATGACAAGACAGCATTTGGCAATAAATTTGTTCACGTATGGTCATGTATGCAGAACATTCAACAAAGTACCAATCTATTTTATTATAAGAAATTAAGGTATAAACGATCTATTGGAAAAGACTGGACAAACCATATAGGTACTAAGCAGTGATGAAAAAAAATAGTTAAAAAATTTGACAGGAATATTAGATAAAAATTCAAATCAAACTGTTCAAAAATTTTAAGACAACTATTACATTGCAAAATAAGCAACTTCTAAACACGCAGGTATTAAGCATATTATATGAAATAAACCGAGAAACGTTAACAACTAAAAATAACTGCAAAAATATTCTGATCAAATCAAGGAAATACTATCATTACAGAAATCTTTTAAATTCAGCTAAAATACAAGCCACTGAAACAATCCTTAAGTTAAAAAAAAAAGTACTGATAGTCATGCGATAATGTTTTAGGAAAATGTTTTTTTTTGTTGTTGATCCTTTTAGGTCCAGGGAACATGATTTGATATGTTCCTAATAAGTAAAATCACAAAGTTAATATATTCAAACAAGTAGAATAACCAAATACTGTCCAACAGTTGATAAACTAGTCTATTCAAATGAGTTCTCTTTGCAGCATATGTATTGGATACCTCTATGCCATTGTCTAACATTCACGAAAACGTTGATAGCATTTTATTGATAACAGAACCTGAGGCAGCCATTAATCAAGATCATGGCTGTCCTTGTTAACTATTCATTTGTGCTTATTTAATCTAGAACAACTAATGCTGCATGACATTTTCTTAAAAAATAATTTGAAAAAATCCAATCTCTCTGTTAGGTAACTCATCTGGGTTTATTTAAACTTATGTACAAATTCTCCCCGTTCAAGTCATACTTTTGTGTCACATTTCAGCATCCTACATGTACAAAAAGTCACTTGGGCATTGCAAGAATAGATTTCTGACCATCCATTGTAAATTCTGAAGATTGAAGCCAACTTGAAGCTCTTTTTGCCAAGATCTATTTTGTGGAACTCACTTTTTAGCATCATTTTTCTTTTTTTTTTTCTTCTTATGAACATCCGATTTTTTTCTCTGCCGCATCTCTGGTTTACTGCTCTGATGATCATATAAAATTACAATCCTGTAAGCCAGACTTCATAAAATTTGCCAAAACTAGTTGTGAATAGTATTGTGTTGTCAGCTGCTTTGACTTTGACATTGAACAATTCATGAATGATTGAATAATTTTTACACGACACACAACTGTGTTATTTATCGTTTACTTTTTAAAATAGGCCTGCTGCTTCTATTGAAAATTGAACGTTAAAATAATCTAAAACTGTTAAGGCTTTAATTTGCTGTTGTCAGTTGGAATATATATCATCTAAACTTAATCTTTCATACAAAGTTGTTATATTACAGCTCCTAGATAAAAACAAATTAACTTATGATCATATAATGCTTTAGCCATAATAGAAATGTTTGAAAAATGTATATCTTAGACATAATGCAAAAGCAAATAAAAAAATGATGCAATACAAAAATCACCAATAAAAATGAAACGAAACTAGAAAAATGTAAACTGATGGCAAAATTACTAGCTCTCCCTTATTTAATTTTTTTTTTCTAATAACCACATTGTAAACAGAAACAGGCATTTAGTTACAGGAGTTAAGAAATATTGGAATAGACTACATGAAACAATAGTAATATCAAGCATTGAAAAAATATATTTAAAACCTTTGACAAACATATTAGACAAGTTTTGAGTAATTTTTAAAGAACTGCTAGATTGTATAATAAGCAACTTCAAACCACAAAGGTATTAAGCACACATGAAACAAATGAAGAAATTTTAATAACTCAAAACAGTAGCAATAACATTGTGATCAAATCAAGGAAATACTATCATAAAAGACATCTTTAAAATTGGGCTAAAATACAAAACGTTAAAGTAGTATATTGGATATCCAAATAGGGTGCCAAATATAAAGCCACTAATTAATAATCATTAAAAAAAGTTGACATTTTACTTAGCAGCTTTCCTGGGGTAGCTGTAAATCAAGAACATGGCTGTTTTTCATAATTAATGATTTGTGTCTGAAAAACTCCAAAAGTCTCTCTGTTTGGTAATTCATCTGGGTTTATTTAAAATTTATTAACAAATCCCTTTTTTTATGTCATAAATTTGTGTCCCATTTCACAAAAAGTCACTCGGGCAATGCAAGAACAGATATCAGACTATCCATTGCAAATTCTGATAATTAAACCCAACTGGAGGCTTTTTGTCAAGAACTGCATTATGAAAATCAATTCTTTATATCATTTTTCTTTTTGTTCTAATTATTACCAATATATTTTTTTAATCCCTGCTTTCTGATTTCATGTGATCTGTTCTGAAGTCTTTGGAAACTACGTATCGTGTTAAATACAGTTGGCATATTAGCAAATTTTAAAAAAAGCTGACTCATGTGACTCACTTAAGAATTGAGTTTCCCAATGCAGTTCTTGACCAAAAGAGCCTCCAGTTGGGTTCAACCATCAGAATTTACAATGGATAGTCTGATATCTGTTCTTGCATTGCCCAAGTGACTTTTTGTGAAATGGGACACAAGTTTGTGAAATGAATAGGGGGGAATTGAAGTGATGGGTTCACTCAATATCAAATGTGTCATGATTAGGTTAAAAGCTGCTTCCACAATCAGAAATACAGCTTCAAATGGGGCCTACTAACAGTGACTATAAAAATACAAATACATAGAAGCATACAGAAAGTCCTTTATACAAGCATGGAAAATTAATGCCTCAAATCAATTCTCAAAGTAAGGATTTAGAATACATATACACATCAAATACCATTACTCAAATTATGTTTACTGCAAATGCAACTGCACCCACGTAAAGATGCAAAATCCTTATGTAGCAAAATCCGATTAAATTTACATTTAAAATAAACTACTAAATAGAGTTGGCGGTAAGCATCATCCCTATTTCGTCCTCAATCCTACTCCCTCTCTTGTCCTCCTCCTTCACTCCCTATCATTAACTTACACCCTCTACTCCAAACCTGTCATCTCTCACTTCCATTTTTGCTTCGACTATTCCCTTTTCTCTCTCTTTCTCCGTCCCAATCGCATTCTACTTCTCTCCAGCTTTCTCTCAGTCTTCCTAACTTTTTATCTCTCAATTGGGTTTCAGGAAGAAATATAAATATACAACGTATTTGCTGCTATAGCCTCTCTTGGGATTTATTAGTGTAAGCATTCATATTTTTCAGAATATATGTGCAATGATCAACTCTAATGCACCCACCTGACTTACTCCCCATGAAAGATGGCCGATTTGGTGGTAAACAAATGTCAAAACCATAGAGGACAACCTATGACATTCAATATGTAAAATGAAATCTTATACTTTTTCAACCTATAAGAGCATAAGATAACATTTTTACTACAAAAGATCAATGTAAAATAACTTTATGATGCCAAAGGTCTTTCTTGATCTCTTTGTTGTCTACAATAGCATAAAATGATATACATATGTTTTAAACAGATTTTCATCACATGCGTTTTTTTCTTTATAAATATCATTTTAAGATTTGAAGTTAGCATTGTGCTTTGCTTTTAACATATTGCAAGACATGAAATGAAGTGTAAATTGAAACTGATAGGAATACTTATGCTTCAGGCTGGATCTAACAGGATCAAATAATTGTAATAAAAGAGGAAAGTCATCCTAAGATAATAGAAATTAGCATTTGATGGTTTCAACTATGTTCTTGACACTACTAACCAATAATTCCTGCCAATGATATTTGCATATTTGAAAACACATAGTCTACTTTCTTGTCAATCTATTTAATACTTTCTTCCTCTTTCAAGGACCCAAAATAACATGACCATTAGAAGCCGTGGTAGGCCTTATTTTTGTGAAGGTGGACTGACTAATATTATCAACTGCTATATCTTAATTTGAATTCCTTTTGCTTGTTTCTTCACCATTTTCAGTTTAAGCAAGTTCTCTTTTTAAACACTGCATCTGAGTAGCTAGTATTACAAATTATTACAAATTAAGAAATAAAAAATTAAATATGTATCAATATAAGTTACAATTCATGATATGAGGATAACCTCTCACTTTCATTTCATGTGCTAACAGGTTTTTCATCCAGGGTGGTCCTTAATAATTCATAGACTAGTTACTTTGGATAAAAGAACATAACAGGCTTCCAAGTTTTCAGGAGAAAAGTTAAAATTTTAAATATTTAATTGAAATTGTTGCTTGGCTCATTAAACTTTAGCAGTTTAATAAAACTTTTTCCTCTATTCTAAATTATGTATTCTTTTAGACTTGAGACAAGCATATGATTGACTAAAATCATTAAACGATTCTTAGTAAATAAAAAGGTACTGAATAATCATTCAAGATGGGACAAAGAAAATACCAATGAACAAAACTGAAAAACAAATGAATTTCCGAGATTATCTGAATTGTTTGTGAAACCTAATTGGAGAAAAACATTTGGAACTTAACTGACGTGAAGTTAAAAGTTATATCTTGCCAAAACTAGATTCAACAAATAAAAAAAATGAAAACATCCATCCATTTCAGGTCATTGAAACGACTGTATTGCAATTCTAACATGCAGTATTTGAAAACCAGTAACCCTTTGTTTCCCTCCCCACCCCCTTTTTTTTTTGTTTTGGTTTGAAGTTCTGTTTTATTTTGTAGGTGAAATAGCATGCATCAAGGGAGCAACACCAGACAGTGCTTAGATGTTTAAAAATACTGAAAGCACCGCCTAGCTGTCTCTCCTTTGAAACAGCACATCTCTTATGCATTGTATTTGATCACAAACAAGGACGGCTTAAGCTGGCAGTGAAATGTAAAAATAAATATAAAAATCACAGATCAAGAGCGTTTCTTTTTTGCCAGGGGGAATGTTAGATGATGAAATGTGTAATGACAGATCAGCAAAAACAGAGTATACGGTGCTGAAGCAGTTGCTGCCATTGTCTTCAATGTGAGAAAAGTGTGATAAATGGTTTTTAGATACTTCTACAATATTCAAAATTGATAGCAATAAGTGAAAAGGCCTGACATCCCAAATAAAATAAAAATAGACTCTATCTTCATTACATAGTTTGAAAAATAGTTTATAATCTATGGGTAGGGCAATTTGAAATTTAATCTAAGTAATGGTTTACTTTGATTTTATCAATTTTTTTACGCCTTTATATTTTTTCTCCATGCACGACAGTAAAAAATGAGAAACTACTTGAAATTAAAAAAAAAAAAAGACTAATGTATTAAAAACTGCTTTAAGGCACTAAAACTGCATTGTCAGCAACTTTAAACAGCTCCTCACAAGTTAGAAGAAGTTAGAAAAAAAAATTCATTAATATGATCAAAGTATGAAAGATAATGGTTAACTTAATCGTTCAAACTTGTTTATTCATATTAATCATGAATTCATCATGATTATTAATAAAGTGAACATCACCATTTAAAGCACTTTTCGTTCAACACATTGCAATTATGGGTTAAGATATTATTTAAAGGTTTTATTATCATTGACATCATCATAATTATATATTTATTGTAATCATCATTATTGTTATTATTGTCATTATAATTAAAATTATTATTTTAATTCTCATCATAATTGCTATTATTGATATTATTATTACAAGCTGAAAACTGCATTCTACAAAAAGGACCCTGGTGTCAATTTGCCGACACAAGGGTGCGTGTGTGTGTATTTAAAGAGGAGAATAAATGGTCTTGATATTTCTCTTTTTATTTACATGACCCAGATAAAATTATATGCCTCCACCTATCCATCTTTACCTAGAATCTAGATATATCAATAATTCTAATTCTAAACATAAAATTTAGATATAGAACTTGATTCCTATTGGAAATAAAGGAAATCGACTTAATGTTCTATTCTTTCCCACTCTGTTTTTCAGATCATTTTAAACGCTTAAAAAATTAGAAAGCTCGGAATTTTCGCCCTAAGTGCATAAAAGAGTACTGCTTTGCAAAGGTTCTTAGCCACGAAGTTATGTAAACCTAGATCTAAGCCTCAAGCCCATTGATAAAGACTTGTTAAAGAATGACACAATGGTGCACAAAATTGGTGATCGTAAGTTAGCTCATGTTGATGAGTTTTTGGGAAAATCGAGGTAAGTAGTTTGTATTGATTTTTTTATGAATTAGAACCGAGCCACATGAATGCTGTAGATGAGTGCAAAGTTTCAAAGGTGTGGGTTGCGTAGTAACGGAGTTCGCGAACAAAGCCTCATAAGTCTGTTTTTTTATATAATTATAGATCATCATCGTTTTCATAAATTTATCATTACAATCAATATTATTTTTTATCATAATTATTTGTATCCTGAGTGAAGAAAGTTTGCATTTGATCGGCAATGATTAGGATGTAGAAAGAAGAAAACAGCTTTCCTCCAAGCCCTCCACAAACTAAACCAATCAGAAATAAAGGGAATCAAGCTTAAAACAACAAAGATTTATCATCTCTACAAAGTCTATTGAGAAGACCATAAGTACATATAACTGCGACATATGGACACTAACCCATAATCAAAAAGAGAAGCTGAATGCATTCCATCATAAACAAATGAAAAAGGTATTTATAACAAATAGCCAGTCAAAATTACGGATTAATCTGTAACAAAAAAATGCTAAGGAAAGTCCTTTTGTAGCAAATACTCAAAGCTTGCTCAGGTGCCTCTCGAGACAAACCCTTCAAAGAGATACAGATATTTCAACCAACAAAGCAACATGAGTTTATTTCATCTAGTGCAGCAAAAAACTCCAGCGTCAACCAAAAAGCAACCCATATTCATGCTGAACAGAATCTCTCATCAAGTCTGATCCACTAATATTTCTCTCTCTCAAGATATTGAATAAGAGCACTACACTTGAATACAATAGAAATAGAAAAAGTGATAAGAACTTACAACAAAGGTTGAAAGCACTGCCAAAGTATCACAGATGGTGAACTGGGTAGCAACAAGGCAATAAGTCAAAGAAATATAAAAATTACCTCAACATCATTATTGCACAAAAACACTGCAGACAGAAGAAATGGAATCAAGTTGATATCTCATAAGTTTATATAGGCCCCAGCAACAGCAAAAAAAAAAGGCCAAGAGTGTGCTTGTAGGAAAAAAAATTTAAGACATGTCTACATTAAATCAGGCATATATAAATTTAAAGTGGGTCAGGAAAATATAATTTTACAAAAGAACTTTTTGCACAAAAAAAATTACTAAATTACAAAATATATTTCAAACAACATTCCTTAACTTTGAAATTCCTTGATGTCACCTTCCTCATTTACCTAATTACACTTATGATTTCTGTTTTCAACTTAATCCCTGAAAATTTCAGACCTCTTTGTATCATCTGAATGTCCCCAGTAATTTAATTGCATCATCAAATTTCAATATTACTTTTAACTTTTTAAAAAAATAAATTTCCCTCCTAAAAACTTGGAGCCTTATGCAAATACAGCTAAGTACATAAGAGAAAGTTCACTTTAAAAAAAATTTTGCAAAATCTTTTTCTTTGACAAACTATTTTGGCTATATGAGATGACTCTAATCTACAGCAGCATGTATATTGCAGGATTTCTTCCTCTTAACAATAATTACTTACCAACATAACATTGACAATAAAGTTGAAAACTCAACAAAGTTATTGATTGATTAAACTTAATTGAGTGCTCCATACTGTTCCATAACTTGCACAAATTGTTTCATAATTTTTTCAAAGTGTAGACCATCTTATATTTGATAGTTATATCTCTATCTCACATGAACTGAGTTGTTAGTTTCTTTATACTGGGATAACTTTCTTCCAATTTTTTTTTTTGCATAAGAAAAAAAATGTATTGCCTCATCTGTGAGCATCCTCTCCATTTCAGATTCAAGCATATCTGTATTGAATTGATATTTGATTTTTACGTTCTGTTAAATCTGTCTTATCTTTTAAGGGTTGTCAATGCAATACTATGTACCATTTAATGTACAAAAGTTGAGTCTCACCTTAGTTGTGATAAATTCACATGCTTGTGTGACTATTCTAAATTAGTTCATAAAATTTAAACGGACTGAAGGTTGGACATATCTACTAATACCTTAATAAATAACGTGTCATCTTTAATATACTGATTGGTAGGATTATCTAGAACAGTATGTGCAACAAACAAAGGACATCCACTGGCAACATTCATTTCAGCATTTTCAGGCCTTCGGAAACTTGTGCTATTTGGGTCTGGAAAAAACTCATCTTTCAAATGCCTTTTTGCAGCAGACTGATCCAAAAGAATGAGACTAACCTGAAATGTAACAGTAAAGAGAACAAGCAGATCAGGACAGATGGACAATTTTGATGAGCAGTATGTAAAAACCTATAGAAAATTATACAGCCATATGCAATTTTCAACAAGTTGCATAGAAGGTGTTGCACAATTTATATTATAAAATAGACAACATTGTAACCGCAACTAGAAGATATGATGCCCTTAGAGAAAAGTTATTGAAGGCAGAGAAGACAAATGAAGCAAAAGAAGGGTCAGAGCAAGTTGGACAGATGTGGAGAAAAGGCTATACTATGATTGTTTACCACAGGGGGTGAAATCTGTAAAGTTAAAAGTACATTTAAATACACAACACAAAAAATTGAACAGATTGATATAGAATTCTATTATGCAAAGTAAAAGATTGGAGAAGGAAAATTAAATGAATAATATAAGCATCTTAAATTAAAAGAGATAGTTTTGATATGAATTTGTAAATCTATACGTATAGATTTAGATCTTGTCTTTCAATTTGACTACAGAATAGGACTGGACCTTGTATGCAGAGATCTTCTGACATATGATTTTGAAATCAGATATCAATTTTCAAAGTTGGGGTTGATTCTATCATATGAAAGGTGTTTGGAGTTTGAATTGAAAGTGAGGGCCAGCAATTTGCTGCTCAGTTTATTAGGGCTTTCGAGTATGGGTTGTATGTCTGTAAGATAGAGCAAATTCTGCTCAGTAAAATTTGATTCATTTTTTTCTGTACATGTAAAATCTGGTCAAAATTTTTGTTGCATTTCAGAACTGGTTTATGGTATTGCTCATACTGCTTAGTCCATGAAGTAACTATCAATTCCTGAATATAAGATAATATGCAGGTTAGTGTGCAATGTATAAATTTCAGATCTTGATCTTTCATTAAACCCTGTGGTGGTATGTCAAGAACAGAATCAACATGAAACAGAAAAAAAGAGAAATCATTCACTTCAACAACTTCAATCTTTTAAAAGGTATGATAGTGATCTAAGATAAGAATCACTGACATCAAGATAAAATTAAAATTTTTATCAAACAAAATATTTCTGGGCAAATTCATCTCTCATTTTCATTTTTCCCCCTTAAGCCTTCTGCTGAGTTGTAGACCTACCAAGTATGTCCTCCAAATAGAGAGGCCCTGAGCGCTTAATGCTTAGTCTGTTCATACCAGAACCCTATATGTTTTGTTGATGCTACAATTTTAACTTCTTATGTCTAATTTTAGTGTTCAAGCAAGGTTCAAACCTTTGTCATGAGTAAAAATAAAACTTGGCATCATTCTTTTCAGTTTTAGGACTGTGTTTGTAAGTATATACCCAATTCAACGCACTGGTTATACAAATCCTTAATACACAAGGGGAAAAACATGTAGCAGCCAAGGGGTTAATAAGATATTATGACAATTACATTACTAAAATTTTAAATTAACTTATTTCCCTGAACTTACCCTGTGCTGAAAGGGCCAAGGCAACAGAGCATCATACTCTCCTTTCATAACCACAAAATACAGTGACATGTGAGTTCCCCTGCCAATACCATCACCATTCAAGTAGATACGGGCACACATCTTGTAACCAAAACGTCCTGCATAGAAGGGCTGGCTATAGAGAGACACTGTGCGTCCTTGTACCGCATCCTAGAAGAGAAAAAAAGAATTGTAACAAACGTACTTCTCAAAAAAAAAAAAATTCAAACATAATCCATATTTTCATATGTATCTCTCACTGAAACTTGAAAGTACAAGTCTAAAATTAAAAATTTTGTAAACTAATCTAAGAGTCCTTTGGTTTTCAAGGAGCTTGTCTTATGTTTGCAGCATCAAAACTATGATCAAAGCAAAAAAAAAACAAATAATGAAGTACTAAAAAACTCTGGTGCCTTCATATACACATAGTCACTGTCATGTCACAAAGCAAATCAGATGGCATCAAACCTCAGCATTAGGCTGTCCAAGTTAATATACTATTTAATTTTCCGTGAGTGAAAACATGAGATATTATCAGTTATCTTTTGCATGTTTCCCCCCCTCCCCCGAAATAAAGTTCACAAATATACTCTTAAGCTTAATAGATATAGAGTTATTCACTCACCTAAGATTATGACAATTATCAATAGTAAGTTTATTTTTGACAGCCTTTGAACCAATATTTTTCATTAGCAGCATAGATAAATTATTTTTGCACATATTACTTCCAAAATTACCCTTTCTCAAAAAATATGAAAACTGGTAAACTTTCATACTGCTTTAAATTTTGACATGTTTGCTGTCTTATGTTGACTGACAATTGAAGCCCAATTGTAAAAGCTTGCCATTACTGATACTGGGCTTGAGACTTTTCCTGGCTGCAAAAATGTCTCCTCACCTGTTGTCAAATTTTATTTATACATTGTTCCTGACTGTTTTTTTCTTCCCTGCAAACAATATTATTGAGTGTTAAAAAATAAAATAAAAAAAAAGGGCTAACTCTTTTGCGGTGACTAAAGTCACGAATCTTCCAAAGCAATCTGCCATCATAGCTAGCTGTCTCTAACATCTGAAATCGAAGATCCATCTCAGCCATGCGAATCTCATGGTTGGCAACCTGGCGATCATGGTTAGAGAGCTGAGGAATGAGTCCCTCTGAGACACGTCAGAAAACCAAGAAAAGAAAGCAATATTAGATTTTGATCACAAAAGCAATTCTTAAAAAAAATATTTAAAAAATTGACAAATCTTGAAATATTATTACTTCTAGAGTTTCAGTAGTAGTTTGTGTTATTTGTGTGAAAGAAAAAAATAACTTACCTCTTATGGGTAAGAGTTTCATGACATCCTACATTTTTTTCTTTACTAAAATTGCATATACACATGATTATGTTTAGAAATGTTTTCACGAGATGAGTGAAATGGATCACACAATCAAATATGATACCCAGCAAACAGTGGAAGTTATATACGAGACAATATAAGGAAATCTAGAAATTTGAAATCTTAAAAGCCTTAAGTGAAAAAGAAGAAGGAATACTGACTCAGTTGCTCAACACTTTGGTGGAGCTGCTGCACTTGTGGAATTTCTCTCAAGCTGTTCTGCAACTCATCTGTTTTCAGCTCTAATTGCATAATGCGCTCTACTTGTTGCATCATTTTCAACTGTACGGAAGATGTATGTTTTTATGTACAAAAATATGACAAAGATATTATAATATCTATATGTATATATATATATATATATATATATATATATATATATATCCACACACACACACACAAATATATATATGTATAATTTTTTTTTAAATAAAAAACAAACGATTGTAATGCTTAAGTGTTATCAATCACTATCATGGTGTGCAACATACATGATATCCTATCTCAAATTAATTTGCTCAAATTTTATAACACCCCATCGAAGTTCATCATTTAAAAAAAAATTATATCTTATTGTAGATGTAAAACAACATGGAGTAGATTTTTTTAACATTAAAACAGGAGACAACCTCTTCGAAAACCCTCATTCCCAAAAGCTCAGTTTTAAAAGCACAAGAACAAATTGCTTTCAAAAGTATATGATAAAAAAAATTATTGAAAACAAATTAAGAAATTTTTAGGATCAAATATTCTTAGAACTGTCAAAAAGGTACGTAAACTTTCGTCTTTATGCAATAAACATACACATTAGAATCTGAAATGTGTAAGAACTGCCAAATGTATAGAGACTCAGAACAGGTTCAAATCTGCACCCAAGTTATACAAAATTATACAGAGCAAAATTATGTAATGAAAAATGTCAATCTAATGAATTACAGAATATAGATTGACAAACTATGTTCAAAATTAATTTTTTTTAAATGCAGTAACAAAGCAGAATATTAGTAGCAATATTTTTGATAGATCTAGAATTCAAATCCTATTTAGATTTAGATCTAGTGACGGACTGCTTCCCATGTTGCCCTCATAATCACTCAGATGTATTGCTCTTTTGAGTTTTCCGGCAATCCTACGACTAGAGAAAAATTTTTATGAAAATGTGAAATTTTGCACAAATTATTCTCAAATTAGCCTGTTTAAAAGGCGATGCTACAGTTTACATGTCTGGGAGTCTAACATACATACCCTCAATTCGCGATGAATAACACGTAATTCATTTTCCACAGCTTCTAGTTTCTTTGTGTTTTCCTCTGAAGTTACCTTTAATCGCTGAATTGTTTGAGAAATTTTATTTCAACAATTTTAGTGATCAAAAGAATGTTGTGGTCATTACAAATGATAAGCAAAGTTAGTATGCAATTATAATATAGCGAAATAGCAGCATGCTCTATGAATTGTAAATGATATAAAACATTTCTTTTCTGTCCCTTCTGAAAATATTTTCAAAGGATATGACTGTCAAGTACTTGATAAAAAAAACATAAAGATTAAGAAACTTGCAAAGCTGTTGATAAACTCCTAAGCAAAGGTGAGTAAAATTTTGGTTCTGCATAGTTTCTTGATATGCTTCCCATGTGCTCTGATTCTCAGAACATTAGAATTCCAATATTACATAGCAAAACAATATATTTGTTAAAATTAATGACTGTTAGATAAATACTGTTCAACATGTTGCCAGACATTTGATGTAAAAACTTTAAATGCAACTTTCCATCTTCTATTTGAAAATTTGCCAACATGATGGAGAAGATGGTTTGCACTAAAAGTTTTGGAAAGCAAGAGTCCAATTGGGCCAGATGACAATTAAAAATGCCATTAGATTTTGCCTTAAGTGATCCTTTTTCAAGCAAGTGCCATTGCATTATTAGATATAGATTGAACAAGTGCATTTATTAATCTCAATCCCATATATATTTTATCTGAATCAATCATGTTTTCAAAAAACTGCATTAGATCTGAATAGTTTTTGTTTGAGGTCCAACATTTTTTGCATCAATAT
>JAWDGP010002303.1:0-11243 GCA_033675545.1 Elysia crispata
AAGTCCTTCCCCTAATTGCTTAGCTTATAATTATCTAGAATCTAACAGGCGCAAGACGTGTTATTTGGAGCCTACAAAGATTCTTACACTGAAGAACTCTTATTTCAGGTTTTCAGAGCTTTATGGTTTTCAAAGGTATGCGTGTATTAGTCTCTTGAAGATGGAAGTAAGAAAAAAAAATAGATGTCATAATAATAAGTCAATGCAATTAATTGCATGAAGATCTAGATTAGATCTAGATCAAGACCATAGCATAATTACAGAGGTATACTTCACCATGCAAAAATCTAAACGATAGATCAGATCTGTTTCAAACGATGAAAGCTCAAGCCACTGCATGCGGTAGAGCAGATTTCTAGAATGATGTAAGCACACGCACCTAGATCTATATTTTTTCGAGTACAGATCCCAATACACACACGTGCTACTCACCACAGGTGTGTGTGTGTGTGTCCCCGGTCAGAAGTACTCACAGTTCACAATACAGCACAACTTTCGTGAGGGCTAGGGCTAGGGCTAGATCTAGATCTAATTTAGACCGAAGGCCGCTAACTTTTCTAGCCTACCAACGATCGAGATTTCGATTTTTAGACGTTCGAGATAGAAATCTAGATCTATTTTTGTTGTTGTTCTTGTTTAATATTGTTCTAGAATCTATATCAAGCGTACTCTTGCCGTTTTAAATTACGTTACCGGTATTTAAAAAAAAAAATACAACTTCAATTCTACGTCGGGTGAAACAGGACAAAACTAAAAAAAAAAAAGAACCTAATATTTACTACTCTATTATCTTACAGACTCAATCTAGACTCTAGATCTAGACTCTAAGCTATCTAGATCTAGATCTAGACTGTAATATTTAATGTTCTTTATTAACATCTTTTACAAAACTACCTAGGTATCTGCTATGGGCCTACAAGATCTACATCTGCCTGGTTCTAGATATTAAACCTTTAATCTTATATAACCATTACCTGAGTATGATGAAGTGATCGCTGTTAAAAAAATAATCCAAAAGGCGCGCTAACTTAACAGCACTGTATGTTGATCTGGTTGGCGACACAACTGATTTGAACTGAAGCATAAAGAGCAGACTGCAGTTTTGCCGCAATAGATCTATCATCTAGCAAAAAGGGGGGAAAAAAGTAAACCCTAACCGTTGGGCCGTTTGGGTTGTGGGTGGAAGCGCTAAAAAAGCACACGACAACAAAAGAAGTAAGAGGGATAACTCGTGTGTTGATTGTTGCTAATGTGGCATGGCGAAGAGAGAGAGAGTGAATTGGCTGCTAGTGTTTGCAGCAGATGTGTAGCAGTCGCAAGCCAGAGTTACCTCCCGTTTTTCCCTTTGTGTCCCCGTGTGCCCCTCTCTCTCTCTCTCTCTCTCTCTCTCTCTCTCTCTCTCTCTCTCTCTCTCTCAAGGGGAGGCGACTCTCGACTCACTCAGAGAGGTGTCACAGGCTGTGACAGTGTGACAGGGCACAGCAGAGCAGAAGGTAGAGGTGGTGCACTGAATAGTCGAGTGAGAGGTGAAAATTAGTAACGTTAATGATCCATTGAGAACTTTAGATGAATTAAATAGTGCTCTCTCTCTCTCTCTCTCTCTCTCTCTCTCTCTCTCTCTCTCTCTCTCTCTCTCTCTCTCTCTCTCTCTCTCTCTCTCTCTCTCTCTCTCTCTCTCTCTTTCCTCTTTCTCTAATTTTCTTTCTTTCTGACTTTCACTTTTATTAACTCCTTCCGCCCCTCCTACTCTCTCTCTCTCTCTCTCTCTCTCTCTCTCTCTCTCTCTCTCTCTCTCTCAATCTAAACGGGATATTGTGTACGCTGTAGGCTAGTGGATTTCCCTGCTTGTGGCAGTATCATTAAAATGTGACCCGAAAATGTTTAGAAGAAAAAGAAGAAGAAGAAGAAGAATCTTAAATAAGTGGAATGAATATTAAATGAAGTCATATATTGCTCTATTCCGAAAACCATTTTGGCATTAGAGGTAGAGATTCCCTTCCATCGCGAGTTCAATACCACGGTGGCGGCAAGAATGGGTGAGTTGGGTGTCTCACACCTTGAGCGTTATGTTCTCTCTCTCTCTCTCTCTCTCTCTCTCTCTCTCAATCTCTCTCTCTCACACTCTCTCTCTCTCTCTCTCTCTTCTCACAGTAGCAGCAACAACAACAACAACAACAACAACAACAACAGCAGCAGCACCACCACCACCACCACCACCAACAACAACAACAACAACAACAACAACAACAACAATAACAATAACAATAACAATAATAACAACAACAACAACAACAAAAGACTATTCCATACAAAGAAAGAAAGAGTGTAAAAAACATATTAATAAACACTTACCTGAAAAAAAATACAGTGCAGTTGTGTATAATGATAATAATTCCGTGCTTGTTATGTTTGTAATCTGGTTGATTTATCCCTGTCGATGTCAGCTGTGTGTCTAGAGGGATTTTCTCGATAGCTGTTGTCAGTATCGCCAACTTTCAGATTTCCAACTGTGAATGATAGATTAAAAAATAAAATAATGAATAAAATAATGAGCAACAATAGAATCTTTCAGGAGGCCCTTGTCATTAAAAAAAATGTAGATGTTGGTAAATTACGACCAACGAAGGGTTGACTTTAAAAATGGCGTCAAAAACGAAAACAAGGGAGACTTTCAGAGAGATGAATAGATCGAAAGTAATAGAGAGAGTGGGCGCCGAAGAAAAAACTTTCATAATTAATTTCTTTAATGTTTTTTTCGTCTTCCCATTGATTGGTTCGTTTTTCGCTGACACACAGAGAGAGAGAGAGAGAGAGAGAGAGAGAGAGAGAGAGAAGAGATTAGAAAGATACAAAGCTGTTTCTCCGGAGAAAGTAGAGAAAGGGAAAGAGAGAAGTTAATTAGAACATTGAAAAGGAAGAGAGAGCAAGAGAAGCAGAGAACGATTTTGCGAAAAAGGGGAGAAAGAGAATCTGACTACATATACATGTAGTGAGATCATATATATATATATATATATATATATATATATATATAGAGAGAGAGAGAGAGAGAGAGAGAGAGAGAGAGAGAGCGAGGGGGGGGGCGCGCAGGCAGATAGCCTGCTCTTTTCTTTTTCACTCCTTCTATTCTCCACACATTCTCTCTCTCTCTCTCTCTCTCTCTCTCTCTCTCTCTCTCTCTCTCTCTCTCGCTTTCTCTCTCTCCCACTATTTGTCTCTTCCTATACTCACTTCCCCCCTCCCAAACGTACCCCCCCCCCTTAAGAAAAAAAATCCCCAGCCTTGAAATATGTCCCATCCACGCCTGACCTTCCATCGTCCCATCAAACTCTCTATCACCGGGTAATATCGATCTAGTTTCGATCTCTGGACTAACACCCACACACAGCATCACATATACACACCCAAGACACGCACACACAGCATCATACACAACATCACACACACTCACACACAGCATCACACACTCACACACAGTATCACACACACACTCACACAGAGCGGGCTTACAGCCGTGTGTCAACCCCTCTTCAATGGAACCTTCTAGCAAGACGTCAACATCAATATTTCATCCTTCCGCCGGGCTGTCCACCAGACCCACGGTATAAAGTAGTACATGAATGGGAAATCAGCTAGCTCTATAGTTTCCCAGTCTTTTTTCGAAGATTCTTTGATATATATGCGATTTTACGGAGAGTTACGCCACTTTGTTGGAAGATGTGAATTCTGCTCAACAGTCACAAGCATTTCGAAGATCTAAGCAGAACTAGATAGTTTTACTGAAAAGTTTTTTTTTCTTATGTGCACGTTTTTTATCTTGCATAATCAATAGATGCGTCGGAATTTTACGATGCATCGTAAACGATGCAAAAAAAAAACATTGACTTAATATCGTGGTGATTTTACGTTTATTAACATGATTGGCCCAGATTTATATTTCCCTTTTGTTATTTCAAAATTCTCACCAGTGTGCATTCTTGCAGACGTCACCGCTTCATACGCTACCAGCAACTTACAGCAGAGCTCATAACTTCCCAACTAGATAGCAAAACTATTTAAGACATCGCATTCCCTATTGGAAAGCTTTGGATTTCATCAAAAACTGCCTAAAGGTGCGCTGCCCTAACGTTATATGAACTAGAATAGTTCACAAACTTTGAAAATAATTATTCCAAATTTATTTACCCATTTTTTTTTCTTTAAACATTCATTATGATGTAGGTTTAAAAAACTGCGCTGCTAAGAATTCCCGCAAGACAGCGCACTTTTATGCACTTAATGCGAAAATTCACAGCTTTCTAATAAGCGTTTCAAAAGGATCTAAAAACAGATTGGGAAAGTCCAGAATTGGTTGATTTCCTTTATTCATAGCTGCATTTCTTTTTCTCTCTCTTTTTTTTTATCTAAGAGTTAATGAATGCTTAAAAAGGTCAAAGGGATTTTCACAAAATGAGCTCAAGATGCTTAATGCCCATAACTGTAACTAATAATAACCCTCACGGAAACTCGAGGGATATATAGAGAAAAAAATCTTTATTTTGAGGAGCTTTAATACTGCGATTCTATCGGAGTCTTTATAAAGTTCCAGAGCTTTACTGACTTTGCATATGATGGGATAAAGCAAAAAAGAAAAAAAATTGTAGATTGAAAAATCGACAAATATAACAATAAATAAACAGGAGTAGAAGAAAAATTAAAAGAAAGTCATAAGATAGGGAAAAAAATTAAACTGACAGTTAGTTAAACATGGCAAACAAGCAAACATGCAGCGAAAGAAAATCTTTGCGAAAATACAAGTGTAACACACATCCATTGTTACACACCGCTCAGCCGGCTCTGGGCTCAACAGTTACATAACGCATTTTGCTTCCTGACGTCAAAACAATTATTAAATCTCGAAGCGGGCCTTGGCATTGGTCTAGATCTAAGCTTGTTGTTTACTGCTGGGATCTGAGTCTGTTAATATAGTGTGTGTGTGTGTGTGTGTGTAATCCGTGTAATGTTATACCACTGGTGCCAAATTACATCACATCTAAGGGGATTACCATCCTAGTTAGCCTGGGATGTGGTTCTCTACTTCGATTAATTAAATATTCATTCGTTTTGTACATAAAAATAAATTTATTGTGACGAGTTTGTTGTTGTGTGGTGGTGTGGTTCGGTTAACGTTAAAAACACGTGGGGAAGTCAGGTTTGTGTGTGTGTGCGTGACACAGAGAGAGAGAGGGAGAGAGACAGGGAGAGAGAGGCAGGGAGAGAGAGGCAGGGAGAGAGAGACAAGGAGAGAGAGGCAGGGAGAGACAGAGAGAGGGAGAGACGGAGAGACAGGGAGAGACAGGGAGAGAGAGGCAGAGAGAGACAGGGAGAGGGACAGACGGAGAGACAGGGAGAGACAGGGAGAGACAGGGAGAGAGAGGCAGGGAGAGAGAGGCAGGGAGAGGCAGGGAGAGACAGGGAGAGAGAGGCAGGGAGAGACAGGGAGAGAGAGGCAGGGAGAGGGAGAGACGGAGAGACAGGAAGAGACAGGGAGAGACAGGGAGAGAGAGGCAGAGAGAGACAGGGAGAGAGGAGAGGCAGGGAGAGACAGGGAGAGAGAGGCAGGGAGAGGGAGAGACAGGGAGAGAGAGGCAGGGAGAGGGAGAGACAGGGAGAGAGAGGCAGGGAGAGAGAGGCAGGGAGAGAGAGACAGGGAGAGAGAGGCAGGTAGAGACAGAGAGAGAGGCAGGGAGAGGGAGAAACAGGGAGAGAGAGGCAGGGAGAGAGAGCCAGGGAGAGACAGGGAGAGAGAGGCAGGGAGAGACAGGGAGAGAGAGGCAGGGAGAGAGAGGCAGGGAGAGGGAGAGAGAGACAGGGAGAGAGAGACCGGGAGAGACAGGGAGAGAGAGGCAGGGAGAGACAGGGAGAGAGAGATGGGAGAGAGACAGGGAGAGAGAGGCAGGGAGAGGGAGAGAGAGGCAGGGAGAGACAGGGAGAGAGCGGCACGGAGAGACAGGGAGAGAGAGAGAGAGAGAGAGACAGGGAGAGAGAGACGGGGAGAGACAGGGAGAGAGAGGCAGGGAGAGACAGGGAGAGAGAGAGGCAGGGAGAGACAGGGAGAGAGAGAGAGGCAGGGAGAGACAGGGAGAGAGAGAGGGAGAGACAGGGAGAGAGAGACAGGGAGAGACAGGGAGAGAGAGACAGGGAGAGACAGGGAGAGAGAGGCAGGGAGAGAGAGGCAGGGAGAGACAGGGAGAGACAGGCAGGGAGAGACAGGAAGAGACAGGGAGAGACAGGCAGGGAGAGACAGGGAGAGATTTGGCAGGGAGAGGCAGGGAGAGAGAAACAGGGAGAGACAGGGAGAGAGAGGCAGGGAGAGACAGGCAGGGAGAGACAGGGAGAGAGAGGCAGGGAGAGACAGGGAGAGACAGACAGGGAGAGACAGGGAGAGACAGGCAGGGAGAGGGAGACACAGGGAGAGAGAGGCAGAGAGAGAGAGACAGAGAGACAGGGAGAGAGAGTCTGGGAGAGACAGGGAGAGAGAAACAGTGAGAGACAAGGAGAGATTGGAAGAGAGAGACAGGGAGAGAGGCAGGGAGAGACAGGGAGAGAGAGGCAGGGAGAGACAGGGAGAGAGAAACAGGGAGAGAGAGGCAGGGAGAGGGAGAGGCAGGGAGAGAGAGGCAGGGAGAGGGAAAGACAGGGAGAGACAGGCAGGGAGAGACAGGGAGAGACAAGGAGAGACAGGCAGGGAGAGACAGACAGGGAGAGGGAAAGACAGGGAGAGACAGGCAGGGAGAGAGAGGCAGAGAGAGACAGGGAGAGACAGGCAGGGAGAGACAGGCAGGAGAGAGACAGGGAGAGACAAGGAGAGACAGGCAGGGAGAGACAGGCAGGGAGAGACAGAGAGAGACAGGGAGAGACAGGGAGAGAGAGGCAGGGAGAGACAGGGAGAGAGAGGGAGAGACAGGGAGAGAGGCAGGAGAGAGAGACAGGGAGAGAGAGGCAGGGAGAGAGAGGCAGAGAGAGACAGGGAGAGAGAAACAGGGAGAGAGAGAGACAGGGAGAGAGAGGCAGGGAGAGGGAGAGACAGGGAGAGAGAGGCAGGGAGAGACAGGGAGAGACAGAGAGACAGGGAGAGAGAAACAGGGAGAGAGACAGAGAGGGAGAGAGAGAGAGAGATTTGGGTCCCATAGGCCACTGACTTGACTTTTAAAGTGTGAATTTCAAACCGACGGCCCTCTTTGCTTCTAGGGTCTAGAACTCTAGATGTGGTTCTCAACTTGGATTAATTATTCATTCGTTTCGTACTTGAATTTGGCGGCGAGTTTGTTGTGTAGTGATGTAGTTCGATTTTAGTCCGAAACAAGTGAGCGAGTCAAGTCTTTTATTTTTTGGAACATATGGAAGAAAGGATTATCAGAGAGAGAGAGAGAGAGAGAGAGAGAGAGAGAGAGAGACACACACACACACACACACAGAGTATGTGGGTGATAGATAGAAATATATATAGATAATGATGATGATGTTGATGTTGGTGGTAGTGTTGATGATAATGCTGGTGGTGGTGGTGGTGGTGTTGGTGGTCGTGATGATGATGATGATGATGATGATGATGATGATGATGTTGCTGTTGATGATAATGATGATGATGATTAAGATGATGGTGGTAGTGATGATGTTGCTGCTGCTGCTACTGCAGCCCTTATCTCAATAACTGATGTAGACTGATCCATCAAAGTAAGAAACAAAAGCCAAACCAATCGATCAAGCACTTAATTCTGGCCAAAATAAAAACCCAAAAAACAAAAAACCCAAACCCGATGGCACTGAAAACCTGAACAACAGCCGCCAACAAGGGGAAAGAACTCAGTGACTTTGGCAAACTGCCGGTCTAGACCCAGACATCGGCCAGGAAGTGACAATGGCTGTGGGGTTAGAGCGTCCGCCCCGCCCTGTGTGGTATCCACAGGGACGTTCTTGGCGGGTTCGAGTCCCACAGATTCGTCGGTAGGTGAGTTTTCCGGCTTCATCTTATCAGTTCCGCCATGTTCAAAATGGTGTGTGAGTGTTTGTTTTTCTGTTGTTTTTTTTTTTTTTTTTTTTTTTTGGGGGGGGGGGGGAGTGTGCTAAGTTTGATAATGTACAGAAAAGGCCTAAGATTTCCTTGTTAATGTTGTAGATGTGCTATATCAAACAACTAACTCAGAAACAGACAGACCCATTGGCCCGAGCCAGATTTACTACCGGGTAACCGGGTTTCAAGGATCGGATCCGGTTCTTCCGAGCTCAGGACTCGAATTAAGCGGATTAATAATGAACCAGAGGTCGGTTCTGTTCAAAAAGTTCAGCCGCATAAGTTTACTTCGACCTTCGACCTGGGTCCAATTTTTTTTTTTTTTTTTTACGTCTATACCAGGCTAACACGATGTAGAGTTAAAATAAGAATTAAAAAAAAAAAAAAGAAAAAAAAATAGTTTAAAAGTTTCTGAAGGGCTTGTGAGACGTTCAGTAAGAGTCATCACTTGACATCGACAGCGACAGTCACAGTGGGCAGATTGTGTCGACGTCATCAAGATCCAAGACGCTCGACAGTAAAGAGAGCGAGACACCACTTGACACTGTTTCAAGACTTAGGAGACGCTGAAATATTTCATGGTGACTGGAGAGACGTTAGGACAATTTAAAAAATATTACATCCTACTTCAAAAAGCCCACACATACACACATACGAAAGTGGAACGACGACGACGACGACGATGACTTTGAAAGACTTTTTTTTTTTTCTTCTAGGGAATATCGCAGCACGGTCTAGAAGCAGTAGTAGTAGTTGACAGCTGAAAACAGGGTTAAGCCTAGTCCAACATAATAATGAAACAATATTGAACAGAGCTGAGGCGGCGCCTGAAACTTAATTCAAACTCATTACCCGACATCGTCAGAATAAAAATAAATAAATATATTAACATATATATAAATATAAATGAACCCGCTGTAAAGTTGTTTTCGTTCATTTATTAGCTCCCCATGCTCTGAAGATCCCGAAGAATCTTCCTCTCAGACGGAAACTTTAAGTCAACGACAGGTTAGAGCCGGTTAGACGCCGTGAACCTCCTCAACACATGGAGGACACGTACTGCCAGGTCTACTCAACCGACCTGTAGCTGTTAGCCGGACAGTCACGAGACAGATGCTGTGAACCTCCTCAACACATGGAGGACACGATCTGGCATCACCAGGTCTACTCAACCGACCGGTAGCTGTTAGCCGGACAGTCACGAGACAGATGCCGTGAAGCTCCTCAACACATGGAGGACACGACCTGGGTGCTGCCAGGTCTACTCAACCGACCGGTAGCTGTTAGCCGGACAGTCACGTGACTTAAGGCACGCGGCGAAGAGCAGCCCCGCTCAGGCTTTGGCTCGGATTACCATTATTTTTTTTATTTTTTTTAAATTTCGCAAGTTTCATAAGTATAGATACATCCTATTGGCGAAAGAAAAAAAGAAAATGAAAATGGAAACACTGAGGATGGTTCTTCCCCTTTGAATGTTGTGTTAACCCACCCGCTAGACGTACTTAGGTGGTTTAAGGCATATGGCGAGCTGCAGGTCCGTTTAGTTGGTGTTCTTTTTTTTCCGAACTGTCATAATCATGATTTTATGTAAATCTACATATCAGTGGCGAAAGGTAAAAGGAAATGACAATGGAAACACTGAGGATGTTTGAACGCCTTTGAATGTTGTGTTAACCTGCACGCTAGCCGCTCATGCGGGGTTTCAGGCATATGGCGAGCTGCAGGTCCGTTAAGTTTTTTTTTTTTCTTCAAGCTGCGATAACTATAGATACATCCAATAGCATAATTTGGGGAAAGGGAAAAAAAATGAAAACGACAAGACTGAGGAGAGTTGCCCGCTTAGAACTAATCCACCCGCTAGCCGTACACACAGGTGGTTTAAGGCAGATGGCGAGCTGCAGATCCAATAAGTTTTTTGTTGTTTTTTTTTCCCAGCTGCCATAATTATAGATACATCCAATAACAAAATTTGGCGAAAAGAAAAAAAAAAAAAATGAAAACGACAAAACTCAAGAGAGATGTCCGCTTAGAATGTTGTACTAACCTGCCCGCTAGCCGTACACACAGGTGGTTTAAGGCAGATGGCGAGCTGCAGGTCCAATAAGTTTTTTTTTTTTTTTTTCCTCCCCGGCTGCCATAATTATAGATACATCCAATAACAAAATTTGGCGAAAGAAAAAAAAAAAATGAAAACGACAAAACTCAAGAGAGATGTCCGCTTAGAATGTTGTACTAACCTGCCCGCTAGCCGTAAACGCTCGTGGTTTAACTTGAAGGCAGATTGGGAGTCCAGGTCTGTTTTGTTTGAATTTTTTTTTCCAAATTGCCATAGTTTAGACAGATCTACATATTAGCGGCGAAAGGAGGATAAAAAAAATGAGAATGGAAACTCAGAGGGGAGTTGTACGTCTTTGAATGTTGTGTTAACCTGCACGTAAGGCGTGATTACCGGGTTAAGTGAGGCAAATGGCAGATCCAGGCCCATTTAGAGCTTTGTTTGCAATCTTTTTTTTTTTTTTTTTTTTTATTTTTTTTGCAAAGGTTATAATCATCAATGCATCCTTGGGGCGAAAGGAGAAAACAAAACCAAAAACGAAAATACTGAATACAGACACACAGAGTTATTCGCCTTTCAATGTTGTGTCAACCACCGATCAAAGGTTGCTAATAAGAGTGCCTTTGTTCACTTGCTAGCGATATTAATATTTTTCTCCTTCTCGTTTTACTTTTGTCTTTGTGTATGTGCGCGTCAAATAAAGTTAAAAAAAAAAAAAAGGATTTTCCCTGAACCACGTTCACAGATCACGCTTGTTACTGATAATTCGAGAAAATTATACTGTTCCCTTGCTGTACAATTTAAACGGGCTTCACTATAAAAAGAACAGAATATAAACTAGAATTTTGTTTATTTGAGAAATAACAGGCTGGACAGTGAAATGAATGTATATCATTATAAAATATCATATTAAAAGTTCATATGATTTCACTCAACTAAACACAAACAAGCGCGCATAAAAAATCCTCGCATATATATATATATATATATATATATATATATATATATATATATATATATATATATATATATATACTGTAAACAAGTAAACTGAGAAATTTCCTCCCCACTCCCCCCACCAAAACCCAAGAATGGAATAAAAATCTGTGGAAAATTAACACATTCGTTTTTCCA
>JAWDGP010002305.1:0-5000 GCA_033675545.1 Elysia crispata
GTTGTAGTATAGTAGTTGTAGTTATAGTTGTAGGTAGTTGTAGTAGTTGTAGTTTTAGTTGTAGTAGTTTTAGTTTTAATTGTAATTGTTGTATTTGCAGTTGTAGTTGTAGTAGTTGTAGTTATATTGTAAGAAGTCGCAGTTGTAGTTGTAGTTTTTTAGTAGTTCTAGTTGCTGCTTTAGTTGTAGTTATAGGGCTGGAAAAGAGGCATAAAAGTATCAATTAGTTGGGCTCATTGATACCCACCCCTTGGACCCCCAATCCCCCACCGAAGCACCCACATGCTGTTACAAGAAAAACTGGGGACCCAATATGCAGGCGGATGCATCAGAAAATAAAAGACAAAAGATGAAAATAAAGTCCAATAAAAACAAAACTCACCAACAACCCTATAACAGATGGGTTCCATGACAGGTTTTGCGAGAAAAACTGGCTCCCAATTAGAGCGGTAACGTAAAGCAAGGAAACTGATGACAATGAGGTTGTAACGGTAAAGGATCGCTGGTAACTATTAATTCAAAGAGAAGAAAGATGAAAACGACTACTTTCGGTAGAGGTTAGAAAACTACAGAAATACAAAAACATCAGCAGAGGACAGTGGTTTAAAAAAATGGAAGACCAGTCATAGCCATAGATAGAGCGTGTACATTCACGCGTGTTCGTTAAAGAATTAGAGATAGAAATAACATGTAACAAAAGGAAAGATATATTTAGAATAAGGTCAGAATCATGAACAGAAAAAGAGAGAGAAAGAGAGAGAGAGAGAGAGAGAGAGAGAGAGAGAGAGAGAGAGAGAGAGAGAGAGAGAGAGAGAGAGAGAGAGAGAGAGAGAGAGTGCGTGTAATATAAATAAACAGGAAAAATAAATATTCTCAAAGAAAAGAAAAAGAAAATAGCGACGGAGAGAGAGAGAGAGAGAGAGAGAGAGAGAGAGAGAGAGAGAGAGAGAGAGAGAGAGAGAGAGAGAGAGTGAAAGAGACAGAAGGTCAGACAGAGAGAGTTTTAAGGTAAATAAAGTGAAAAAAACGAAGGTCGCTCGGGTATAGATAGAGAGTGAACTATATACAGACGAAATGAGAGATCATATGAGAGAGAGAGAGAGAGAGAGAGAGAGAGAGAGAGAGAGAGAGAGAGAGAGAGAGAGAGAGAGAGAGAGAGAAGGCAAGTGGAAGTGAAGTAGACAGAGGGCAAAAAAGATGAAACAGAGGGAGGCAGAAGGAGGGATAGTGTGGAGGATGAAGAATCAGAAATAGAAGAAAGACTTTAGGACACATGGTAATTTAGAAAGAAAGAAAGACTAATGAACTGCCATAGACATATCCAATGAAAATTTAGAAAAAAAAATTTAAAAATGACAGGATAGAAGCAAGGAAAAGACAGATAGCTATAGAGATATGTAGACGGATAGAGAAATTGAGAGAAAGAAAAAGAGAGTGAGACAGAGAGACAGAGAAAGATTGAGAGAGCGTAGAAGGCAAATAATCCGGAAAAAGGAAGAGTCACATAACCACACACGAGGTAAAGGAAAAAATAAACAAACCCAGAGGCGTGTTGACAAGCTGAACAAACTCACCCCTGGACACAAAGGACACCTATTTCACTTTAATCAGTATTGGTATAGAGTTACGTATCATACACGGTTTTAACTGATTTTCTTGAAAAATTGAAACATTCATTCCACATTGTATTATTACAGAGAAATAGGTTTTTATTTATTTAATATTCGGTAAGAAGTGCAGATTGTAGTTACATTTCACGGGGTTTTACCTTTTTCAAATAGGTATTAAACAAAATTGTGAGAATATGCGTCGCAAGTAAATCGCATGAAGAAAGTGTGTCACTGTTTACTTAATATGAATCAGGAGCGGTTGAACTTTGCCTGGCAAGGCAACTTCGCCAGGAACTGGCTCCAAGCCCTAACGGTGTTAAGGCCCGTAAAACGGTCAAGGTCCACATACTATGACGGCCCGCGCCTGTCGTCATTTATGCTTTGGGTCTGATGTGGCTCCTCCCATAAAACACCGGGATGCGCACTTGTGTGCATCAGTTTGGTGCTTGGATGCTGGCAGGGAAGTTTTGTCGTGGGTCGTGTGAGAAGCACAACCTGCTCAGAGGTACCGGCGACTTGGGTACTTCGTCGATGTGGTGTCGGTGGGCCGGCTATCCTGAGAGTGTCTATATGGCGGAGGTTCAGAGCTGAAACCCTTCACCCCCTGCAATCTAATGACATTTCTCCCCTTATGGGGAGTTGAATATCTTCCTTTATAGGGAGAAGTATTTTTGTTCGTTTTTTTAACTTTGAAAGGGGAATTATCCATGAAACATGCAGCACTCTTCTATTTATTTGTTATCTTTCATGTGAGAGAAATTTAACATTTAACTGGTGACTGGCACGTCATATCTGCTTTTCAGTACTAAAGAGGACAAAAGAAATTAGAGAGAAAAGTAATGTATTGACATAGACAGACACGAAAGAAAATGAAATATTTATTTTAAGTGGGTGACGTCACGCAAAGAAAAGAAAAATAAATGATCCTCTTAAGTAAGGGGAGAAACGAGAGAAAGAGAGAGAGAGAGAGAGAGAGAGAGAGAGAGAGAGAGAGAGAGAGAGAGAGAGAGAGAGAGAGAGAGAGAGTGTTTGTGTTAAAAACTAGGAACGAGACAGATAGCGAAACAATGAATATAAATCATGTTAATATACAAAAACCAAAAAACTGTTCGAGCAAAGTGATTCGTTATTATGTGCGCCAGTTGTTGTCACTGGGGTGGTAATGGGAAAAGGTATAAAAATATTCATTTCTTAGTGTCATTCATTCGCCTGTAATGGACCTTAACTTTTCTCATTTTTACGAAAGAACCCACATGTTACAAAGAGAAAAATTAGAGACACAATCATGGAGATGAATCACATTGTTTGCCGCCGCATAAGAAAATAATAGACGGCTGATGAAAATGCTCATAAAAAGCCGATGTTCGAAAGACATCCAACATAGTAAAATTTATGAAAATATAACAGATGGGTTCCATGTAAGGATTCGCGAGGAAAACAGGCTTCCAATTAGAGCTGTAGTGTAAAGCAAAGAAACTGATGACAATTAGGTTGTAACGGTAAAGGATCGCTGGTAAATATTGATTCAAAGACAAGAAAGATGAAAACGACTACTTTCCGCATAGGTTGGAAACATCAGCAGAGAACAGTGGTTTAAAAAAAGGGAAGACCAGTCACAGGTATAGACAGAGCGTGTACATTGACGCGTGTTCAATAAAGAATTAGAGATAGAATAAACATGTAACAAAAGAAAAGATATATTTATAAAGATTTATAATAAGGTCAGAATCATGACAGAGAGAGAGAGAGAGAGAGAGAGAGAGAGAGAGAGAGAGAGAGAGAGAGAGAGAAAGAGGAGGAGAGAAAGAGAAAGACTTTGAAAAAGGAAGAACCGGAAAAAAAGGTAAGAATAGAGATATACACTTACAGAGAAGATTGATTAATAGGCTGAATTAGAAACGGACGTAAAGATATAAAATATTTATAAATAAAAGAAAAGGGGCTGAGATTTTAAAAAGTAAGTGTGTGTGTGTGTGTGAGAGGGAGAGAGAGAGAAAAAGAGAGATAGAGAAAGAGAAAGAGAGAGGGAGCGAAAGAAAGAGGGCAAAGAGAAAGAGAGCGAAAGAAAGAGGGCGAAAGACAGAGAGTTAGAAAGACTGAGAGGGCTTGGAATGGACATAACTCGGTAAAAGAAAGACTCGCAAAGAAAAGAAAAAGTAAAGAGCGATGGAGCAGGAGAAAAAGAGAGAGGGGGAGACACAGATACCGAGAGAGAGAGAAAGAAAGACAGAGAGAGCGAGCGTATTAAGGGAAATAAAGTGAGAAAAAAAATAAAGAAATAAAGTTTCTCGGGTATAGAGAAAGAATGAACTATATACGGACAAATTGACAGATAATGAGAGAGAGAGAGAGAGAGAGAGAGAGAGAGAGAGAGAGAGAAAGACAGACAGAAAGACAGACAGAGACAGAGACAGAGAGAGAGGGCGAAAATGAAAGAGGAAGAACTAGAAATACAATAAGAGGTTAGAAAACTACAGAAATACAGAAACATCAGCAGAGAACAGTTGTTTAAAGAAATGGAAGACCAGTCATAGGCATAGACAGAGCGTGTACCTTGACGCGTGTTCATGAAAGAATTAGGGCTAGAAATAACATGGAGATAAAGAAAAGACATACTTAAAGATTTATAATAAGGACAGAATCATTGAGAGAGAGAGAGAGAGAGAGAGAGAGAGAGAGAGAGAGAGAAAGAGAGGGAGAGAGAGACAGAGGCAGAGACAAAGAGAGAGAAAGAGAGACAGAGAGAAGGAAGCGAATGGGAGTGAAGTAGGGATAGGATCAAAAAGATGAAACAGAGGGAGACAAAAGGAGATACAGTGTGGAAGATGAAGAATCAGAAATAGAAGAAAGAAATAGCGACACATAGTTAGAAAAAAGAAAGACTAATAAACTGCCATGGACACATCAATTCGAAAATGACAAGATAAAGAGAGAGAGAGAGAGAGAGAGAGAGAGAGAGAGAGAGAGAGAGAGAGAGAGAGAGAGAGAGAGGTGTGGGGGAGGGGGGTTTAATGAGGAAGAACCAGGTAGAGATGGGAGAAATAGCGACAAGCAATTACAGAGGAACACTGCGTATATTGATTTAGAAAAGGACAGAAAGATATTTTTCATAGACCGATACGGAAAGATTATATATATATATATAGATATATATATATATATATATATATATACAGAGAGAGAGAGACAGAGAGAGAGAGAGAGGGGGGGGGGGGGTAATGAGGAAGAACCAGATAGAGATGGAAGAAATAGCGACAAGCAATTACAGAGGAAGACTGCGTATATTGATTTAGAAAAGGACAGAAAGATATTTTTCATAGACCAGTACGGAAAGATCAATATATATATATGTATGTATCGAAAGGGAGAGAAAAGAGGTGAAGAAAAAGA
>JAWDGP010002305.1:10000-11519 GCA_033675545.1 Elysia crispata
ACAGAGATGTGAGAAGAATGGCATCTTCTTAAAGTCTACACAATTCACTTTTATACACAAATCTGTGATATCTTTATGATGGAATATAAAAACTTATATATCTACTTTAAATTTTTTTTCACACTTGTTTATTTATAAAAGTTTGTATACCTCATTTGCTGCCTCACCTCCATCCCTTCGCCAAGGGTGATGTTCTTGTTTTTCTATTTGGATTCTCTCTCTCTCTCTCTCTCTCTCTCTCTCTCTCTCTCTCTCTCTCTCTATCTATCTATCTATCTATCTATCTATTTATCTATCTGACCTATCTTCTTTTAGTTTTTCCTTTTAACTCATATAACTCTAGCACGGTAAAGTGTATCGTGAATTTTGCATAACATGTTTGACTGTGTTACAGACTACATGGGTTTTCCTCCTTGGAAGGGAGTTAAATTCTAGTAAAGAGGATAGACTGAGATGTGGAGATAGAGAGAAAGAGGGAGAGGAAGGGAGAGGAACTAACAGTAGAGATCGACCAAGGGAAGCATCACACAAGAAATGCTGGCACCATCCTGGTGGATTAAACTGTCTAATCATCGTAACGAGGGTGCAGCACTTGGAGTAACATAGCAATATAAGCAATTATAACTGCAACAACAATAAAAACATCAACAACAACAACAACAACAACAACAACAACAACAACAACAACAACAGCAATGCCTAAAGTTTGGAGATGGATGATTCAATACACAAGATTGGGGAATCTGTGGAGTTTCATGCCTTAAAAGTCTATCTTAACAAGAGTGGTTTACAACTTTGGACCAACAGACAACATATAAAGGCTGTAACAAAATGATTTTTAATTGATCCTGTAAAGAAATGGAAAACAAAACACTCAAACAATAAATATTACGAAGGGAAAAAACAAAAACAATAGCTTACAACGGGATTTTAAAAATACTGACCAACAGTTGATGTCACTAGAAGGTGGTGGCATTGCGGGGCGAAGGTTTGAAAATATTTATTTTTGGGTTTACTAAGTCTTACACCCATTTCATGGATCCCTAATTTCCTGCTTATACCTTCGGAAGCATCCGCATATTGTAAAGAGACAAATTAGTCACACAATCATAGAAACTTCCAAACATATGTCGGTTGACGCAATCGAGAAATAAACGACGACGGAATAAAAAACTGAAAAAAAAGCCGATGTTCGAAAGGCATCGAACATATTATAAATTATAAGCTTATATAATAGATGGGTCAAAAGAAAATTTCGCGAGAAAAAGTGTCTTCCGAATAGATAAATAACGTGAAGCAAGGAGACTGATGACAATAAGGTTTTAACGATGAAGTATTGCTGCTAATTTTTATTCAAACACCAGAAAAATGAAGACGCCAAATTTCGGCAGAGGAGCTAGAAAAAAACTGAAATACAAAAACATCAACAGAAAAAAAAAGAAATGTTGAAGAAAAAATGGAGAAAAAGAATATTTAGAAAGATTTAATAAGAAGTCAGAATCATCAGAGATAGACAGAG
>JAWDGP010002306.1:0-2500 GCA_033675545.1 Elysia crispata
CTTTCTTAATTGCCTATCGATATCTCTTATATGCAAATTTTTTCATACAGCAGCCATCTATTTTTCACGAAAGTTTTACTGGTATCAATCACTATTCCCTCTGCCTGTTTCCACCCCCCCCCCCTCCAATCTCAGTAGATCTTTAACAACACTTTCAACGAAAAACACAAAAGCTGCAATCAAAATCAGAAAAAAATACCCCAAAACAAACAAATAAACAAAAATGAAAATTTTAAAATAAATTCTGAAAGCGTTCAGAAATCTTTCACCAAGCATCACTAATCTGTAAGAAAAAATAGAACAGCCACACTACAACGATCGACTTATCAAACTGTTACTAATATTTAACACCCCACCCCCCCCCCCCCCCACACACACACACACAATAAATCCCTCACTCAATCCTCTCACCATTCTGTCCAGACTGACAGCGCTCCCTGCCGACATGAAGCTGCTGAGAACCCTGGAAATCCTGCGGCTCAGCGGGAACCAGCTGGTCGCCCTGCCTAAGTCGCTGGACGTTCTGGAGTTCCTGCGAGAGCTGGACGTCCGCGGGAACCAGATGACGGAGTGCTTCCTGCCCAACACCCTGGAGGTTCGCACCGCGGCTCTGGCGCTAGCTCGTTTCTATCTATCTATCTATCTATCTATCTATCTATCTATCTATCTATCTATCTATCTATCCATCTATCTATCTATCTATCTATCTGTCTATCCATCTATCTGTCTATCTGTCTATCCATCTATCTATCTATCTATCTATCTATCTATCTATCTGTCTATCTATCTATCTATCTATTTATCTATCTATCTGTCTATCTGTCTATCCTTCTATCTATCTATCTATCTATCTATCTATCTATCTATCTGTCTATCTATCTATCTATCTATCTATCTATCTATCTATCTATCTATCTATCTATTTATCTATCTATCTATCTATCTATCTGTCTATCCTTCTATCTATCTATCTATCTATCTATCTATTTGTCTGTCTGTCTATCTATCTATCTACCTATCCATCTATCTATCTATCTATCTATCTATCTGTCCATCTGTCTACCTACCTATCTATCTATCTATCTATCTATCTGTCTATCTATCTATCTATCTATCTATCTATCTGTCTATCTATCTATCTATCTATCTATCTATCTATCTATCTATCTATCTATCTATCTATCTATCTATCTGTCTGTATATCTGTCTGTCTGCCTATCTTACTATCTATGTGTCTGTCAGTCTGTCTATCTATCTATCTATCTATCTATCTATCTATCTATCTATCTATCTATCTATCTATCTATCTATCTGTCTGTCTATCTATCTATCTATCTATCTGTCTGTATATCTGTCTGTCTGCCTATCTTACTATCTATGTGTCTGTCAGTCTGTCTATCTATCTATCTATCTATCTATCTATCTATATACCTATCTTTCTATCTATTTATCTATCTTTCTATCTATCCATCTATTTATGTATTTATATATATATATATATATATATATATATATATATATATATATATATATATATACATATACATCTATTTATATAAACATATATATATATATATGTTACATTAAGAACCCGTACCGAGGCAATACGCTCACTCCGATTACTTTCCATAATTACTTAAATTTCTAGTGATTGCACGAAATCAATAAATTTAGACCTGTCATTTCACATGTGTTAACTATTGAGGTTTTATTGAATTCGCGTAAAAGCCCCGCCATTTTTTTCTGTAAGATATATATATATATATATATATATATATATATATATATATATATATTATAATATATACATGTATGTTTAAAATATAATGACTTAAAATATATTCCACATATATTCAGTCCTCCCAACGTATTTCGCTCGTTGTATAAATATCAAAGACCTCTTTCTGGGGACCCAGCCCCTAAAATAAAACAAAACAAAACAAAACAAAAACCAAAAAAAAAAAAAAAAAGAAAAAGAAAAAAAGGCAATGGTTTAATCTTTGAGCTCATAGTCTCTTCATTATTGATTATTTACGGTATACTCTACGTACATTCAACTTTCCAAGTGACTGTAGATTTATCAAAGACCTCCTTTCAGGAAGAGAACACTCTTATGTCACAAACTGGTCCGTAAACAATGCCTTCATGGTCGCTAATTGAGATTGCTCCCTTGTGGAATCACTGCGCTCTGCGAACCGGGGCTAGAGTTTGATCTGCAGCAGCGCCTGCGATTGCCGTGATGTGGACGGGATGTATCCAGCAGTAAACAAAACAAAGAAATCACTGAGCTGCCCTTTAAATGTGAGGGCTTATTTATTTCAAATCTCAAGCTAACCAGATAGTATCGTGAAATTGTCACTTGGTCAAGTGATACAGATATACCTTCCCGTTACTCTTAACAAGAAATAACAAATTCCTTTAAAAAAATCTTGGTTTATGAGGCTTTCTAAAGACTGTGATGCTGCAGAACGTAGTTCAAATTATCAATCAGGAACTTAAA
>JAWDGP010002306.1:7500-45000 GCA_033675545.1 Elysia crispata
ATATATATATATATATATATATGTATATATTAAATAATTTAGATCTATCTAGTGCATGTTAATCCACGACCCCTAAATATCGCCAGGTAGGATGGTCCACACACACACACACATATGTGTATATATATATGTATGTATGTATTAAATAATTTAGATCTATCTAGTGCATGTTAATCCACGACCCCTAAATACCGCTAGGCAGGATGGTCCACACAGACACAAATACACATACACATAGATATGTAAGAATATATTGAAATAATTTAGGCCTATCTACTACCTGAAAATATCTTCTTGTGTAAACAGTAGGAGGAGGAATCCTTTAGGTGATTCAAATTGCAGGAAAAGTTTGAAATTTCGCACCAGCAACCAAGTTGGAATCACTGGGACGAAGTCTTCTCCCACTATGAACACAAGGAAAAACTCATGTCTATAGTAACGCACAGGCGTGAAAAGCACCACCTTCGAAGTCGTGACTACCATGCACTTGGCATGCGTAAATTGTTTCACTACACCTCCATGCTCCTTAATTGTCGAGCACTCGCTTTAGTGCGTCCAAAGGTGGTGCTATGTCAAAACTTTGAATTCTCTTTAAAACAAAGAGTGTTACAGAGAACTAGGTATCGGTATTTATTTTTATATTATTATTCTTAACGCGCCTTTCGCTCGAGCACCATCCATATAATGCTGGTAGAACCAACCTTCAAGCATGTACACAACACACATTGATTACTTAGACTTTACAGACAGTTTAGATATTGGAGAGCAACGGAGTCGAGCGGTAGATTAGTCGCATTAGTAGATAGGTGCATCGGTTCTCGCTCTATGTAATACATGACAATCCTGCAGAAAACCAAAGAAAGAAACACATAACAAAAAAAAGAGGGGGGGGGGGAGGGAGAAGATAAAAATTTTTACGCATTTCAAAAACCTAGGCAGGTCTCCAATTCAATCAACCAACCAATCAGGTGCCGTATTCTTTAGCGTAGGCGATCATGACCTTCCTCGCATCTCTATGGTCTCCAACTACCATTCTTATATTACCTGTATTTTTTTTTTGGTCATTTTTGTTCGTCCCACACAGGGTGAGAAAGCTGGATCTGGGCTGTAACGACCTGTTCGAGCTTCCCCAAGACATCAACAAGATGACCGGCCTGGAGGAGCTGAACCTGCACGACAACCTCCTGGAGTCGCTGCCGGAGAACATCTGCAAGATGCCCAAACTGGCGAAGCTGGACGTGAGCGACAACAAGATCAAGATATTCCCGCTCAAGATGGACGAGCTGGCCAAGAGGATTGAGGTACACAAGCTACATATCTTGTGTCTCTCATGTCAGTTTTCAGGGAGACTTACGCTAGATTTCCATAAGTTTAGATCAAGATATTCCCGCTCAAGATGGACGAGCTGGCTAAGCGGATTTTAGTAGATCGGCTCTATGTCCTCTGTCTCTTAAGTCAGTTTCCATGGAGATCTAAGCCAGATTTCCATTAGAGCGACTAGCCGCGTCGTTTCTCCGCCTTCACAACTAATCATTTTTAAACATTTACTAGATTTCCCAAAGTGAGACACGTCGTGTTGTCTTCTGAAAAGAATTATTCTTTTTAAGAACGTATGTTTTATTTCTATATGCTCTGCGTGCCAGAAAATTTAAGTTTGATTTCCAACAAGTAGCAACATGTCCTCTTTACATCTACAGACAATTCTTTAAATAAACTTTTTAACATTTCTTTTTGAGTTAAAAATTGGGATACCCTCTCTGCTTTTGTTAAAATGATTTAGAAAATTAACTTAGATTTATGAAAACAGGACATCAACGCGATGTTTCCTCTGGGCTTTTTTTTAACACACGAGACTTTGGCAATATCTCGACTAAATGGCCACTAGGGGAAAAAAATTATTCTTAGAAATAAATTAGACTGCACCTCGCATCTCGAGCCTTATCTAATCTCTATAAATGGACCATTGTTCGAAAATCTTTAACTGGGCGCTTTTGCCATTATATTTTTCGCGTTATTATGTCTTCTGTGTCTCTTTTTCTTAGACCTCTTGCACCCCGTTGTGACGCTGCATAGTCGCTTCATTGGCTCTGAAGTAGACACAATTGTTTTTAAAGTATAAGACTTGAATCAGCGTCGCTACCCATAAAAAAACAACAAAAACAAAACAAAACAAAACAAAAAAAAAACAAAAAACAAAAAAAAAAAACAACAAAAACAACAACAAACAAAACCAACAGCAACAAACAAACAAACAAAACAAGAAAAGCAAAAAAAAACAACAACAACAAAAAAAAAACTTTTCTGGCAAAAAAAAAACCAAACAACCCCAACAAATGAATTCTATCAAAATCATAGCTTGATTCTCTGCATGCATATCATGACACGACTAAACTTGGTGCGTCGAAATGGAAGAGTAAAGGTTAAAGTGGCCTGTGCTAAGTGCGGTCGCACACCGCTGTACCGTGTGGCACACAATGCATGTCGGTCGGACAAGACGGCTTCGTTTGTTCTTCCTTCATAATATTTAAGTATATTTTTTTTATCAGTAATGTATTGTTCCTTAAGTCTGTCAGAGTCTGTAAAAATTATGAGGCAAGGTGTCGCGTGAAGAATAAACAACGGCCGCGTTTAATGTGAAAAGGGTAGAGAGCCGCGTGTACGTTGAGTTTTGTACATGGAACTTTATTAGTTGTTGCCAACCACTTAGCTCAAGTGACAGGAAATTTAGAACAGGTTCTTTTCAGGTGAAGCCGATTAAAGAGCCGCTACGTGTTTTGAGGAACTGGATATTCCTAATAAAAGATGATGCATACATTTCTTCACTCTCTTTCTAAAATTCTCAAGGAAACTGCGAGGAATTTTCAATATCGATTGGCCAAGCAACTTCTATAGAACCCAGATAAAGAAGATCAAGTTTAACTACCATTTCCATGTGTGTTCTGGGACTTTGAACTGAGACGTATCTATTGGGTGAATCCGTCTCTTCCTACACATTGGGTTCTTAAGATCTTTAGCTGCGACTTGTATACTCTCCCTTTACAGACATGGTTGTCTGAATGTTAGATCAAGTCTGGCTGTTTAAAAGTAAACACCGGGTTTAAAACAGCGATTCTGTCTGAACCTACGCATCTCGCTGTGTTACTTAGTACATGTACATTGCTTCATATTGTTCTGCAGTGCTAAGATCTTAAAGCTTTGTCTGGTTGCCTTAAAATCCGAAAAACTAATATTAAAAACAGGGCGGAATACGGGGTTGAAGTGTGGCAGAGTGATGGAGATCGACTGGAAGCTCAGTCGGTTTTGCGTTAGACTGACACGCTAGTGGTCCTGGGTTCGATGCCTGGCTGGACTATTATTATCATCATGGTGGTGGGGGTGGGGTCGGATCCAATCTAACCAGCCCCACCCCGACTTGAAGGAAAACCAGCTTCTCAATATAAGATTTCTCCGAGAAACTGAAGACTAATCAACTAACAAGACAGAGTGTGGGACGGTAAGACAGGAAAATGAAATTGTAAGTATGTTATCACAGAAAGGGTCGCCAGTACATCATGTCCGTTTTCTTCCTCCTCTACCGCTGATTGCTTGCCTTGAAACTCTTATTCCGTTTACTTCATTTTTCTTTTCCTTTTCGCTGTCTTCATACCTTCTTTTACACAACATAGACACTTGTTGTTGTTGTTGTTGTTGTTGTTGTTGTTGTTGTTGTTGTTGTTGTTGTTGTTGTTGTTGTTGTTGTTGTTCTTCTTCTTCTTCTTCTTCTTCTTCTTCTTCTTCTTCTTCTTCTTCTTCTTCTTTTTCTTCTTCTTCTCCTCTTCCACCACCGTCTTGTATTATGTTCCTCTGCTTCTTGATCTCGCTCGTGTTGTGCTACCTTTTTTTTTACTCATCACAGACCTCATTTTTCCCCCCCATAAAACCATCAAGCGTCAAAAATTGATGTTTTATAAGCAACCCGTTCTCTGACCACCTCCTCCCTAGGTCGAGAGAAGCCACCAGTCGGCCTACAAGAACCGTGACAATGACCTTCAACCCGGGGAGGCGCAGACGGCAAGTGGAAACAACTCTCCCGACCCGCGATAGAGATCCTAGTTTCACTTTAGAGCTTTCACCTTTAGGAAATAGATTCTCGCGCAACTTCAACTTGAAAAATTGCTTAAACGCGTTTAAAAGTGTTGTCAACAGTATTTAAGCATTGGTTTTTCAGTGTTTTTTTTTTGTGGGTTGTAAAGCATTCTTCTATTTATTGATAGGACTGTGCTCTGATAGTCCATTGTTTTTTTTTTTTTAAGCAAAGCGTTCAAATCCATTGGTTGCAGAAGAGCAAATGAGAGAGAGAGAGAGAGAGA
Source organism: Elysia crispata (assembly GCA_033675545.1). Classification (NCBI taxonomy): domain Eukaryota; kingdom Metazoa; phylum Mollusca; class Gastropoda; family Plakobranchidae; genus Elysia; species Elysia crispata. The sequence continues at coordinate 11,850 of JAWDGP010002306.1, forward strand.
GAGAGAGAGAGAGAGAGAGAGAGAGAGAGAGAGAGAGAGAGAGAGAGAGACAGAGAGAGACAGAGAAATTAGTATATAACTTTATTTTCCATAACCACTCATTGAAATATAATATATATAGATGCTTCTCTTTCTTTAGTGTCAATAACCTCGTAAGTCCATCGTTTTCTGAAATTACTTTTGAAGCTTCAGCATTTAAAAAAAATTCATATAGAACTTTTCTTTGATTAAAAAAATGAATAAAAACATATAATCCAGTTTAATATTTCTAACGCAAATCGAATTGGAGTCATATCAGAAACTTAGATTTGTGAGCTCAATATATCATGACCAAATGTGATTTTGTAATTCTGTGCAGGTTATAATGATATTATTACAAACTGTGCTGAGCTTAGGTGTTTAGACCTTGTTTTTTGGCGTTACTAAGTTAAGGATCTAGGCTTGCAAGGGGAATTTTTCTTTAAACTTGGCATCGAGGTTTTGTTTATTAGTTGTCTACATTACCCAGGCTAGAACTATTAACTTGGCGTTACCAAGGTAAGCGTCTCGACTTACAAGTTTAACTTTTAACTTAGGTGCGAAGCTCTTGAGTTACCGGTAAGCAACTGTAGGTAATGCTTAGCATCAAGAAACTTAGCAATCTAGTGGTTCGAGCCCAGACTTCCTATCTTGATTCAAGTGAGATTCATCAGTGTATAGTTTTTATATTAATTATTATTACCTGGAAAACCCGCATCTCATTTTCTGTTTGGACTGTAAAAAAATCCCAAAATCCTGTAGTGGAACAGGAAAAGGAAGGTTGGCTATAAACCGTTATCCAGTGCCTTATTTATGCGCTAGATCTCAGGGGAGACAATTATGACAATAATATCATTTGAAAGAATGGGTGTTTGTAAAATTTCCATTTGCCTCCCTTGCCATCTTTGCTCACCCGGCAAAAGTTTTGAAAGTTGAACGAAAAATTCAAAAACAAGAAAAAAAAAAAAAAAAAAAAAAGCAACAAAAAACCCTAAAAGCAATAAGAAGTAATTGTTATATTATCTATGTTAATTTAAAAAAAAGATGAAAAAGAATCTTCTTTCATGAAAACATATCGCGTGCTTGAAAAATCTTGTACATATTATATTTGATTGTTTATGTCTGTTACATCAACATTATTTTATTAACACATATCTTTATATATTTTTTTAAACTCCTTTCGTCAATTGCTTCAATAATCATTTTCGTCACGCGAGCAAAACTATGATAATGTTGTCAGGTACATCAAGAGAGAGAGAGAGAGAGAGAGGAACTGACAACTTCCGAATTTCTCAGAAAAAAAATGTTGAGATAACATCTTGTATATTTGCGCTTGTGCTGGAGAAGATTTTTTGTTGTTTTTGTCTTTTCAGACCGGAAGTTGTTGCTGAAATAAACGTTCCATCTTGCGATGACTGGTTTTCATTGCTCTGTTGTTGTTCGTGTTGTTTGTGTTGTTCATGTTGTTTGTGTTGTTTGTGTTGCTCTTGTTGGTGGTGTAAAGTTCTTCCTCTTCTTCTTATCCTTCTTGTCTTCCTTTTCTTTCTCTCCCTTCTTCTTGTTGTTTCTTCTTCTTCTTCTTCTTCTTCTTCTTCTTCTTCTTCTTCTTCTTCTTCTTCTTCTTCTTCTTCTTCTTCTTCTTCTTCTTCTTCTTCTTCTTCTTCTTCTTCTTCTTCTTCTTCTTCTTCTTCTTCTTCTTCTTCTTCTTCTTCTTCTTCTTCTTCTTCTTCTTCTTCTTCTTCTTCTTCTTCTTCTTGTTCTTCTTCTTCTTCTTCTTCTTCTTCTTCTTCTTCTTCTTCTTCTTCTTCTTCTTCTTCTTCTTCTTCTTCTTCTTCTTCTTCTTCTTCTTCTTCTTCTTCTTCTTCTTCTTCTTCTTCTTCTTCTTCTTCTTCTTCTTCCTATTAGGCACGGCATCATAGTCTAGTGGTAGAGGCTGAAATATACAACATGGAAATTGTCATTGGGCCAGAGGTAATAGATTAAATAATTAAGTGAAAACTGATTAACATTAAAAAAAAATAATCGCAACTTCAGAAGAGATTGATATAACAAACAAAGGAACTTCATCAGCTAATATCCATTAAAAAATCATCATCTTCATCATCATCATCATCTTCATCATCATCATCTTCATCATCATCCTCATCCTCCTCCTCCTCCTCCTCATCATCATCATCATCGGTACCATCATAACCCAATCTCTGCGTTAACTAAGATCTTCCCCAATTATCTTAGTGATAGATACTCAGTAGCAGTACAGAGGTTGAGTTTTGAATGTGTTCAAAAATATAAAACTACTTTTACACACGCACACTCATAAAGCTTCAAAATACAAATCATCTGGGCTATGCAAACATAGTAAGTTAAAATAATATAAAAAAAAAAAAAAACGAAAAAATAATGGGGAGAGGGAAGTACTATTTATTAAGACGTAATACTAACACCATTCCTGTACTTAACGCTTCATGCTTCCTGTTTGATCATGCGCAGTCACGATCATCACAGCAGGAATAATGACATCAGGACATCAGGGGAAGTAATTCTAATGTAATGTTAGAAACAAGGATTTAAAAGAAATCAACAGATAGGCTAACTTGTATAACAACAATAATAATTATCTTACATAAATAAAAACAGTGAAGCTGTTGATATCTTTAGCTTGCCTGTAAGATTTAAATTTATAAATCTAAGATCTCAATTTTGTTCTATAGCAAAAGTGCTGGATTTTCTTTTTGTTGGGTGAAGTCTTATACCTTAAAAAGGGCTTAGGACAGCTTTTTTTTTTTTTTTTTAGTTCATATGGAAAACAATGGGTCCATAGTATGCAAATATCTCGAGCTTATTCTGCTTTATTTAAATTTAGTTGTTATTTCAATGTTCGAGTGAGGTCAGCTTGACACTCATGATCATAACCACGAGGACATATGGCTGTATATTAATGACTTAGAGAAGCTAACCAGTTCATTGCCATTGTTTGTCCATCGTATTAATTAGGCTCTACAGTATCGCAACGTTGCAAGAACTTTACATTCACAGAAGATTTATGATATCACATAATACTTCCTTTTTATTCCCAATTTATTAACTTTTTAAGTACTGATCTGTATCTACTGTTAGTTTGGCTTCTGTTTCTGCTTCCTTGTCCCCAATGATCTCGTGTCCAACTTACTGCGACATCCGTTTGCTAAACTCTTTAGATGATAAAATACTTTCTCAAGAATTCTATCGGCGCGTCATGGTGTGGAGAAATGTGCAGAGTGCCTTTGTCAAACACTCTGTGTCGGATTTAGCTAGGATCCGACCCCGCATCCTCCTGGTCCGACAGCCGTGTGCTCAACCAGCAGACCAAGGCGCCACTGGTGAGCAATGGATGAGTGTGAAATATAATCCTCCGGGAGGGAATCGTCAGATGATGCGGCGGAAAAATAAAGGCTTAAGACCATCGTATCACGGATTGGCTTTGTCAAACAATCAATCTTAACATGGGATTAAATTGCCTTTCCTAGTCAGTAGTGGATGCACCACTTCAGCACTAATGATGCAGCATGCACAAAAAATGTCATACAAGATAGCACAACAGCTGCTGTTGGAACAGCAGCGGGCTGTGGTGTTTTGCGCTCATGCTGGAGTTCAAGGATAAAGCTAGCCTCATCATGTCGCTGGGCGATATAAAATAACATTATCGTTAATTTTTTTCGAGTACTGCCGGAATCGAAGTTAAAATCTGGTTTTAACGGCGATAATGGGAGGCGATTCGCCACTTTCTATTTGTCACGTGACTATCAAATTGTCGTGACAATGACGTCAATTTGTAAACAAAAATATAATTATATTTCTTGAAGTTCAAGCTGGATTTATTAAAAAGATGCCCAACTAAAGGCGGTAGGTCATATATATATATATATATGAAATGCATATGCTAAAGGGCTAGGGTACCGCATAAACGTGTAAGGCACAAAATAAAAAATGTTGGTAGATGGTAATGAACATGTTTCCTCTGTAAGGCGATTAACCCTTTAGAGCAGTGAACATACGGCGAAAACAAGGCAGTGTAACTTCTTACTCTCCCCCTCAGAGGCGAAGACTAGGTGTATTGTCATTATAACATCCACAGCACAGTTATGTTACAGGGACTTCTAGGCCCCTGTCAAGCCTTATGATAGAACTGGTAAAAAGGGTCAGACACTGGTAACTAAAGCCAAGATTCGAACCCCGCCCCGTCCTACTGTCCAGCGCTGTACCGACTGGCTACTCTGTCAACCCATACCTCCACTCTCTTTCAGATGTAAAGCGATTAACCAGCACTAATTAGGTACGTGTTAGTTTCTTTCGTCATGGAAACGAAAATTAAACACGCCAAAACCACAGTGTAAAATTTATATCGGTATCTAAATGACACAAGTTAAAATTGCAATCACAAATTATAAGGAAAATGCATGAAACTAAGGTAAAAGATAACGTCTGAAAACATAACTTATTAAGTAGACTAGTGTAACTTATCAGTGTATGGTATTTTCTTCTTCAACGACACTTATTTTAATGGCTGGAAAATACATCCACACACGATTTATTTTGCATTGTTGTTTTGACTTTTTCTTTCCGTTCTTTTTTTTCCGAAGTTTTTAAGAGAATAAAGTAATCATAACATATTCTGTATCGATATAGTCTTCTTAAGAATGTTTGATAAAAGCAAAGAGATCAGCCTCATACAGCGGGTGGTATCGAATATGGACCTAATAGAGAAAATAATTGGATACCGCTGAGGAGCAGCACAAACTTATTCTAACTCTAATGTGATGTAAAATCTATTGAAATTTATGAACTTGAAGCAAAAGTTGGTGTGGTGCGAATCTCTCTAATCGTTAATACAAGCTCATGGCGAATCTGTTCAGAATTGTAAATAAGCATTTTCTCCCGGACACATCATGCTGATTTATTCCTATCTAATTAAATGCCTCTTCATAACCGCCCTGCGCATTTTACTTCTAAATCACTCTCTTTCATTAATGAATGACGCATTGATATAAAAAAAAAAAAAACAATGAAAACTTCAGGTCTATTTCTTTTGGTCTCTTGCCAGTCATGCTATCTATTGGCCGCTGACTACAAACCACATGATTTTAGTCCCAGGCCGTGCAGCTGTTGGAGCGAAGCTCTGAATTCTCATGAATGAATTCTTTTGGTTTTTAAGGCATGCAGAATTTCCATCAATCATTAATTTTTGTCGACCAGTAATTTTGACAGTGAATGCAAAACTTTCATGTCCTTTTTATTTTATTTTCAAATCGAGAAAAAGTACATTAATCTAGACAATGATTTGGCGTGGGTGTATTATTAATGGTTTTCCTGCAGGTCTGAAGAGGGTCAACTTGCCCGGGACCTCGGTATAGGCTAACTTGAGTTAAGTTATAAAACAATAATGTAAAGATATTAATAAAAACAACAAAGTAGGCTAACATTGTGGGGATATTAATAATAACTATAGATAGACTAATAATGTAAAGACATTAATAATAATAATAATAATAATAATAATAATAATAATAATAATAATAATAATAATAATAATAATAATAATAATAATAATAATAATAAGGTAGACTAATATTGAAAAGAATTAATACATGTAATAACAATAAGATAGACTTGTTCTTCATTTCTCTATAGTTTACCTTAAAACACTCACCCGCCATTTCAAACACTCCATGTGTCTTGCTCTAAAATTGGAGACTGTTATTTTCTTGGTGCATTTTCGTTTATGAGCAATGCCAGCCGAAGGAAGCATTACAGAATGATGATCTTGGAATCAGTTTTCAAACTGAATCTGTAGTTGAGCTCACAGTCTGGTTCAAGGTTCGTGGATAGAGTTTGGGTCCCGCCTTGCTAGCCCTGTCATGCCTGGCAGTAGCGTTATTGTTATACAGGAAAAGGCCTGAAATCTTGTTGTGGACAAACTAAATCAACCAAGATATCTTGGTAGCTGTTTCAGAAAGCACAAAACTTAAATAACCTTGTTGCAAGATATACCTTTGTGACGTCATCACCCCAGGTCATCATGCGCTCATGCATATTGTAGACACACCTAAGGTGCTCTGTGAACTATTCAAGCCATTTTGGCACCAAACCAGAAACAAGGCTGTGGGGTTTTCCATTCTGATAACATGGTGTATGGAAGGGGGTCATAAAGTCCTTTAACAGTGCAGTTATCCATCACATTGACCCGCATCGCATGCCGTTTCGACTCTCCAATTAACCACTTGTGGAATATATTTGTCGTTCCCCGGGAAGACTGCATAGTGACCTTTGAGCTTTTATTGGTATTGCACACCCTAAGTAAATAGCGGGTGAGACGCTGGAGCCTCGAGATTCTCAACATATTTCACACTGAACCCCACAATAATTGTTTCTATTATTCTAGTTGTGAGTTTTACCCAAAGTTTCTCACCTCTTATTCCAAAGTCACTTTTGGTATAATTCTAGTGGTGAGCTTTATTCTGAATTTTCTCACCCTTAACAGTTACTGTTACTCTGATCCCCCCAACCGTTACTCTCACCTCTGCTGCCCCGCAATATAATTCTAGTGGTGAACTTTATTCTGAATTTTCTCACCCTTAACAGTTACTGTTACTCTGATCCCCCTCTCACCTCTGCTGCCCCGCAATATAATTCTAGTGGTGAGCTTTATTCTGAATTTTCTCACCCTTAACAGTTACTGTTACTCTGATCCCCCCAACCGTTACTCTCACCTCTGCTGCCCTGAAATATAATTCTAGTCTCCACTTTTTCCTCAGCTTTCTGACATATTCCGATTCACGCACCTATTAGTTCTTGTGATGAGTTTTCTCACTGGTTTCTCGCCTCGCTGATCCCTCGCAACCGTTACAATTATTCTAATGATGACTTTTATACATATCACTTCTACGAATGTCCACCTGAGTGTGTAGACAAAAGCATGACGCTATCACTCTGATGGCATTGAATGAAAAATTACTAATCTTGAAGAACCAGTATCATTGTATTCATTGTTATAGGAAACTGATTATAAACTAATGCAATTGTTTGCTTTGCATTGACGATAAAAACAACAGAAATAAAATTATGGCTTCCTCTAGCTCTTGCGGTGTCCTGGTCTACTAGTGGGGGTAATCCCGGCGGCTCTCAGGCTGCCATACACTCCCCCCCGTGCGGGATTTGGGGAGAAGGAAGGTGTGTGTGTGTGTATGTGTGTGTGTGGGAACCTGAAGACCGTTAATCTCATTCTAGATGTGCGGCCGGATGTAAGTCGCCCCTCTTACGTCAGAGATGCCTGTCTGCAATTGTTTGTTAGCCAACCTAAAGGTGTGTTTACACGATGTAATTTGTAGCCAGCGCGTTACACAAAAATAATACTCTGACGTCTCAAGCAGCAAATCGTGTTGCTTGTGAATTGTGGTAAGCAGCATTTAGTTGAAGAATTTTCTACATTCAATATATGGCAAACACCACGAGTTTCAATTTTGGGCGATGGAACATTTTGTGGAATGGTGTTGCTAGCTTTAGTGGCTGAAAATTGCTGAAAAATACCAATTTTGTTTAGATGTGCTAAGATTAGGTCCTTAATACTCAACCCTTCTGAACCCCGCTATTGTTGAAAATAGAATATTTCTAACTTTCTGCAAAGGACAAGAAACAGGAACTGCTGCTTGTGACTTTACAGCATTTTGTGGAATGTTTTTACTAGCTGCAAACTGCTTCATGTAAACATGACTTTAGGACGTCTCTCATTAACATTGATGCTGTTTCGAGATCAGACTATCCCGTCTACCTCTCTGACTCTCACTGTTATGTTCATGTTACAGTGGTTGGATATCATCCATGTAAGAGTTAGCCTAAGCATCGACAGCCAGCGCAGCTCATCCCAGGATTGTCTAACGAGTCACGTGATCCCGTTCTTTGCGGCTTGCTAAAAGTGCCCGCGTCCACTGCACCAAGCCAGCTGACCTACATACATGTACGTACAGCTCATAAGTCATTTTACTGTTAAATACCTACATTGTTTACTTATCTCGCTAGGTAACCAACTGAGTGCCTGACAAAAGAATGTGCTCGCAGGAAAATCGCGCACCCTGGCAAAACATGGGCATGTGAAGCCATTCAGGAACGAACGGGCTTAAACGTGCAGCCTTTTAGGTGGCTTGAAACTCGAACCCCAGCCGCTACAGGTGCTGCGACAGGTCCTTGGAAAAGACTCATTGCTCTACAATCAGGCGCAAAATCACTGTTACAGGATGCGGGATACCTTGCTCTTCGTAGCAATGATCAGGTGTAACTGTAAAAATGGAGCTTTCAGAACTTTGAATCAATTGCTGAGAGGAGTTCTGTAAGTCTCTCCACGAGATTAGCCTCTGAGGGCCACAGAGCGTCTTTACTCAGTTCATTCAGCGCGTTTCGCCAACGATGTCGTCAGACCTCTCAGCTTGGGCTGTTCTCTTCATCTCCGTGGTGAAAACTGTCCACAATATTGTCGATTCTATGAAATGGTGTGACAGCTTGTCCAAGTTTGATGCTTATGAAAAAAAAAACCAACTACAAAAAATAGCTCTTTGGAGCCCAGCGCCTAAGCGCATTGTTATTATAACCTCCACAGTCACAGAGACTACTGGACTCCCGCCAAGCCTTAGGATAGGGCAGCTGGTCACATGAGAGCCGACACCAACCACCAGAAATCCCATATGCAATTTGCTATTTCAAGAATACATCACCGCTCGTGATGTTAAGCTGAGTTCTAGCACTGTAGCCAGTTTTCACGAGTTTGATATCTAACCTACTGCATAATACCACGCAGTGCTGTACATTTTTCACTCCACTGTTTTTCCAAAACTCCACTATCCCACTTATCATTTCACAATATCAAGATTCAAATCTCACCAACTCTTAGTGCTTTCAAATGGCGGATCTCAAGGCTTTGTCATTGTCAAAGTTTTCAGGTGAAATTGAAGGTACCCGCCCCATGCCCACCTTCCTACATTTTTAGCATCATTCTGATCAGTATTCGTCTTACAAGGTTAACTCTGTATCATTCTGTTTAGATTACAGGGCTAACTCTGATCTGTATCTGTTTAAATTACAGGGCTAACTCTGATCTGTATCTGTTTAGATTACAGGACTAACTCTGATCCATATCTGCCTAGATTGCAGGGCTTACTCTGATCCGTATCTGCTTAGATGACAGGCCTAACTCTCATCCGTATCTGCTTAGATTACAGGGCTAACTGATCATTGTTTCCTTAGATTAAACTTACAGGGCTAACTGATCATTGTTTCCTTAGATTACAAGGCTAACTGATAATTGTTTCCTTAGATTACAGGGCTGACTGATCATTGTTTCCTTAGATTACAAGGCTAACTAATCATTGTTTCCTTAGATTACAGGGCTGACTGATCATTGTTTCCTTAGATTACAAGGCTAACTAATCATTGTTTCCTTAGATTGAAGAGCTAACTGATCATTGTTTCCTTAGATTACAGGGCTAACTGATCATTGTTTCCTTAGATTACAAGGCTAACTGATCATTGTTTTCTTAGATTACAAGGCTATCTGATCACTGTTCCCTTAGATTACAAGGCTAACTGATCATTGTTTCCTTAGATTACAAGGCTAACTGATCATTGTTTCCTTAGATTACAGGGCTAACTGATCATTGTTTCCTTAGATTACAGGGCTAACTGATCATTGTTTCCTTGGATTGCAGGGCTAACTGATCATTGTTTCCTTAGATTACAGGGCTAACTGATCATTGTTTCCTTAGGGCACAGGGCTAAGTCTGATCATTAACCGCTAAGATTACAGGGCTAAATTCGTACGCGTTAAGATTACAGGGCTAACTGACAATTATTTGTTTACTACGGGGCTAAAGCCCCAAACTTCAAAAGAATACGTTACATGTACGTTTCATTTGCACAACAGGGCTACGAACAAAATGAAGAACCATCAGTCAGATTGTTTTGTTTTATTTGTGAACTTTATTACAAACAAGACAATGATATTTTACATATATTAAACCTTACTTTACCATCAAAAGCCATGAACGTTACCCCTAGTGGGTCCATTACAACTAAACTCTTTGGTCTTTTTATCATGCGCCGCTTATTTATTTTTTTTTCGCTGGAACTGGAGAAACTACAGACTAAAATTTTAATTCTAACTTATTTATAGCGCGCTTTCAAGTTTCTTGAGCAATCTAATTTTCCTCTTCTGATTAGGGACCATATCCCATACAAGGGCAGAAAAAAATTATTAAAAAAAAAAAGCCCAAACTAAATTGTTGCTCTATCTAGTGCAGCTCCAGTAAGGCTGAGCGCTTCAAGTAACATTATGATGAATCTTGACACATCAACTAGAAGACAAGTCCAAAAAAGCACCAAATTACACGCGGTTTGCCTCGCTTGAAATCAACAATGAAAAAATTTAAACTTGCTGAACGAAAATGACCAAAAAGACATTAAAGAAACTGCACAGTTTTATGGCACATTCTGTGAGGTCATAGCTTACATTGTAAAAGTTTGTATGTTTAAACATCTGAAAAGTATAATAGCATCTCTAAAGCTTGAGTGATAATTCAGAAAAAAAGCAAATTTAAAAATTAAAAATCGCAGCAATTTAGATCAATACACATGAATCAAACAAGGGGAAAAAATAAACAGTTAAACCAAGAAATACAATTTTCTATCCTGCAAGTCAAAGAGATTTATGAGAAAATACAGATGGAATAATGACGTAGACAGAGAAACCGACTTGGGCGACTAATTAATGCTGAGAAATTATGAATACTATGAATGGATTACATTAAAACTTACAAAAAAATAAAGTTCTCAAAATAAAAGAGCAAGAAAGAATGTAGGTCTGGTTCACTACGCCGCGCGAATGTCGAGAAAAACTGGGGAAAAAGGTTTGAGCAAATTGGTTTTTGATTTGACCTTTGACTTGAACTGCGTTGCGAATACTTCCTAGTCATCCCAATTAATCGTTAATGTGTGATTAAATATTGTCTGCGCTGCCAGAAAACAAAGATTAACATGAAAAAAAAGAAAAGAGAAAACCAACCCTGGCTCTATCAGTGTTTGACAACTCCAGCTGCAAAGTTAAAACCAAAATTAGAGGCTGATCAAAATATTTTGTTTTTAATCTTCAATTTTCCAAATATGATTTAGAAACAAAAGCAAAGATTTCAATAAAAGCAATCAGAAAATATTCAGAAGACGAAGCATGAGTCCCAAACATTTAAGAAAAAAAAAAAACCAAACAAACGAAAAAGCCCATTCTCGTACTCCCACTTTAATTCTGGAACAATGGACCGCATTGGGTTACACCAATGAGTTTAGGAGTCTCCATGCACTAATAATATTATCCAGAATTCCAGGGACGCCAGGAAACGGAAACTCGACAGACAGCCAATCAGAGACGGCGACCCAGGTACGGCCAAAAGCCGCTTCCGGTGGATGTAGATCATGGTCGGAGTGTTATGGCGCTCGAGGCTCTGATCATATTGTCTGTCATCGCATTTCCCCTCCAGACTTTGGAGATACTTTCAATTTTTTTTTCTGAAAGAAACTACATTGTCTCTAGCAGTTCATATGGATAAAAAATACTAATGTACTTTTACAAGACTTTGAAAGAGTCTTCACTCCCCCCCCCTCCCCCCCCTCCCCGCCCTTTTTTTGTCCTTTAGGCAGTCTGTCCCTGTATGATTAAGTACCCGGATTTATTATCTTGCGCTATTAATAACAGTACAGTTCTAATCAACACTTGTTAAAAAGTGCAAAGACTTATGAGAAACCATGAGAGGACATGTTAAGTAAAGCTTGGGCATGTCTAATGCTAGCGTTATTTCTATAGATTTGCTCAATGAATGGATGCCAAAAAACATCAAGGACGCAAGAGTGCGAGGATAAAGAAAAACGCATAACCTCGAGGCCTTTAAAGAATAAAAATATTGAAATATACTATTACTACTTTTAACCACAGAATATCAACGAAAAAAAAAAAACCGTGAAAGGAACTTAGAAAAAAAAAAAGAAGTTTGGCCCATAACTAAAGGAGGATCACTACGAGTGGAGGGCGGGAATAAGAATGGCGAGAGCGAGGCAAGAACGATAACTAAAGCGATGACAAATCTTTCAAGATGGAGTCGCTGCGGCCAGACAACGGGAAGCAAATGACGGTATGGCAAAGAAGACCAAAAAACAAAAAAAATCTAAAATCTCAGTAAAGGTCATTATTAAGTCACGGAAGATAAATGGTGATAATAGTAAAGATAATAATAATAATGGATGATGATATCAATAATAATGAAGAATATAAGTATAGTAATAAAGATGATCGAATAATCCAGCAAGATCCACCTGAGTTTGTCGTAATTCATTTTAAAATATGTAGCATTTGAAGAGTATAATTTAGAGTTCTCCTGAGTTCATCAATAAGATCTAATGTCAAGCGACCTAGATGTGCACAACGGAATTAAGACAGACCACAAAATTAAAGGAAAAACACACACACACAAATCATAAAAAAACCCAAAACAAAGCAAAACAAAACAAAAAACAAAAAACAAAACAAAAACAGAGACATTAAAAAATGGTGGACATGTTTGAAGCAAAGATCTTAACGAAAGAAACAAAATTAATGTAGTTGTGATTTCCTACTAACATTAGCCGAATAAACTGTTTTACTTTCAAAATTGAAATTCATTACAAAATACAAAGGGCCCAGATATTTGCTATGATTGAGTAGCAATGACAGAAAGAAATCTTCAGACACACTTCATGAATTCAATGAAACACTTCAGTTATTTGAAATTTATTCTCTCTAGCTCTGAGGATCTAAAACATACGAGTCTCTTTCAAGTCTGAATCAAGAGGAGCGTTACAGTTTATTTTCGTTCAGCTATTATTTTATTAGAGGCCACAGTTTTACACTATATCACAAGCTATAAAATTGGAGATTAAAAAAAAAACAAAACAAAAAAACCAACAACCAACAAACTAACCGCACACACGTAAAAAAACCCCATCAAAGAAAAGTCAAACAACCAATTAGGTGCGCCTCATAGCTATGGCTAAGGCCACAAGACCAACACACAGTCTCTATTCGTCCACAGATACAGATAGCTATAGATGCGACAGAAAAAAAACGATCGAAGCTTCAATCAGTCCTGTCCCAAAAACAAAAAATTAAAAAAACAAAAACAAAACAAAAACAACTGAAATGACCCGTGTTTTGTTTCCCTGAGTTTCATAGACCCGTGATGAAGTGACCGACCGAGAATTGAGCGGGGCTGAAAAAACACAGTTACAGTGGTCGAAACCAAAATCACACACTCACACACACACACACACAGTCACGTCATGTAACATCACGTCACGTCACGTCACGTCATTGCGATGACGTACAATGGCATTTCATTCAGACGCACAACAAACCAAAAAACACAACGAATTCATGCACGTTAGACACACAGAGTCACGTCATGACACGTCATTGCAAAGACGTACAATGACATTTCATTCAGACGCTACAACAAACCAAAAAAACACTACCGAATTCAAGCACGTCATACACACACAGATTCACGTCACGACACTGCAATGACGTAAAATGAGACGCACAACAAACCAAAAACACTGAGGAATTCATGCATGTACACAGGTGACCGACGTGATAATGGAGCCTTCTGTGATGTTATAATGTATGACCAAGTAGCATCCTGCCCATATTTATGGCTTTCATCCTGGCAACAGCCGGTAACACACCCGCCTGTCACTTTTCTAATCAAGCTTCGATCTCTTCGTACCGCAGCCTGGTCCTGTGATACTACCTCCTTATCTTATATATTTTATAGAAACTGTCATACACATACACCGCTATATCTTTCTCAATAAATCTTCCATGAATTGATATTATCTGCCAACTTCATCGAATGCTCATTTTGTTTTTTTCTACCATACACACACACGTAACATTGTAACGTAACATACATTCTTATGACGCACATACTGTAAAAGTACAATCATAACCAACCAGGCCATCATTTATCAGTTTATACACTTCACACAATTCATGGTTTTTTCCCCCTCTATTTTATCTTTGTAATTGAGCAAACATAAAGAAAAAAAAATTACTTTCAATTGAGGAAAAAAACAACGGGGGAGATGTGAAGTAATGAGGGGGAAAAAACCAGACTAAAAATAAAACAAACATACAAAAATGACGGTTGGACCTTGAGGCATTATTTATAACGTCACATAAAAATCTCTCTTTCAGTCGTTTGTCTTTTCTTGAAAAAAAAAAAATCTCTCTACTAGAAAGAAGAAAGGTGGACGTGTATAATGATTGGTTTTTTTTATTTTTTTTTTTAGTTGGACACAAGTAGAGTCGAGTGACATCAGAACCAGAGTTTGTGTTCGTAAAGAACGAGGGGGGGGGGGGGGGGGGGGGGCTAAAGATCCTACAAACCAACAGCCCAGGTTTAGAACAACAATGAAACAATGAATGACAATGTTAAAAAGCCAAAAAAAAAAAAAAAATTTAGTAATAGTAGTAGTGGTAATTATAATAATAAAACAATTACTACTAATAATAGTGCAAAATTTTTTTTTCTCCTTTTGTTTGTTTTGTAGAGTTAAAAATCGGTCAACATTTTTGGTAGCGTCAATGCAATCCGAGCTCGACAGAAAATTAATAATGCGACAGAATTTTTCTCCCGTGTAGATTAAATATGGATTTAAAGGCATCCCACGCTCCACGTCTGGTTTGAATTACATAAAGAGAAGAAAAAGGGAAAAAAGCGTCATAATTATAATCTGTTGACACATTCTGTTTTGAATATAAACAATTTTTCTTCAGCTTTGTAACGGGAAAAAGAAAAGAACGACAAAAAAAGATTTTGAGCACTAGTTAAACCTCTTAAACGCTCTAAAAATATTATATTATGCCGGAGAAAAGGGAGAAATATCCTCCATGAAAATATATAATTCTAAAGAGAAAAAGAACAAAAATACATTATGTCAAATACAGTTACAGCAATGTAAAAACATACAAAACTTATATCATCCAACTCTTAATTTACGCTCTTGGAACGAACAAAAAATGTGTTTAAGGTGCTTACAATATTATAATAAGGTTACTCAGATAAAATAGCAACAAAAGAGAGTGCCCGGTATAAGGTTCTGTTTGTTTAAGAGAAAAAAAAAGGCCAAATTGGCCTACATGAGCATAATCATGAACCAATTGAATCAATAAAATTATTTAGAAGATGGGGGATTACATTGTTGACAATACAACATGGCAGGTAACCAATACAATGAATGCTATAGTATATACATGATAAAATGATAGGGCTATGTATATTATTATATTTCATGGTAAGATAGTAGCAGTGGTAGTGGCAGAAGTAGTACATGTATTAGTATTGGCTGTATATTGAGTAGTTATCATAGTAGTAGTAGTAGTAGTAGTAGTAGTAGTAAAAGTAGTAGTAGTAGTACTAGTAGTAGTAGTAGTAGTAGTAGTAGTAGTAGTAGTAGTAGTAGTAGTAGTAGTAGTAGTAGTAGTAGTAGTAGTAGTAGTAGTAGTAGTAGTAGTAGTAGTAGTAGTAATAGGGGAAGTACAAAATAGTTGTTGTAGCAGCATCGTAATAATAAAGACTGTTAACATGTTCTTTATTTTATTTTTATCACTGTCAACAGCACAAAAAATCACCGGAATGGCTTGACACGTGGCGGGCCAATCCGATCGTCTCCTGAGTTATTTTGTTGGTATATGAAAGTATGGATCATAAAAAAAAACCCCGGACGAGTAAAGAAAAAAAAAGCAAACGGACAAAGCAACACAGAAGAACCAGCAGGACAAATATAATCCCAGAGTTTCTCATTCAGGTGAGAAGTGCTTCATGCAACTTTTACAAATAATGGCATGCAATATAGGTTATGTTTATAGAAATACATTTATCATTTTACACGGTTAACCAATCATTTTTCGCCCCGGCATTCCACACTGGCAAAACATCGGTATAATTAACATTTATTGAAGCATGGCAAGTAACACATCACCCTCCCCCCCAAATTCCTTGACCCATGCCTTGATGAAGTGGGCCGTGTTGGGTCAACTCGTTCTAAAATATCAGAACCCGTAATGTTTTAACATTTAAATCGCGTACTATCAACGGTGAACTTCAAAATAAGCATTAAAACAAACAGCATCATTTGGTTGAAAAAAGTACGAAAACAAAACGAAACGTAAAGTTGTGTATAGTCAGCAAGGCACTCCAATCTCACTACTTAAACAGACAGCGGACAATTGTAATGAGGGACAGCAGAGCCCGATCCATGAACAGACAATAACAATGACAACAACAACAACAACAACAGCAAGAACCAAAATAAAATAATAATGCACCAACGTACATTTTCAAATCGCGCTGGCAAGATTATTTGACAGGCATATTAATGAAAAACATGTTTTTATATGTGTGAAAGTGACATTTGAATAAAAGTGCAGCAAGTAACATTACATGATCAAATTTTCTAAGAGATATATATATACAAATAGGCATGAAAACAATAATGGCATCATGGTACCCAAAGCAGTTCATTGACAAACATAATCAAGACAAGGAGCATCAAGTAGAGACACTGGGAACAAGAGAAACAGACACGGGGAACGCTAGTGCACGCAGCGCATCATTGGAGTACGCTACAGACACGCTACTCGGCATCACGATACTATAGGAAACTCCTTGGTAAAAGTGACGCAAATAAAGCTGAGCTCCTGTCAAGGCTCATCAAGCGATAACAGAGTGCCAGTACCGACACTGACTCTTGCAAGTGAGTTCTAATGATAATAGTAATGATAACGATGGTTTTGATGATGATGATAATAATAATACAAAACGAAACCACAAGCAGGCCAAGAGAGGGAGGTAGATTCAAAGTACATATATAACTATGGCAGCGAGTTAACATTAAACTAATTGTATGTGAAGAAAAAAAAAAAGGCAAACAAACTTATTTTCCCATTCATGTGAACTCAATTCCTAACTTTGACGAAGTTATGCTCACAAAATATCCCGAGTCTGAGCGAGAACAAAGATCGAGAGAGAGAGAGAGAGAGAGAGAGAGAGAGAGAGAGAGAGAGAGAGAGAGAGAGAGAGAGAGAGAGAGAGAGAGAGAGAGAGAGAGAGAGAGAGAGAGAGAGAGGCACAGCAGTCCGCTCTGGAGACTAACTCGAGCATTTATAAAACTCAGACTGGAAGGGTCCACGTGACACGTCATCTTCTTAATTTCTGAAATTACAGAAAGCGAAAAATTGTAGGGACGAGAAGAGCCAAAAAACCAACAACCAACGCCGGGTTTTGAGGAACTAAATTAATTCTCCTCATCACTTTTGCTTCAAGCCTCGTGAAGTCTGAATTGAAATATTTGGTGCTTGAGTAGAGTCGGTGAGTCCCAATGCATTGTCCCACTAATGCCAAAGGTGGTGACGGAGCGATGGGTATAACTCTTGTTTCAATACTTTATCTAAATGTTTTTGATTTTCCAATCTCTAAAGCTAATCTTAGACTTCTCTCCTGATCAGACCCACAGGTCGCACGGTTTGGGAACTAACCTCCCGCCACTGGCGCTCCTGATCAGACCCTCAGGTCGCACGGTTTGGGATCTAACCTCCCGCCACTGGCGCTCCTGATCAGACCCTCAGGTCGCACGGTTTGGGATCTAACCTCCCGCCACTGGCGCTCCTGATCAGACCCTCAGGTCGCACGGTTTGGGATCTAACCTCCCGCCACTGGCGCTCCTGATCAGACCCTCAGGTCGCGCGGTTTGGGATCTAACCTCCCGCCACTGGCGCTACGGCCTTTCAAGCTAAAAATCCAGCGAGAATCTCGGGAAATAAAAAGGGGAAATAATACAGCAATCACATGATTACCATGATTGCTGGGCGGAGCGTCGGATTTAACAACCCAACCGTCTGCTTCCATTATCATTTCAACCGCCCGGAAGCGAGAATAAAATTATAGTCTGCAACTAAATTGAAATAAATGTATCGAAGTGAAGAAAACCCCCCCTTTTAGGCCAAAATGAGAAAATCACGGATTAAATCAAGTTCTATCAGGCCGAAACTTTTACCCTCATCCTTTTTTTTTTCCTAGATTTTTTTTATACCTCTTCTCTTCGAAAAGTGGTGGCCAATTATTCATCATGGTCTATCAGAAAAAAATAGTGCTTAGCGTGTAAAACCTTCCAGTCGCTATAAGCGGGCATTATCGATAGTTCATCGATTCCTTCCAGACTCCAGACTTATTTTTCGATACGCACCTAACATCGACGCGGTCATCTAGATCGTAAAAGGATAAGTTGGAAATTGTAAGAAAATGAGTTCATGTAGGGGTAAACGAAGAAAAATTTTGAAACACTGTACAAAGTATAATTATTGTTATAACAATCCTGATAAAAGCAATACTTTACAAAAAAGAAAAAAAATCGCAACAGTTTAATTTTTCAAATAACACATTCAAAATGAAGACCGGCGTGAATTAGATAAATTCTTAATGAACCGATTTAGAGGGCGAGATAAAATTAAAGATTTGCCGTGTAATGAGGTAGATATGGTTGTGGCACATGCGTATTCTAGAAAATAATAAAAACCCGAATTGATGTAGAGTGGATTGACAGTAAAAATATTTGGTGAACATAGCAATAATAATAATAATAATAATAATAATAATAATAATAATAATAATAATAATAATAATAATAATAATAATAATAATAACAACAGCAGCAATAACAATAGCAAGCATGGTGCATGATGGGAAAGAAAGAAATTAAACACATGGGTCATTTAAACATCACCTTCTCCAATTTTAAAGTTCTATCACCATTTTCATAATTATTGTCATTTTTCAAAATATTTCTTTTTTTTTTTTTTTGAAAATACTTTTGACATACCTTACAAGAAAATCCAATCTATACGCTTAAAATGTATAATAATTAAAAAAATGAAACAAAAAAAAAAACGACAGAAGACAAACAAATAAAAACCTCTCCCATCAAAATATTCTGTTTATGAAACAAATTGGCAGCATCAAACAGAAATAATTGAAAATTTTTTCTCAAAACAAAATGTTTTAAGAATTCCAAACCAAACATTTGGGATATTTGTTTGTAAGTGTTCAGACAAAGCATAAAGATGTTAACCAGTACATGAGAAAGGATCAAGACGCCAGAGTGTCTCGTCTTTAGCTACAGGCGATCAGTAACACTGTATATAATTTATCTTCTCTCTGGTCAGTTCTTGAAGCAGCTGCAATCTATGTGTCTAGTAGTGTGTTTGTAAATAGGTAAGGTGCGGGATAAGGGGGGAGATAAAGAGGAGATAGGAAGACAAACGTAATGCCTAGGTGAGAGACGGGAGGCAGAGAGAAAGGAAAAAAAAGCAACAAAGAAAATAAAATCTTTACAAAGAGACAAGATAATTGAAAAAAAAAATGATACACACACAAGGGCGAAAATGCATTAATAATAGGTTACCGTATGTACATGGATTACTTTTCTGTACAAATATCAATGATAAAATTAACTGTTTCGTCTCCATCACAGTTCGGTCAATGATAGAAAGGACAAAGAGAGAGTGATAGATAGGTAACTAGATAGATAGACAGACAGAGTGAGAGGGAGAGAGGGAGGGAGAGAGAGAGAGAGAGAGAGAGAGAGAGAGAGAGAGAGAGAGAGAGAGAGAGAGAGAGAGAGAGAGAGAGAGAGAGAGAAGGTGGAGGGAGGAAAGCAGGGACAGACAAGCCAAATGCGTGTTTATGCACATACAATGTGAGCCAAACTAATGGAAAAACCGACACAGAAACTGTAGGAACCGGGTGATAGGGTGTGAGTAAAAACCGCCAAGGGTAAGCAAAGAATGAGCGCAGACTGAGCAGGCAGACAAAGTTAATTGTTCACGATAGTGTAAGGTTCGTTTTTAGAAAATTAAATTTCTCAATCTTAAGGGGGTAAAAGAAAAAAACAAACAAACCCAAACCAACGGGTTTCCGAAAAAAAAAGTGAGCTGTCAACTTCCTTCTACCAGTATAGGTTTATTGCCAAACTTATACCGTCTATGGCTGCAGGCGATACGAGTTGTGTTGGGAACGCGACAGAATTATCATTTAAAAAAGAAAAGAAATAAAATTTATATATATATATATATATATATATATATATATATATATATATATATATATATAATATGTATAGAATAAGCATCTCGATAGTCTTACGGTAAGCAGGGCCAACAAATAAAACGCACATTAATGGATCAGAAACTCTTCGAGACGGGTTTGGTACTGAGGTAGAGTCTGGTATAGTGTGCTACAGGGGATGTCGGACGAGATCCTTCGGGATGAAGTTATAAAGATGAACGATAAGGATGATATTTCTCATACAACTAGTGAGATACAGATACAGCAAAACGGTCCCATACAGCTAATGAGATACAGATACAGCAAAACGGTCCCATACAGCTAATGAGATACAGATACAGCAAAACTTATGTAACGGTCAAGTGTCAAGTGACATTGCTTTGACCACCTCCACAGGCTGTTGGAAACACGTCACGCCTGCTGGGATTATTGATATTAAGGAACGATCACTGAGACGGATGTCGGGCGGGTCTTCAACAAACAGAATAAATTACGTTGGGAGGGGGGAGGGAGGGGTGAGGGAGGGGGAGTAAGGAAGGACAGTCACATGCAATGTATGAGCACCTAAAAGCAACACTTAAAAAAGCATGAATTTACTGAGGAGAAGTTGTGTGTGTGTTTGTGGGGGTGGAGGTGGGGGCGGGATTAATCATGGCAAACTTTGTATTTCAAGAGAAAAAAAGAAAGGGTAGGGAGAGACAGAACAGCCATAACTTCGTCACTATGTGGATATCGGGAGCAGTCGAGTCAAGGATCTTGTAGACAACAGCTTCAACTGAACAGGGCAGAGTCAAGGTCTTGTAGACAACAGCTTCAACTGAACAGGGCAGAGTCAAGGATCTTGTACACAACAGCTTCAACTGAACAGGGCAGAGTCAAGGATCTTGTATAGAACAGCTTCAACTGAACAGGGCAGAGTCAAGGATCTTGTATAGAACAGCTTCAACTGAACAGGGCAGAGTCAAGGATCTTGTATACAACAGCTTCAACTGAACAGGGCAAAGTCAAGGATCAATTTCACTGAACAAGGCAGAGAATAGATGCAACTCAAACAGCGAGGAAAATTATGTCAAGCTTTAGGGAAAGAAAACACTTCGCAAACATTGAATTAAAATAATAATAATAATAATAATAATAATAATAATAATAATAATAATAATAATAATAATAATAATAATAATAATAATAATAATAATAATAATAATAATAATAATAATAATAATAATAATAATAATAACCACAATAAAAAAAATGAAACATGTATACAGTCCTCTGTTTCAGAATAAGGACGCAAATGTAATCGAAACAAAAATAAATGCGAATGTTTATGTGAACGTTAACAATTGTCCTCAAGAGGTCAACAGGTGTTAAATATGGCACATCTTGTCTTTTTGTCGCTGGCAACAATTCAACATTTTTTTTCTTAATCAACTCTTCCACTTTTTTCTAGTATTTCCATTAAACATAAAACTTTCAGCTCCCCCCCCCCCCCCCTCCTCTTCCAAAAAAAAAAAAAAAAAAAAAACAGATTCGACCAACCCTAACATTTGTCGCAATCGGTTTTAAAATCTGAAAATTTGCTCCACCCAATTTGCACGTCTATTTTGTTCAACCGAAATACATTATAAATTTTATTGAGATAAAACCATCATTTCTGCAATTCATTCCAGTGTTTAGGATAGTCCAAACTGGCAGCTGCTGAAGCACAGTAATAATTCAGCGCAATCACGCATTTTGGGTTTGAGATAAAAAAAAAAAAATCCGCTAGAACATTAAATAAAACCCGATGTTAGGTAGCTTAAAAAAAATTTAAAAAAAAACAAGACGTATCACCGGGACAATGGGTGGTTAGAAAAGCAGCAACGCCTGTAAACAAATCGTTGGCTCTCAAGGTAGGGACGGTAGAGCGAGGGCCCTATAGATGCAGTCACTGGGTTTACAAGATGGCACAAGTTGAATGTTCCGATCAACAATAATTCTGGGGAGAAATAGGTGGCGTCTCATTTCCGCCTTAATAACCGCAATAAGTGCGATTACTGATTTAACAAAAAAAGCTGTAATCGACTGTTCATTGTTTCGTGATATCGATATTGTCTAACTGCAAAAAAGAAAAAAATATCGTAGTTACTTCGGTCCACCCTGTTTTGGACATAATGTGCTGAGAGTAAAAACAACAACAAAGCAACTCACCTCTACGCCACATTCCCGACCGACCTCTGACCCTAACTATGCTCCTCAGCATGCTCATAACCTTGAGCGACGTTATACTATTTCTCCCTATTGTGTTAGTATATATGTATAGAAGTAAAAATACATGCAATAATTCCACTAAAAACAGCTCCCATTGTAAAAAGTTACAAAAGTTAGTTCATCTGACAGACCTTGCGAGTATTACAACAAGGCAATTCGAGCCTAGATTATCCACCATTGAGTTCATTCAAAGTCCTGATTTTTCCCTGAAACTGACACAGGCTGCTGCAAAACTTCTTGCCGCACGTTTAACGCTGGTAATAATGAAAGACATTTTTTTTTAACAGCGTCTACGCTGCTATGAACATGTTGAACCCACATGACATGGTAAAAGTTTACCGTCCAGAACTTCTCACTATCTTATGATCACGCCGTCCTGCTGTTTACTTCTCGCCCCATCAGGTTTTTTTTGGTACTAAAAGATCTCGTACAAACAAAATTGTCTGCTATAAAGGCTAGAAGAGTATGGCACATTTTCTGCAATCAACGCATTTTAAAAAAACAACTTTGAAACAAGAAACTGTAAAACAGCAGTGGGAGGGGGGTAGTTTTGAGGTGGGGCGGGGAGCGGGGTTCTTCAAAGAGCCACATGAGCAGAATGGGAGCGCCACATGGATCTAACCGTCACACAACATCGAACCTGAACAATTTTTGCTATACACGTCTTTCAACTTATGGATGGGAGGAAAAAGAAACAACAAACAAACCCTCCCCTCAAAAAGCAAAAACAACCCCCCTCCAAAAAAAAAACAACAACAAAAAACAACGTAACTATGAACTAATATTCACAAACCCGCAAAAGAAACCCTTCTGATACCTACATGGTGCGAGAGGGAAAAAATTAAGAAAGTGAGGCTCATAATTATAATCATATCAAGGAAGCGAAATCTAGTAACTATGTGAATCGGACAGCGGTAGGAAAAAACACAACACATGATGAAGCCTTGAAAATGAGAATATAATAACAAAGGTCGTGAAAAGCAGAGGGCAGCCTATAGATTCACCGGTACTGTATTCATCATCTTCATCATCATTTTCGTCGTCACTATCCTCATCATTATCGTGATCAATGTCATTTGTCTAGGGTAAAGTTATAAGGTTTATGGGGAACAGAATCATCTGGAAAAGTTTATAACTTGGTCATAAAATCCTTGCGTAGAAATGGTTTACGGAGTAAAATCGGGGAGATCGGTCAATGGCATATTGTGGTTAAAAAAAACCCCCAAAAAAACAACAACAACAACAACAACAAAAAACAAAAAACCAAAAACGTTCGAGATGCATTGGGCCAAACAGGAAGAAAAACACCAGGTTGTAATAGGAATTTAGAAACGTTTTTTTTTCTTTTCGTTATTTACATTTTTTTTTTCAACACATGACGGAGATATAACTCTTCTTCTATACAATTCTTCCTTTTCAACTGAGGCGCCAAAGACAATAAGTGGGAAAGAATCTTACTTGCAGCAATACTGTACATTTCAGGTGTGTTGACGAGAGTGTGGGCACTCCAGAGATTAAGAGGTTAGTAAAGAATGACAGAGAGTCACAGTTGACTCAGAGACAAAGGGTTACAAAATCCTAATAGTTACTTAATAGTTCTGTTCAAATATTTTACTGCGCATTTCACCAGATGACGGGAAATTCAGACTTAAAAGAAAGACACAATGCAGTACAACAAAATTTATTTCTATATTCATCTATGATCTAGATCCGCTAAAATTATGTAATTCCGTTTATTTTCAGGTTAGCATTAATTTTCTACTTACTCAATCGTTCTCTCTCTCTCTCTCTCTCTGTCTCTCTGTCTGTCTCTCTCTCTTAGTTCCCCTTTCCCCCCTCTTTATCTCTCCATCTCTCAATACTTCAGTATCTATCTAATTTAAGCCGCTGTTTAAAAAAAAAAAATTTTTTTTTGGCCGCTGCCCTATGATTAATAATCTTGATGAGGCAATAAGATGCATCTATCATTATTATTACAGTGTATTATTATTATTATTATTATTATTATTATTATTATTATTATTATTATTATTATTATTATTATTATTATTATTATTATTATTTCTTTAATTTTTAATTTTTTTTTTTAAATCATGTCTCTTTCCTTGACTCTGAGCTGATTTCTACCTAGTGCGAAGCTTGTGGGCTGGTCGCAACCCGCCCCATCTGACCCCCCCCCCTCCTTCTCTCTCTCTCTCTCTCTCTCTCTCTCTCTCTCTCTCTCACCCCCTGTCATCTTAAGAGCCACCAGTTGGTCTGCAGACTACAGGCTACTAGTGCTACTAGTGCTACTGGTGTTACTGTCCTGGTATCTTGGTCTGGCCTGGAGAGAGAGAGGAGACACACGGCCAAGCCTGGAGATCGATAATTCGGGCATTGGACTAATGACTATGACCCGATTTCTCTAGCACTATCGACTGATCAATTTAGCATCTTCTTTTAGAGTCTCTCTTTCTCTATCTTTCTCTCTCTCTCTCTCTCTGTCTCTCTCTGTCTTTTCTCTTCTGTGTTATTTTCTTTCTTTCTCTCCTCTCTTTGTCTCTCTCGTTCTACCTTTGCTGCTACATACTATTTTTTGTTTCAAAAAAAGAAAGAAAAACTATCAGAAAGAGTCTTAGGCCGCACTCTGAAAGCCAACATGGCCGGAATAGACAACAGTAAAATAAATTCTTCTAATGACTCTAATGTAATGATAATAACACATACTTGTTGGGACGGAAAATTAAGGGGCCGGGAGAGAGAGGGAGAGACAGAGAGAGAGAGAGAGAGAGAGAGAGAGAGAGAGAGAGAGAGAGAGAGAGTGAGTGAGAGAGAGAGTGAGAGAGAGAGAGAGAGAGAGAGAGAGAGAGAGAGAGACAGAGAGAGAGTAAAGAAATTTAATGAAGGTTTGAAAAGAAAACCATCCCTCTCTATGTGACAAAACTACCCAGGATCTCTGACACTTGCGCTGATTGGAATCTATAGAGAATCAACCGTAAAAGTAAATTTAACTCTAGTTTCAGCCCCCCCGCCCGCCCCCCCCCCCCCCCCCCCACCGCCCATGTGTTTTTCCCTCAATCCTCGGCCTTGGTTTTCTTTTTTTCATTTCTTTTTTTCCCTCAGCAATTCACAGCAGATAGTGGCTGTCTCTATCTGGTCTATCCGTCACGACATGGCCTTAATCCAACAAAATTCTTCCGATACCAACACTATCACAGAGACCCCAAACACCCCTGCCACGGCCATTAACACCAACCAAAGCTTCCTCTTCAAGAACCATTTCATCTTTTGTTAACAGTTTTCTATTTGAATGCCATTTTCCACGACTCTTTTTTTAATTTTTTTTTTTCGTTCCTACAACGAAGAGCGATGATTTCGCAATTTTCGATGATTATCCTCAGCCCAAATAGCTACGGTTTTTGATATTGTAGATTCTGTGTTTTAATCCGTTTACCTACACTATCTCTCTGATCAATCATTTTAGATTTCCTGATCTTCTTATCATTGTACTGGCGGGCTAGCTTTAAGCTCTTGTTTCTATAAAGGTTTTTTTTTTTTATATTTTTTTCCCCTCCACTGTCCAGTGCTGATCCTAGTCGCGGCGTCCAACTCCCCATCCTAGTTTATCCTCTTAGAGTGATAAGCTAGGCCTGACCCACATCAAGGACCAGACTTGCTCAGCTCTCGAGAACATTTGTTCTCTGTCTAATGAGTTGAGTACATACCGTGTGCGACTCATCTCTTAGTGAAACGTTAGTAGCGGCTTCCCTCCTTATCAAAATTAAATAAATAAATTTATAAACAAGATGGAGTACATTAAATTTTAACCCCTTATTAGGCCAACTTAGTTGGAATTTATTTTCCTTCCTTTGCAAAAGTTTAGTCTATAACGGCAGGATAGTTCTAGCGAAGCTCTCGTTAAATTTTTCTCCATGACTTTCCCTTATTTCGATAGTGTAAGCATGAACTATTAAAAAATCGTGGTGAATCGCAAGACCCTAATTCACAGCTCCCGTTTCGTATTCACGTGAACTATCAAAAATCTATTCTCGTGAGTTTATTTTTTTCAAGCTGTTCTATCAGGTATGTTCCGTATTCAAATCGGGGAAATCCAACCTCTTTCGCTCGCCAGCTCGCTAACTGCGCATGTCCAGCAGACGACTTCCGCCTAGCCAACCAATCAGAGGTTTTATCACCTACGAGACGTCTTGACCCACTTTCAGCCATCTTGTTCAAGTTTTGTTTTCTTTGTTTTCATTTTAACGCAGCAAAAGACTGGGGTTTTCTGTTTCCTTTGTCTCGTGGTAATTGTCTTTTCCGTGCTCTTGCATTCTCCTTCGGCATCACCTAAATCTATACATCGTAAAGGATCTTAACATGTCGTCGAAAGCAAGAACTGGATTTGATGATAGCAAAGTCCAGGCCTGCTTCGTCGCGCAGTATCAATTATCTATTAAGTTCTAGAGAGATGTCCGCGTCAATCCAAAAAAAAAAAAAAGGCAAAGAAATGGATTTACAGCAATTCCATTGGATATTATGATAAATATCATCGCGAAATCTTCTGCATCGACCGCAAAAATAATCCGACTCCGCCAATGAACCGCTTCACGATGTTGGTTTCTGAAATATCGTAATTGTTATAATGATGCTTAAGAGGGTTGAAAGATAAGTGACCGTTAAGGAAAAACCACCATTCGAAATTGACATATGAAATTATTTTTTTTTTCGATAAAAAATTGAGGTTTTATTCTCAGCAATGGTAAGAAAACAATTTCGCGCTGGTTGCCAGGACTAGATGTCGAAAGCGGAGGTTTAGATTTAAAATCATCGGATATTTATAAAAGGTCAACACTGGAAAATAAAAGATAGTTTAAAGTGAGAGGGTAGGGAATAAAGAAAGATAAATTGCTTTACGTAAACAGCTACAAGACTTACAAATCATAGGTAAATAAATACTTAAGGAGGAAATTGAGGTAAACGAAACGAAACAAGGTGCTGGTGATCCATTTTCCCTACTCTGAAAGACAATTATGATAATCAGCGATAAAACAGTATTAATATATTTATCCCTTAACCATCGGCTATGCAAGATTCGACGTATAAAGTGTTTGATATTTAAACTGCATGGATATATATTTTCAACAAACACACCAAGTCTTTATGTTTAGAAACCTTAAACTGTTCAAGACGGGTGAGTAAACAGATAAAGGAACCGCGAATGCTCAGGCGTACACGGCTTTTGTTTGTGAGCAAAAAAATTTTGAAAAATAATCTATTATTTCGATAAATACCGAGTCCATCCGGCGGGAGGGGGGGGGGGGGAGACGCACTATGATCCAACCCGGATTTTAACATTTGAAAAGCTTAGTACACATTCTTCTCTTCGCCACTGAGCTAAAACCCGAGCTTTATAGACATCGACTCGTTCGAGATTTGTCGAGTTTCAGCCTGAATTTCAATGAGAATAAGAAAAAAAAAATAAATAATGGCTTTTATAAATATTCATGGAAAGCTTGTGGTTGTGTACCCTGAGCTACTGCCTCATGCCAGTGGGGGTCATGCAGACTTTGTCAACTTACTAAGCACGCGTTTCTTAAGGGACAATAAAGAACTATCCATACTATTTCCAGACTGTCTTGAGACCAGGCCAGAGGGGGAGGGAGGAGGGGGGGGGGGAAGAGGAGAGGACAGCCTCTCGTCTGCTGCTCACGGTGCCTGACCCAGTTCTTCCTTCTCCTCCGGTAAAATGATCTCACACTACACTTAAGTGTTGGCTCGGCAGGAGGAAGAAAAGATGGAGAAAATCATATACGAACACAGATACAAGAAAATTGGGTCATTTTTCCTTCAGAAAACAAAAATTATCCGCCTCCCTTCCCCTTTATTCGTGCTCCTACGTCACAATAAAGATGATAGAATGCGACAGAAAAGCGAGGACTTTCATTATAGCCTTCTGTGTGGACGCATTGGTTTTTTGGAGATGCTGAGCTGTAACTGCTTCGTGAATTACAGCTTTAGTTGTGGAGGTTATGAGGAATAAAAGGTTTACTGGCGGTTGTGGACGCTAGGGAATCAAAATTAGTGTTAAAATTACGTGAAGGTCTTTGTGTGGGGATTTCTATTGTTTCCTCTTATGGCAAAAATCGTATTTGCGAATGTGTGTGTGCGTGTATGTATAATGCAGGGAGAGATATAAAGAGAGAGGGAGAGAGAGAAAGAGAGAGAGAGAAAGAGAGAGAGAGAGAGAGAGAGAGAGAGAGAGAGAGAGAGAGAGAGAGAGAGAGAGAGAGAGAGAGACGAATGAATGCCTTATGAACGTGAGGAGGGTGGAGTTGAATATCTATGACAGAAATATTTGGGAGTCTATAATTTAGCAAGACTAGTGTTAAACACATCAAGTTTCTAATCATTATCCAAATAACGCAAAAACCAAACTCAAAATATTGATGTTTGAGGCGACTCTATAGAATAACACTCACTGGGAAGAGCGAAAAGGAATGAATCATAGGGGAGGAAATGTCGGAAAGGTACTGAGCCTTGTCATAGATAGGGTGCTTAAGGCGGGGGAGGGGGGGGGGGCGGAGAAAAGAGGGGAGGCCGGGGGAGGGAGGTGGTAGCCTCGCCTGGTGTGAGTATTACCTCCTGACGATGCTACATGTTTATCGATGAGGCCGGTGACGATGCCGCATATGACGATAATCGCGACGAGTGCTGCAGGTGTGTTATTTACTCAACCACCGTTGGTGGTGGGAAGGTCCGCCCCACTTTGTCCGCTCAACCCGACACGATTGTCGCCGCGGTCACCCAACCGCTCGCCTCTGGCGGCTATGGGAGGTGAGGGCCGAGCGAATCCTCGAGGGCCAGTTCAAGTTCGTTCATTAGATCGTTTTGACAAGTGAAGTGCATGGGCCATACTTACACACAGATGAAAGCTTTAAAAAAGATTGACGGCTCTAAAATAAATTAAAAAAAAAAAAAAAAACAAGAAAAGCTAGCTACCCCTCCCACGAATTACGAATCACTAGAAAATTTAGGATGCGGACCAAATCAACTATCAGGGAATCACTGAAGCGGTTGTCGAACTAATAAAGGAAAAAAAAAACCAAGAGTCGGTGACAATAGATTTCACAGTCGATACCTGATCTCGCCGCTCAATGGTCGCGCGGGTATCCGCGGACTTACTTGACCTGGGTGACACCGACTCAAAGCAAGGGGAGATCATTCCAACCTCATAAGTCCTCACTACAAAGGGAAATCACCGAAAGAAATGAGGCGGAAACTTTTAAAAGAAACAAACATTTCAACGGCGTGCCACGCTGTTTGGCTGGAGGACTCTACATTGAGAGCGATCCTGGAGTCCCGACTTGCTGTTCGATCAAGCAGTTTAATCGAATGAAAGATCGACGCTTCAAAAATTCTCGGTCCGTCACTACTATGCAAAAGTCGTGATGCTTTATTAGTAATCTCAGTAGCTTTGGAAGCAGAGTTGGAAAAGTCTCTTGGATTCCCAAAGGAAATAAACGCATGTTTTCAAAATTATAAATGTTGAAGAAGCTTTTTTTCTTCTTAACAGAAAGATTTGGGGATACTGAGGAAGCACACAGATTTTCTTTTTCGCTCGATCGAAATATTTGAAATTTAAGAAGAAGAAAGAATATATAACACAAAATTGAAACTAATAAAAAAATAGTGATAGCTATACTGGCTTTTGAGAATATTTTCTGTAGGAGTCAAGACGCAGAGAGTCAAAACCTTCACGCTACACGAACTATGGCAAGCAGGTCAACCATCTGGAGGTGCTGTAACCCAGCGTAACGATGCTATTGGCGGTGTCATAAACCGTCCTGCCTCTTCAAGCAGCGCTTTTCCTTCAACTTCCTCGCTGGTGGTTAAAAAAAAAACAAAACAAACCAAAACGCGCTGTTCATTGGTAACTCCTGACTAAAGCAGTGAGTGATGGTGAAGAAATGGCCCAGGTACCGACCGGCAGTCGGGTATTCAAGGTGCATTCTGGGCTAGGGGTTTTTGTCATGCGCGGTGAATAGTTGGCCTCTTTTCCTGCCGTGGA
The DNA here is from genome assembly GCA_033675545.1 of Elysia crispata. Lineage (NCBI taxonomy): Eukaryota > Metazoa > Mollusca > Gastropoda > Plakobranchidae > Elysia > Elysia crispata. Next base: position 42,390 of record JAWDGP010002306.1, read on the forward strand.
GCGGAGAGCAGTAGGTCTCGAACAATGGTGTCATCACCCCGTGACGACGTTGGTGCTCTAGATGGTACTAGAATGGTACTCTACTACTGCTGCCGACTGAATGCTAGCGCAGGCGGGACTCGTTGAATGCAGGTAGAAACTGGCGACTTTTGTGACGCTGTGAGCACGAGGTGAATAGGACTTGGCTCTCTGAGGTAACCATTGGAAAGGTGGGGAAATAGCGATTTTCGTCTATAAATCACACTATGTTAAGAGAATCATGATTTGAACAGACACGCAAAGAAAAACTAAAGAGTAGAAAACGCAACAAACAAGAAGTGAGAACGACCGCTTCTGTGTCAGATCTATGTGATTTAGATACACGAATTAAAGATATGATGAGTGCGCTATGCTTGGCCTATATCATTCTGGTCTGAGAGAGATTGCAAAGAGATCGCTAAATAAATGAAAATTGCAGCTACTGCTTTTCATTGTTTGAACTGCTGTTACCAAAATAAAAAATAAGTCCGCGGTACATGGAAAAACAATTGTTATAAATTTTTATTATTCCATCAGGTCAATCTTATCTCTAATGTTGATAACGTGTTTCTCATTATATTTTTACTAGAGTGCCTCAAAGAAGAATTTAGGTACTAGTTAACGTGGAAAATAAACGGTAAAGGAAACCGAACAGAGACTGTTGAGAATCTTTTCGCAGAGAGGAAGATGAGATGAAAAAGGTGCGCTATTTAATCAACACCACGAAAAAGGATAGATAATAATAGGAAAGACATCCAAAAACCAGAGGCTATCTTAAAACGATGTTTGGCAAGACAATGTCCTCAAAATTGTTAAAATTTTGAAGAAAAATCCTCCAATTACTATTCAAAATATTTTTTTTTAAATTAGTAAGGAAACCCCAAACAAGTTATCCCTAAACCCATAAGTTTAGCAGCTTGCGTCAAGTGCGGGAATAATGAAGAAACCGGAAGCTCGCTTTGTGCCGCCTGGCCCCGAATCGGTAAAACCTAAATGACAAGCAGGGAGAGAGGAGACCGGAAGTGAACGCCCTTCTGACTGAAGATGTATGACGGTCTCAAAGAAATTCCCAGTATGAAAAGCGCAGACGCCAGAGGAGGCCATCATCGCAATCTGCGCACCGTGTGTTTATCGGACGCATCCCGAGTGTTTGTTGCTTGTTGTCCACAGGCCAGGATGTAAGACATTGTCACATAATTATAGTTCCCGGTACTGGGCTCCACCTGGCCACTGAGCAGCAGACGAGATTTTTAGAAGAATCGGGTCACGTTCAAAACCTAATAAAACTATTGCATGTATTACTATTATTACAGCCGCCTGACGAACTAAAGAAAAAAAATTTACTTAATTTCGTTTTGTATATGTAAAAAAAAAAAAGCGGAGCCGTTTACAGCCTGACAACTCTAATTGTTAATGATCCAAACTGCTCTGGCCAGTCCGCGAGTTGTAATATACCTGAAATCGAGTATTATAAATAGTGCTCTCCCACTGTGATGGCTGTGTACCTATTGGTGTTTATATCGGTTTGTCTTGATTTAAGCGTCCAAAGAAATCAACGGAAGTCTCCAACATAATTAAGATGAAGAGAAACATAATGTCCGGAGGCTTCATAATTAGATGGTCAATAAATTTTTAATAATCAGTTTCGAGGGAAAAAAAAGAAAAAGAAACAATTTTTTTTATCAAATCTCACCAAATAAGTTTCTGTAGGATCTCGACAGAACAAAGGGTAGACACCTCGCCAGTTTGTGGAATCCAGTCGTTGAAACCCATGCATTGTTAAAACGGCCCAGCACGCGACAACCAGCCTGTTTAGAGTCGTGGAAATTACTTCCGGTTGCCGCTACTATTTATCTGGCCACGGCCCCCGGAGCGCGCTAAAACTAAGTTATCCATAATTGAATAAAAGAAATCCAAGCGGCCCCCCTCCATCCTAACCACACATACAAACCGACCCCTTTACAATCTAAAACAAATTTTCTCGAAGCGTCTTGTGAGAACTTCTTTAAAATAAATTTTCTTTGTGAAAAAGATTTTTCACAGCGCATAATCAAGTGTTTACTACACTACCACCCCCTCTGACTTCTACACACATACAATCCCACCGGTAAACACTAGACCACCTGATTCCCGCTTCCTCTCGCCCAATCTTAAAAAGCCAATAAGTTTCTTGCCGTTTTGTGACCGTTATTTCTTTGCCACATCCTCGACATTATTTCACACACACAAAAAAAAAAAAAAAAAAAAAAAAAAAAAAAAAAAAAAAAATACCACCCACCCCAGATCCAAAACGAAGAGCCTGCACACCCTTACATTACAAGGACACTGGAAGTAAATTTGTTTGCAGGCGACAGGATGTCTCGGCGAGCAAGCTTTAATAACACTCAGACCACCCATCAATGGTCATCACTCCATGTCTACAGAACCCATTCATCTATTGTTGAAGACACTGGGGACTGTATAGGGACAGTGCTCTCACACACAATGATGACGACTATACTCAAGGCCGCGATCCTTAATCCTTTATTGCACGCTGCAGACACTGGTATTTTTAGAGTGCTTTGACTGCCTTGCCTGCATAAAAGCACCATAG
>JAWDGP010002306.1:47500-92500 GCA_033675545.1 Elysia crispata
GAGAGAGAGAGAGAGAGAGAGAGAGAGAGAGAGAGAGAGAGAGAGAGAGAGAGAGAGAGAGAGAGAGAGAGAGAGAGAGAGAGAGAGAGAGAGAGAGAGAGAGAGAGTGCCCACACATCAGATCTATTGTTGTACTACTAGAACCATGTATCAAAACGTAAAAACAATAGGCCTAACACATATATTTATTTACTGTGCGAAAAAAGAGTATGTTAGTGATGACTAGACTAGTTGAGTTCTTTTCTCCTTTTTCAAATCTTTTTTTTTTTTTCATCCGAATCAAAGTCAAAATTTATAAAAAAAAAAAACAACAACAAAAAACAAAAACGAAAACAAAACTACCCAAAACAAAACAAAAAACAATTAAATAATTAAAACAATAGTAACAGCACTGAAAGGATGCCTTGCAATAAAAACCACCATAAAGCTTCAGAGCTGGCTGGGCAAAGGAAAAATTCACCAAAAGGTGACGCAAACCAACAGCGCACATCATGCTAGACATTTCCAATTTGGGGGACTTGAAGTAACTTCCGGTTTTGCACATGCATCGAGGGTGGGATTACTGGGAAAGCAATGAACTGTTTCTATTATTGTATGATCATCTCGACGTCTAGAGTGTGCAATGTTTGACAAACAATAATGATAATAATAATAATAATAATTAAAAAAAAAAACAGGTTTGCGACTTTACTATTTTGTTCGAACCCCATTCCAGAGCATATCTATGATGTTGCCGATCTCGACAGTTGCCCACAGGTCTCTCCGATGTTGCTTTCTTTGGTCATGAAACATAGTCATCGGATCAGACTACTTAATCCTCCGTAAACCACAAGTACCAGGCCTGCTACGTGCAGGTTATTATGTCAGCTATCCTGGACGACCACTGGGGTTAATAACTGTTCCCTCCTGGGCGAGAAGTTGTAAGGTTCAGAACACTGGATCGAGCGGGGAAATTACGAATGCAAAAATTTTGAAATTTTCTTTAAAGACAGAAAAATCCGTTTAAAAAAAAATACCTCGTGAATATGGCCGCTATGTTGGTAAGTTATGGCAGTCGTGTGTTGGGAGGTACGTAATTATATTTTAAGAGGTGAGCTAAGGGGGTGGGGGTGGGGGTGGGGGGAGAAGTAGATGCGTTTTAATAAGTAAGCTGGGAGGTAGATGCTTTTCAAGAGTCGAGCCGAGAGGTAGATGTAGTTTAAAAGAGGTAAGCTGGGAGGTAGATGTTTTTCAAGAGTCGAGGTAGTGATATTTCAAGAGGTGAGGTGGAAGATAAAATGTATTTCAAGAGGTGAACTGAGAGGCAGCAGATGTATTTCAAGAAGTAAGCCGGTAGGTTGATATATTTTAAGAGGTAAACTAGGAGGTAGATGTATTTATAAAGGTAAACTAGGAGGTAGGTGTATTTATAGAGGTAGAGCAAAAGTTACATAATCAAAATGGCGGAAACTAAATTTACAGTGTCGAGCCAAACAGAGACATTGCTACTTGAGTTCATCTGGGATTATATGGGATTATATGGGATTATATGGGATTATATGGGATTATATGGGATTATATGGGAATGACAACAGCTGGATAGTTTACATTTTTTAACATTATTTTTTTTGTTTTTGAGAAAAAAAGAAAAAAAAAAGCATCCGAAAAATCACGTTAATAATTTCTCGAATCATGAAGAATTCAATTAATACACGAAGGTTAAAATGATAAATACTCAAAATAAATAAAAACTGATCATTTCATCAAAGAAACTGAGGTAGTCGAGGTGTGTTTGCTATAGATGAGAAAAATGATAATCGTGAAGAGAAAAATTGTTCATATTATTTTTTAAATAAAATAAAAATTTACTACTTTTTCAAAATACTTAAAAAGAAAAGAAAAAGAAAGACTTCCAAGGAGAGAGGGGCCGGGAATCAGTGAAAGAAAAAGAAATGAAAAAAGAGCAAAAAAAAAAAAAGGTCACCAATAGAAAAGGCAGTACAGCAAGGGCCATAACCCTATCTTTCAGAGTGACAACACCTGGATATTATTAGTTCAGATGCGCGAAAAGATCTTCATTAGACTTATTTGAATGTAAAGAAAACGGAAACGCCAACTTCATTTCCAAGATATTACATAAATAGATCCAAAATTTTTACAGGGAGAAAAAGCTTTACAAGCTCAACAGCTATGTATTTGGTGAAGAAAGTAACGGATTGCCGCAAGGGATGAGCTAACTTGATGAAAAAATCTGGACCATTAAGATTTTATTTTGCGGCAAATAATTTGTCCGTATTGAGTTGCTGTGTCGCCTTTTCTAGTAATAATGACTAAAGTGTTAAAAAAAAAAAAAAAAGAAAGAAAAAAGAAAAAGCGCTAGTAATGTGTAGCGTGGAGAAGCAAAGAATTTTAATTAAAGGTGAGAAGAAACTGAAAAATAAAAATTATACAAAACAAACTTTATACTCGAAATAAATTGAGAAAAATATTCTTAATGATTAAATAAAGTCAAAGAAAAAATGTGGAAAAAATGGCCTTCTGATTAAGTCTAAACTATTATCATTATTTTTTTTAAGTTCTTCTCTCGGCAGACATCAAACTAACGTAAAGTCATTCCAGTTTGAGTGGATTGGAGCCCTCTGGAAGAGAGAGAGAGAGAGAGAGAGAGAGAGAGAGAGAGAGAGAGAGAGAGAGAGAGAGAGAGAGAGAGAGAGAGAGAGAGAGAGAGAGAGAGAGAGAGAGAGAGAGAGAGAGAGAGAGAGATGACGGTCCAGCTACCAGCCTACCAGTGTCCCAGTGTCCCAGGCCGGGTTTGACCTAGTTTCCACTGGCCAGCCCCAGAAGACAGGAGCGAGAAGACGGAAACGCGAGGAGCTTTTTTTCCCTTTCTTTTTCTTTTCTTTTTCTTTTTTTTTTTCTTTCTTAAATGGCAACAAACAACTGTGGGTTGTGCAACGCGGTAGAGTACTAATAATTTTCACAAAGTGTTGTTTGAACGAAGATCAAATAGTACAAAAATATCGTGAGTTTAAGCTCCACGGCTTATCTAAATCCTCATCACAGCGAGAACGAGAGACAGAGATAGAGAGAGAAAGAGAGAGAGAGAGAGAAGAAGAGAGAGATAGGGGAGAGAGAGAGAGAGAGAGAGAGAGAGAGAGAGAAAGAGAGAGAGAGATAGAGAGAAAGAGCGAGAGAAAGAGAGAGAGAGAAAGAGAGAGAGAAAAAGCGAGAGAAAGAGAGAGAGAGAGAGTGGGAGAGAAAGAAGATTATAAGGATGAGAATGATGATGATAATGATGGCTAAGAAGCACAGAAGCAAGTAAAGTACTTTAAAGGTAGTTTTAACATCACCTAAGCTCGTACACGAGTTTGCTTGAAGGCAATTACTCTAAAAGTTCGTTTTTTTTTTTTTAATAAGGAAAAAAAAGCTTCTCAGGCTACTAGGAAAACTGAATCTACTAAGCTACAGAGCATCCACTAGCGATATTAAAGTTGGAACAAACCTAAAACATGATCCAAACGTTAAAGGAGAGACTGATTGTCTGAAAAGTACTCACAATACAAAAATGGCCAAAGCGTTGGCTTAAAAATAAAATAAAAGTATACTTTTACTTCATACGACCTAATTTGTCCCCGTTGAAATATTTTATACGAGGAAACCAGCTTTCCCTAGAGCTAGGAATAACTTGATACTCTACACTGTCAAAATTCTAGTCGCCTACATAATGATAAATTCTCTGGCTAGTCCCAGTTTATGATCTAATGATGATGTATTTTAAGCGACCAGTTACATAAAAAAAAAAAAGGCTTAACTCATTTGAAAATTGGAAGATTCGTATATAGAAAAACAATCGGTAGAGAAAAGCAAAGCAAATAAAAGAAAAAAAAAAGTCTGTTTTTAAGCGTCAAGCCGTGAATAAAATATGCTATTGGTTGAAAATGGGAGCAGTTTAGGTTTTTATTTCGTACTTAGGTAGAATCTTAAGGTTGAAGGCAGTTTTCATGCGCACGTTAGATCTTGTTTTCAAATTGAAATAATTACAACTATTACAGAACACACCGCTCCAGCAAAACCCCTTCTCTGTACAGGATGCCTTTTCAGGTCAGCGATTCCAATGAAAAATAATAAAGTAAAAAGTAAAGCAATGAGGGGAGAAAGGAAGAGAGAAAGAGAAAGAGAGATAGGGAACGGAGGAGGGAAGAGTTGAAAAGGTGGGAGGCAAAGGTAAGTGGGGGGGGGGGTTGTCAAGGTGAGGAGAGCCCTTCATTCAAACAGCATTTCCGTTTTTCCAAGTAAAACTATTCAAGTTGGAAAGATTGAAAAACAAAACAAAAACAAATAATTATATGCACATTTATATACCTATATAAATAAAATCAGGAGTTATTTATATTTATATGTGTATGTATATATATATATATATATATATATATATATATATATATATATATATATATATATATATATATATATATAAAGAGAGAGTGTATGTTAAACGGGAAGAATTTATCTGGTATGATCGTGTATATAATTCTCCCTCTAGTATATAAAGATCGTAGACTGGTCGCTAGCGAGGTAACAACATATAACTTGATGTGTAATGAGGCAGAGCGGAGCTGAGGTAGACATTGTGCTGAAAAAAAAATCAACTCACTAGCAGCAGAACATAAAATTGAGGAGGTATTTCAGTCAGTCATTCCAAAAAAAAAATAATTAAAAATAAAAACGATAGAAATAATAATGACAGTAGCCATTGCTATTATTATAAGCCTTATGAGCAGACTGGGGTAGATAAGATATTATAATGTCAATATTGATAATATAATTATTATAATAGTAATAAAGTTTGTCGACAGAGGTAGATTGATACTGAGGTTCAGAGCGGTAAACGTTTTTTGAGGCAATGTATATTTTTGAAGTTTAAGGACCCCTTCCAAAAACACCCCATAAAAACAAAGCCAAAAAAAAAAAAAAAACAAACAAACAAAAATAAAAAACCAACAAAAAACAAAACAAAGACAGGTAATGAATTATTGTAGGAGGTGTCGGCAAAATTACCCAATGTGGGTCCCGGTAAAACTCTTTTACCTGACTGAAGGTGATATTTGTTTTGTAGGGAGTCCCCTCCCCCCACCTTTTTTTTTCAGTTTCTCTTCCCGAACCTTTAAACTCAGCAGCAGCTAAATACAAGACATGAAGTTTAGGGATAAACTGCGTGATTGACCCTATCAAAACTACTGTATATCCACACATAAATATGGGGAATAGGCCAGAATGGGTATACCACAGACACCACAGCGCATGCGCATCATGATGAGCACAAACCCTCTGACTGAATGCGAGTGAGCAAAACAGAACAATAGAGCTAGGCCAAAGGCGAAAGGCGCACCGCAGAAGGATGTCTTTACTGCCAAACCTTGGTAACAATTTATCTCAAATGAGTTACACATAATTTTGACTACTCGTTCTCGTTTCAGGCCAGTAAGACATTTGACACCTAATTCTAGTGCCGGATGAGTTACACATTTTGACACAAGCTCTGGTGATAAAGATAATGCCACACTGCTGATACGAGAAAAGGGAACAGTGTAAATTTTCCGTGGCAAAAATTATACCGTAACTACAGAACTCAACAGCAATAAATCAAAGAAACGAAAGCTAAACAACAAAAACAACAAAATAAAACAAAACGACGACGCAACATTTATTTAACTACAACGTGCTCAAGTGACAAGAAACGAAAAGTAATTTTGAACGAGAAATGGGAAAAGAAAGCGTGTCAGCTTGTGTGTGAGTGTGTAAGTGTAAGGCTCAGCAAACAATAAAATACATTGACGTAAAGGATGAAAGAAATAATGAGTTAAGTTTTCAAACCGTATCAAGGAAAACATCTCTGGCATTTACGACGACAATGTTGGCGATAGTGAGGTAAATAGTGTTGTGAAGAGGTTGGTGCCGAACAACCACAGCAGCAACATCAGATGGCGCAGCTGTTGCTACTGCTACTCTTGCTGCTCTTTCTGGTGACGAAAGTGATGTTGTAGTTCCTCCTTCATTTTCATGATGTAGATTCTTCTTCTTCTTCTCCTCTTTGTTGTTTTTTTTTGTTTATGTTTTTTTTTATCATTTTAATTTTTTTTGAGTCAGGAAACAATGGTCATAATCCAAAAAAATACGAACAAACAAGTGTTTGAAATATGAGGGGGGTCGGCTAGCACTGTACAGGTTGGCAAGATCTTTGCAATTAACGTAGTTGTGATGGGCGATGATGCCAGTGGTGATGTGTGGCGGTGCTGTGGATACTGCTGCTGTTGCTGAAAACAATTATGCTGCTGCTGCTGCTGCTGATCATGGCGATGATGAAATGGACATTAACAACAAGTTGGCGAGAGAAACCCGTCTCTCTGATGTTGTTCTGGTATCTCCATGGTATTTTCTGGAGGGGAAGAAAAAACAAAAAGAAAGGTTGGGTTAGTTTCGTTTTAAAAATGATTTAATCATATAATTATGTTCTGCCTAAGATTGTCTTCCTGCCTGTAGCTGCCTATTGTATCTCTTTCCCTCTCTCTTCTCTCCTCTGTCTCTCCTTCTTTCTTTCTATTTATCCCTCCCTCCCCCTCTCTCTTTCTCTCTATGTATAACAATATTTCTCTTCTTCCGTCTCAATATATTTGTCTAAAAGCATGTATAGCTTCACACCCGTCGATCCTTGTTTCAGACAAGACAAACTGAAAAACAAAAACAAAACACACACACACACAATGTAAATAATAATTCTTCTTGTTTTCCTCTTTTCGTCGGTTTTAATATCAAAATATGGCCAAAAAGACACCCCCCCCCTTTCCAAAAAAAAAAACAAAAAAACCACAACATGGTGAAATAGACACCAGGAAAACCAGATTACTTTTGTTTTTCACGTAAAGTTGAATTCAAAACGAATGCATACGATGCCGGTTTAGCCTTTACTTTTTTCATTCTCAAAACTTCAAAAAAAAAAACCAAAAAAACAATAGCGTTACTTTGGACTAATATAGCGCTAATGGTAAAATTCTTATACGTCCAAACTTCGTGTATCAAGGGCGTTTGATTTGATCAACATGATCGATATTTTCTTTCATGCAAATTGAAACAATGTGTACCATTTTGCACCTCTAAATTGTATTAAAAGACATAAAGGAAACGTTTCACCGCAAAAACCGTTTTGAGCCTATCGAAATGTTTTTTTTTTCAAAAGCAAGACAATAGCAAATGAAACAAAAAGGAAGATCTTTACGTCCTAGATGGCGATTCCCATAAATATTAGTCTTCAGGAGTTCCACTTTTACTAAATGCTCACAAAATAAAAGAGACCGTTCTAGATGCAACTCAAGTTTTTTCTTCTCTGAATAAAAGTTTGCAAAAGCGCCAAAGAATTTGCGTATTTCCAGCGAGAAACTTTCAGCTTTTGCATCTTTAATAATTTGCGTTGGTTGCATCAGTCCAAAAACCCTGTAAGGCATCTTGGTCTGTTGGATTCTTCGGGCTTTCTATTATTTGTTTTTTTTTCCTTCAATTTTCGTTCGTCAAACAGCCGGTGACATCGCATTTAAAATGCAAAAGAAGCAATGCGCTCTAGAGGATTCCTCTCTCACGCAGTCTCTCATGGTTTACCATCTCTGAGGCTATAAACTGCTTTTGTTCCTTACTCTCTTTCTCCAGCACTCAGCACTCTATTCAATTCTATGCATGCAAGACTTTAAAACAACAACAACAACAACAACAACAAGAAAACGCAAACAAACCAACAACCCCCCCCCAAAAAAAAAAAAAAACAAAAAAAAAACAAAAAAAAAAAAAAACAACAAAAAACAAACAAATGAAATTCTCTGCTTTTTTTCGGTTTTTCAAATATAGATGGTATGCCTTGCAAGATCCAAGTCTTTATTAAACAGCTTTTCACTAATCACATAATTATGAATCGGCTGCAGTAAAAGCAAATCTTTTGTTTTCTTCGCGTCGCTAGGAAAAAGAGCCAAGATCGAGAGGGCTTTTGTTGGGAAGCTTTCTCCTAAAATGCGCAATGGATCTGGAAAGCATGCTTTGTGAAAAAAAGTGAGAGAGAGAGAGAGAGAGAGAGAGAGAGAGAGAGAGAGAGAGAGAGAGAGAGAGAGAGAGAGAGAGAGAGAGAGAGAGAGAGAGAGAGAGAGAGAGAGAGAGAGAGAGAAGAACAAACAAATCAAAACTCAAAAAAACAAAACAAAACAAAACCAAAAAAGAACAAAGGCAAAGCTAAACTACACACTATCGAAACAATCTAAAACAAAACCTCAGAAAATTTACGCGCGCCATAAAACACGAGTATGCTTTACGACCTCTCTAATGGTAACATCAAAAACAGTCAGATCTCTTATCATCAAGGGAAAAAATATTGGGCGGCGAACTACCATACAGCATAAAGCCTGGAAGTGGGCTATACAAAACTGCGTGGGAGGGCCAGTCTCCGGAGAAAACTTACGGGATGTCGGAACTTTTCACCAGAAAACTTACGGGATGTCGGAACTTTTCACCAGAAAACTTACGGGATGTCGGAACTTTTCTGTGGAAAACTTACAGAATGTCGGAACTTTTCTGCGGAAAACTTACGGGATATCGGAACTTTTCTGCGAAAAACTTTCTTCACCAGAAAACTTACGGGAGGTCAGAACTTTTCTTCAGAAAACTTACGGGAGGTCGGAACTTTTCTGCGGAAAACTTGCGGAACTTTCCGCAAAGGGCGCCAGAACGTTATCGTGACAAATCAACCGAAGAGAGCACCAAGAGGATGTAATCCTCTGATTTCCCTCCACGATGACCAGACCTGAATCTTCCTCTACATTTCCTGATGAAAATTCGACTCACGGGTCCCCCACCCCACCCTCTCAACCCCAGATTTGAAGGCGGAAACAAGATCGTTCCAACGGAGAATTCCACGGAAAGGTATAAGTGACGTTCAATCTCTCTTTCGCATTCTATAAATACCCTCCCCCTTCCCCATCCCTTTATCACTCCGGGCCTACCCTTCTCCCCCCCTCCCCCACAACCACAACCCGCCACACACATACACAATAATCCACTGTTATACACCAGTAAAGTGTAACTATATTGTTACATGGTTATAACGGTAAACTCGTACTGTAACACGTCCACGAATCTCGACAAGAACAATCGAAATGGTCATCGGTATCAACGCGGGGACAGAATGATCAAAGGTAGCTGGGCTGACGATTTGTTAGCTCATCCATCCGTTCCCCCCTCCCCCCCCCCCCTCTTCCTCACACACACTTTCGACCAACTTTCGGCTAGAGTCTCAAGAAAACGTCAGAGTTGATGTAAGTTGATAACCAACGACTTAATGTTCAGGCCCCATCTCCAAGAGAGACGCTGTATCGCGCGCCATGGCGTCACTTTTTTTTTCTGAAGAGGGCGACAACCCAGATCAACCGAAAACTGCCAGTGGCGAAGAATCGATTTAGGTCTAGATCTAGGATCATGATCCAGGCCTCCTCAGCCTATCTGGGGGATCACCACCAACCACCGCCAACCACCGGCAAACACCGGGCAGCAGTCAGGGCCGATAGCATCAGTCGGCGGGTTTGGATCTTCTTTTGTTCCAGCAGTTGAGCAAAGTCCGCCGAGGATTACACACAAAAAAGCCCAACAAAAGCATCAAGCGCGAGAAAGCTCTAATGAGGCCAGTTGAAAAAGAGTTGAAAGAGGGCGAAAAAACTACCGATATAGTAACTCGTCTCGCCTATCAAATCATTCAAGATACTGCCTGCCATTATTTTCGCGTAACCCAACATTCCTTACTTTATTATCCGGCAGAAAAAAAGTTGGCCCATCTATCAGTTCGATCTCCAGCCGCTCATCCTTTCTCTACATATTCGTTCCCAAGTCTGCATTTAATTTCAACTTAATCTGCTTGTCTGGCTGGTCGCTGCTAGGATTAGAAAGTCTTAAGTTTGCTGCAGGAATCCCCGAAGAGATAAGAAAAGAGAATATTATGTCAACAGCTGTAATGAAACCTGCACGGTATACTATACCGAGACCGTATATTGGCTTCTTGCTCGCCACATCTTTGTCCACGTCATGGCCCAAATGTCGCAAGGTGAGTTCGTTGTTTCTACATTGTTGACCAGAATATAAAAAGGTCATGGTTTTAAGTACCCGGACTTCAAGTGGCTCACTTCAAGAAATTGATTGATCATATTTTTACCGCCCACTTTCCAAACAACCAAATTAAAAAAAAAAATCATAGACTTGATCTGTAATTATCCGTCAAAGAAATACAATCTCTTAAACATAATCAATCTGATTGCAGTTCTCTTTCTTTCTTCACCCTTATTCACAGGATCGATCACAAAAATTCACCACGCTCAAACTCTTTTTTTTTTTTCAGCAACCTTTTCTTCACAGATATCATTCTGAGGAACTTTCTAAAAATGTTACCTAAAAATCCATCCTACTTGCGTCAAGATTTGAAATATGAAACCCTAAGGTGGGTTAAAAAATGGACAGGGTCAAATTTATTTCAAGAAAGAATAAATAAAAAAAAACTCCTACTTTTGGCGTTAAGTTCTAAATGCGGAAAATAAATCTAATTCCAGAGACATTAATCTTGATGCGTGGGAAAAACTTTGATTCCACAGAGATTCAGGGAAGTAGGACTAATATGAAAAGTATTGAATTATAACTGCTTCCATCTTTGAGGTATTCAGTCTTTACAGCCTCGTTCTGAAGATATAGCGCAAACAGAGAAACACTTCTATGGTGATCGGGAGCAGAAATTAATGCGCCAAGTACTTTCTACGCATGCGCATTTCTGCAGCATTTTGGTCACAACATAGCTCTACCCCCAACATCTCAGTCTGTATTATTACCAGTATTTAGTTGTTTTTGTCTTATTTTTTTTCTTAATTAGGTCGGGAAAGGGCCTGTATTCCATTTCCTCGAGGGTTTATAAATGGTGCTCAGGACATGAGCATAACGAGAAACTGAACTTTCTTTGACTTTGTCGGAGATGTTGGAAAACCTTACTGTATGTCATCTACATAAATACCATGAAATCATGTCATTGAGACAGGAGAGAGAGAGAGAGAGAGAGAGAGAGAGAGAGAGAGAGAGAGAGAGAGAGAGAGAGAGAGAGAGAGAGAGAGAGACAGACAGACAGACAGACAGAGAGAGAGAAGGAGAGAGAGACAAAGAAATAAGAGAGAGAGAGAGAGAGAGAGAGAGAGGGAGAGAAGGAGAGACAAAGAAATAAGAGAGAGAGAGAGAGAGAGAGAGAGAGAGATAGAGAGAGAGAAGGAGAGAGAGACAAAGAAATAAGAGAGAGAGAGAGAAGGAGAGAGAGACAAAGAAATAAGAGAGAGAGAGAGAAAGGAAAAGGGAGGGGCGAGTAGAAGACCCAAGAGTCCCTTTGTTTGCTAGTGGGAGATAGTTCCACAGTTTTGAACTCTCTCTCTCTCTCTCTCTCTCTCTCTCTCTCTCTCTCTCTCTCTCTCTCTCTCTCTCTCTCTCTCTCCCTTCGCACACTCAAGTTATACTGGAATAACGAGAATCTTAGCAAACAATTATGCAAGCCAGTAAGTAAGGGTTAAAGGTAGTACTGAATATGTATAGGGTATATAATTCCGTCACTATATCATACTGTCACGGTGCATGATTGCCAGCTAAAGACACGACCAAGGGGCGCTTACAGAAAGCTATTTTTATAACATTGCGTCTCACCCTAATGACCTGTTATTCCTCTTTCATTGGTTCCCTTTTTCCTTTTCCCCATTGACTGACGTGTCCTTTCAGTATATCCGTATTATAACTGGTATATAATTAGAGTATCAACATTTCTGTCCTTTCAGTATATCCGTATTATAACTGGTATATAATTAGAGTATCAACATTTCTGTCCTTTCAGTATATCCGTATTATAACTGTTATATAATTAGAGTATCAACATTTCTGTCCTTTCAGTATATCCGTATTATAACTGGTATATAATTAGAGTATCAACATTTCTGTCCTTTCAGTATATCCGTATTATAACTGGTATATAATTAGAGTATCAACATTTCTGTCCTTTCAGTATATCCGTATTATAACTGTTATATAATTAGAGTATCAACATTTCTGTCCTTTCAGTATATCCGTATTATAACTGGTATATAATTAGAGTATCAACATTTCTGTCCTTTCAGTATATCCGTATTATAACTGGTATATAATTAGAGTATCAACATTTCTGTCCTTTCAGTATATCCGTATTATAACTGGTATATAATTAGAGTATCAACATTTCTGTCCTTTCAGTATATCCGTATTATAACTGGTATATAATTAGAGTATCAACATTTCTATCGATCATACTTTGCTTGCACCTATGTCTGTACCTGCTAACTACTTTCTCTTCTGTTTTTTCACTCATTTCACATTGCTGAGCATAGATCTAAATTATCATATCATCCCCCCCAAAAAAAACAACAAAAAAAAAACACACACACGCACACAAAGAAATGGAGGTGGGCGTTTGCATGTAGACGCATTGGTTTAACAGAGAGGAGAAGACATGTGATTATATTTTTGTACGTTAATCTTAAGAGAAACACTCGAATCCAGTTAAGAACCATCAAAGCAAGCATGCAAATCTTATCTTCTGCGAACTGGTTCTCATTGGAAGAAGAGTAAAATTCTATGTGAAGACACCAGAAAACAAGGCAGATGAAAAGATATAGCAGAATTTGTAGAAAAATAGAAATGGAAAAAGCTAGCCATGTCGCAAGAATGAATGACAGTAGAAAAAAGAAACACCGGCTGGTAGCCACGGACTGGGACAAGACAGAAACGAACCGAAGCAAGAGGATTACGAGACTATGATATTGTTCAACAGAGTGGCGTGTAGTATGGAGCAGAGCAACAAAACAACGAGGGGAACGGAGATCTGATGCGGAGGGCGTCACCTTGCACAGTGGATGGACGAAGCCTGGTAGGAACTGTAGGTAGGGAGATAAGTATGGGCAAAACATTTCACCTACAGTGATACAGGGATACAGGGATACAAAGAGTTAGCTTTGTGCCAGACAACTGGGCTGCTGCGAACAAATGTAGCGAAAACAGGCCTTGTGCGTAGCTATTTTTAAACGTTATATAATATATATTTCATATTCAATTAAAATGATTATGACCGATTTGACGAGCTGCACACTGGAAATGCTTGAGATCTACTCAAGAAAAACTTTCCGACGAGATTTGAGTCAGGCTAAATACCAAGGTTTTCGCAAGATTATCTTGGTTTACTGACCCTCTTAATTTGACTATTACACACAAGTGAAGGAGTATTGGATAAAAATAAACTTCCATTCTCCTGAACGTATCTTCATAAAGAGGCGACGGGGTGATATCCTTCCAATGTGACCCATGAACATTTCTATTCTATGTAAGAACAGAAACTCAAAGTTTAAATCTCTATAAAGAACCTTTGTTTGAGAATCAAACACTGGGCAACTCAAACTTTTCATTATCCTCGAGGGAAACGACTGAATGAAAACAAATCACTTTTCTCAACCGACGAAGCAGCATAAAAATATCGTCTACACCAGGTTGTTAAAAGAGACCATTTGCTCTGACGGCAAGCCGCACGCCCAGGGTGAACCAACACAACAGTCATCAAGGTGGACAGTAATCGATGCTGACTTTGTGCATCGTTTGCAGTTGGCGCGAGTGAATAGCTCCGAGCTAAAGGTCATCCGGTGGAGCGGCTTTGACTCGGCGTGAAGCCAACAGATCCTCACAAAAGATCTCCAAAGGGACTCGGCATGAAGCCAACAGATCCTCACAAAAGATCTCCAAAGGCGAGACTATTTGCTACTGCAGCAGCCTAAACCAACTCTGGGCGGGCGGTTGTGGACGTCATTGAGTCAAGGCAGCCCAATCTTCGCCAACAGTCTCCGAACAATGGAAGCAACGGAGGACTGAAAAACAAAAGTCAACAGTTTGATTCCATCTTGACAAGGATTCATTTTGTTTTCCCGATTAATTTGATTTTTTTTTCTAAAAAACCTTTTTTAGACAAACCAGCAATACATTTTTCTTTTAAAACTATTTTTTTGGACTAACCAGCATTCTCTGTTTTGTTTCATGGGCAGATTCCTTTTTTTTTTTTTTTTTTAAATCAACGGGGCACCTTGTTAGCGTCCGCTAGATCGATTTGACGGGTTTAACAACACGCATCGACGGATAAACAAGTCATCGGGTGTAGACCTAACAACAAACATAACATCCTTCCAAAGCATCAACACATTCCTTCAACGGTTATTTTGTGTAGGACACACTTAAAGGGTGGATCGCAAAGTTCGCTTGTTTTTTTTTCTTTTTGTTGTTTTAATCTTGCCTAGTCTTTAAATAATATATTGAAGCTTTACAAATACGATATCTTCAAATTTGATTTTTCATTTTTTTTTTTAAGAGAAAAGGAAAGGCGGGAAAGAGTTGCTAATGTTGTGCCGTTTTTCTTACTTTTGTTTCTCGTCGATTCCACAGAAGAGATTCGAAACGTTGGAAATGTTAATAACTTCCATAAAAATGATTGGAGATTTTTATTTTTTTTTTTTTAAACAATAAAATACCATCGAGGCTGTTCCACATAAAATGCAAAATACTAATGTAATGAGGAATGAAATAAAAAAAATAAACTGACGGGAAGGAAAGGGGAAAAATAGATTGAGAGAGTGATTGAGATAAGAAAAAAACGATACAAAAGAGAGAGAGAGAGAGAGAGAGAGAGAGAGAGAGAGAGAGAGAGAGAGAGAGAGAGAGAGAGAGAGAGAGAGAGAGAGAGAGAGAGAGAGAGAGAGAGAGAGAGAGAGAGAGAGAGAGAGAGAGAGAGAGAGAGAGAGAGAGAGAGAGAAAGAGAGAGATATAGACAAACACAGACAGAGAGAGAGGGAGGGAGAGAGAAACAGAGAGAGAGAGACAGAGAAATAGAGAAGATAAGAAATAACTTCATTGAAAAATAAATAAAACAGACATAGCTAAAGGTAGATAATAATATGGATGAAAAATGACTTACAAACAGATAGGTAGATAGATAGATGGGATGAGGGAGAGATAATATTCAAGATACACCCAACTAAATATGATAGATAGATAGATAGATAGATAGATAGATAGATAGATAGATAGATAGATAGATAGATAGATAGATAGACAGGTAGGTAGATAGATAGATGGGATGAGGGAGAGATAATATTCAAGATACACCCAACTAAATATGATAGATAGATAGATAGATAGATAGATAGATAGATAGATAGACAGATAGGTAGATAGATAGATGGGATGAGGGAGAGATAATATTCAAGATACACCCAACTAAATATGATAGATAGATAGATAGATAGATAGATAGATAGATAGATAGATAGATAGATAGATAGATAGATAGATAGATAGATAGATAGATAGATAGACAGATAGATAGATAGATAGATAGATAGATAGACAGATAGATAGATAGACAGATAGATAGATAGATAGATAGATAGATAGATAGATAGATAGATAGATACATACATACATACATACATACATACATACATACATACATACATAGAAATTAAGATAGACAAACCAACAGGTAGACAGAAAAAGAAAAAAGAGAAAGATAGAGAGATCCTGAAAGAGAAATAGTGAGAGAAAGAAAAAGACAAAAATTTTGAATCCAGACGGAAATCACGAGTACAGAAAAGAATTATGAGGAAAGAAATACAAATATATTTTAAAGACCGAAAGCATAAAAAGATATTACAGAAATACCAGAACATAACAGATAACCATTAAAAGGGTATGATCACTCTGATCAGGAATGCTTTCTTTTGTCACCCGTCTGGTGCCACCGGCTACAGAACAAAGAAACCCCAGAGAGAGAGAGAGAGAGAGAGAGAGAGAGAGAGAGAGAGAGAGAGAGAGAGAGAGAGAGAGAGAGAGAGAGAGAGAGAGAGAGAGAGAGAGAGAGAGAGAGAGAGAGAGAGAGAGAGAGAGAGAGAGAGAGAGGGAGAGAGAGAGGGAGAGAGAGGGGGGAGGCAGAGAGAGAGAGAGAGAGAGAGAGACATAGAGACAGAAATAGAGAGGAGGGAGAGAGAGAGAGAGAGAGAGAGAGAGAGAGAGAGAGAGAGAGAGAGAGAGAGAGAGAGAGAAAGAGAGAGAAATAGAAAGGAGGGAGAGAGAGAGAGCGAGAGAGAGACAGACAGAGGGACAGAGCGAGAGAGACAGAGAGACAAAGATAGATAGAAAGAGAGAGAGAGAGAGAGAGAGAGAGAGAGAGAGAGAGAGAGAGAGAGAGAGAGAAAGAGTGACAGAGACAGAAAGAGAGACAAAGAGGATCCAGTCCAGACTTAAGTCTTATTCTGTGGTCCCATTGTTGTGTCCTGTTGACCCACATGGCTTGACCGAAGTTCGCTGTCTGTTTTCAGGTGTTGTTCGCTGTTTTGTCATCTCCTCATTGCCTAAAACATTAAGCTGAGCTGTTTCTCCGGGAAGAAAGGAAGAGAATTGAGCATTGTTCGCGGGTTCATCGCGCCTCATTGTTTGAGGCCGGGTGAAAATATTTCAACTGCTGGAGAGTGAGCTGCCCAGACAATTAGAGAGTGATGTGCAAGAACGGCGCCCAAATAGATAAGACAGAGAAAACGGTAAACAAATCGGCTGGTTTGTCGCAGATGGACACATTGCAAGGGCATGGAAGCTTCCGTTTAGTTCGTGTAAACAGATAGAAACCTCTCACGTCCATCTACCCAGCCCATCACAGCAAATAGACAAATCTAGAGCCATTTTATTCCATACACCAAACCCGTCGTGGCAAATATACAAATCTAGAGCCATTTTAGTTCATGTACAGAGCCCATCACAGCAAGTAGACAAATCTTGAGCCATTTTAGTTCATGTACAGAGCCCATCACAGCAAATAGACAAATCTAGAGCCATTTTAGTTCAAGTACAGAGCCGATCACAGCAAATAGACAAATCTAGAGCCATTTTAGTCCATATACTAAGTCCATCAGAGTAAATAGAGCCATTCTAGAGCCATTTTAGCTCATTATACCAAGCAAGCTCATCACATCAAATAGACAAATCTAGAGCCATTTTAGTTCATTATATGGAGCCCGTCATGGCAAATTGGCAAATCTAGAGCCATTTTAGTCCATGAAAAAGGCGCATCATGGCAAATAGATAAATCAGGAACCATTTTAGTTCATATACAAGCCCATCACAACAAAAATACAAAATAATCTAGAGCCATTTTAGTCCATAAAACAAGCGCATCATGGGAAATAGACAAATGTAGAGTCATTTTAGTTCGTATACCAAGCCTGTCATAGCAAATAGACAAATCAAGAACCATTTTAGTTCATATACAAGCCCATCGCAGCAAAGAGACAAAAAGACCTATTTCATTCCATACCAAAGGCCATCACAGCAAATAGACAAATCTAGAGCCATTTTATTCCATATACCAACCTATATATCAAGAGATCTGATGCGCATGTGTTATTCTACCCTGAGACAATCCCCCCTGTTTTCTTCTCTTTCCTCCCCTCCTTTCCTCCACACACACACTTACTCACTCACTTCCTAAACCCAGCAACCGGTCAAAAACTCACCGATAGGCCTCCTGCCAGTCGCTTTAGCTCCTACTCCTCACCTTCCTCCAGGTAGTCCCTCTCCCCCTGGGCTCAGTCTAGGGGGGAGAGGAGGCGAGGAAACCTTCCCTAAATGGCGTGTAGTTTGGGATGGTGTGGGGGTACTTGACGTGCCACACCGTGTGGAACATGAACTCGATTTTGTCCTGGCAGTGTGTGCCACAGGACGGGCAGCGGAATGGGTGGTCCTCGTACGGCATGTGAAGACTCTCATGCAGATGGAACATTGTGTAGTCGTTAAAGAAGATGTTGCAATGCTGACAGTGGTGGATGCTGCTGTCGGCGCCGGAGTTGGTCGGGGTAGCCGAGGTGGTCGTCACGTCGCGTTTCCCCGGCTCCGACTCAGACTCGCCGAACTCCGAAGAGGACGCGGTCCTGCGCCTCCCGTCGCCGACCAGCCCCAAGATTCCTCCTAGGCCGCCGTTGGGAAGCGCGGTTGGCGTGAGAGCAGCTGACGTTGGCGTTTTAGGAGGCGGCATGGCTGCTGCAGATGCTGAGCTGTTTGAGATGTTGTTGTTGTTGTTACTGCTGCTGCTGTTGTTGGTGACCCCTGCGACCTCCTTGTCCACCACGTGGGAGGAGGATGCGGTGCTAGAGCTACGAGACGGCGGTGAGGCCGAGGTGAGTGCTGGAGGTTTCGACATGCTCAGGTCCATCACGGAGTCACACGGGTAAGAGCTGCTGCCGGCCATCTTGCGGAGATGTTCCTCTTCCAGCGGGCGCGAAGGGTGCACGAGGTGATCCCTGGGGTCCAGGTGGCGGTGATGGTGGTGCCGGTAGTCGGGGGAGACTGACCTTGACCTGTGGTACTGTCGCTGCGGCTCGTCATGGTGGAGCTGATCACTCAGGGACCGCTCCAAACTGCCGGTCCCGTGCTCGGGACTCCTCATGCCCATGTAGCCGTCACGGCTGCTGCTGCGTCGCGGACCGTTCCTGTGGTGGTGCGGATGAAGCTCGCCGTCCTCGGCGCCGACATCGCCGTTGCGGTTGTAGTCAGAGCCCATAGACTGGCGTCGCTCTCTGGACTTCCTGCCGTCACCATCCTCAGCGCCTTCAGTCCTCCTGTCTTCGTCGACTTCCATTATTTCTCCGTTCTTCCTTTCTCTGCGCCTGTCTGTGTCGCCTGGAGAAAGAGACCTCCTGGACGAGGGGGATAGCTGCCTGACACTGACAGAGGGCCCGTTGGGAATTCCCTCCCCACTGATGTGGCTGCCAGAGCTGGTGCTCACGCTGCAGTTGAGATCATTACTGCTGCCGCTACCGTTGCCGTTATTGTGATGCTGCTGGTGCTGTTGGTGGTGGTGGTGATGGAAGTTAATCATCTCTTGAGCGAGCCTGGGATCTGGGTGATGCTGTTGATCATGGTGGTGGGGATGGTGGTGGTGGTTTAGATGCGGTTGGCCGTGGGGAGACAGGATGACACCGGAGCCACCCTCTGAACCTACGGGACTCAAGTGAGAGGAGGGCGTGTGGTGGAGATGATGCGGGGACACCCTGAGCGCTCCCTCAGCGCCGGCCCCGCCGGAACCTGCCGTGGTCGATGGAGGCAGATGGGGATGATGAGGTGGTCCTCGCGGCCCCATGGCGCCCATGGACATCGCTTGGATTCCGTCCAGCGGCCGCGGCATGGGCCGGAAACTGCTGAACGATGGCAGGGAGCCAGCACGAGACACAAGGTCAAGGCCGCCCTCAGTCTGTCAACAAACGAGATCAAAATAGTTTTAGATAATCAAGTAGAACGCCGAGATCAAAAGGAGATCTGAAAGTGTAAAGAGAACCTACGAGGACTAAAATGATAAGAAAATAAAGAAGAATCAATGTTACTAACATCATCTATTTTGGGTTTGCCTTGTTTGTGGTTTCTATTACAAAACAAAATAAAACGAAAAAAAAAATAAAAACAAAAACAAAACAAAACAAACAAACAAAAAAAAAAAAAAAGAAAAAAAAAATTAAGCTTGCTTTATTGTCAAATTGGTTGTTCATCATCTTACCACGTCAACGGTATCTTTACATTGGAAAAAAAAAAACAACAACTGTTGGAACCATATTACAGTCGGTTACATCAACTCCCTTAGCATTAGATTCTAACCTTGACCTATATAATATCCCCTACCACTAATTGGCCCTCACCTTCATAACAGAATAATGGCTGGGCAGTAGAGCCGGTGGCGAACCTTGACCTATATAATATCCCCTACCACTAATTGGCCATCACCTTCATAACAGAATAATGGCTGGGCAGTAGAGCCGGTGGCGAACCTTGACCTATATAATATCCCCTACCACTAATTGGCCCTCACCTTCATAACAGAATAATGGCTGGGCAGTAGAGCCGGTGGCGAGTGGATCACAGAGACCAGAGGCATGGAGGTCAAAGCTCCGGCCCGACCAGGAGAGTGCAGGCCCATCTCTCGCTCGTGTGGAGAAGAGCTGTGTCCTCCCAAGGCGCGTTTGTCGTGGCCGTGGTTGCCCTCCACGTCGCTGGGTGTAGCAGGCGGGGTGACCTGGTCGTGGAGGAAGCACGACAAACACGGTCAGCGAAGTCATGGGAAATAAGACTCAATTAAGGTGGGTTCACAAGAAGCGTTAAAAAAAAAAATGCTCTGTCGTCACCAGCGTCAAGTAAAGCGATATGTAGAAAGCGGCGAATCGTTAGAGAAAATTTATGGCATGGTTTACTGCTTCCCATAAATCTCATATAACAACTTTTATGTGGCGTCAAAGCATTTTGAGGATGATATTGCTAGCTGTACAGAGCTGCGTGTGATTATACCTTCAGTTACACGAAATTGTACAAACTTATCCTAAATCTTGACCAAACTATACATTAGGACGAGTTTAACGAATCTCACCTGCTCGAGTTTGAGGGGACTGCGCCGCGGCGAGGAAGAGGACGCCACGTGGGATGGGGGGCCTCCGTCGGGTGGCCGCGGGGGCCCGGCCCCGCCCATGGCCGCCTGCTGGGTGTGGTGGAAGAGCTGGGCTGCAGCAGCCGCTGCGCTACCTCCACCAGCAACACCGCCGGCCGCCGCCTTCTGGAGGTAGGACTCGTAGGTGAGAGCCTGCTGGAGCAACGCCCGCTGCTGCATGGCGAACGCTTGGTACGCTGCGAGGTTCACTTGCTGGGAGTCCGCCTGAAGAGAGGGGGGGGGGGTCGATACGAGGAGAAGAGAGGGGGAGGAGGATGTTGGAGGGACGTTAGCAAAACTCAAGCAACTTTGATGAAACACAGAGAATTTCATTATCATAGGGTTAAAACTATCACTCGGTGATACCTGGCTCAAATTGATGACGAGAGCCAGAGCAACAACTGCACTAGCACAAAGCAAAACAACGACGACAACAACAACAGCAACAACAACAACAACAACAACAACAGCGACGACAAGAGGACGACAACATCGAGGAGCGGTCCAACCTGTTTTTAACAAAGTGTAAACAGCGAACAAAATTCATTTTAGTAGGCCGAAATCGGAATTAATGAAATGCGACATCGACTCAACCGCGTGACGGCCTCCTGGGTCAGGTCAGGATAAACGGTCAAAGTTTATTTATTCAAACCCACGTCTGGCAAAGCATATTCTATGGGTATAAAACAAAGGGAGATAGACACACACAAACATAGTGGCGAATGTAAATAAAAATTAACCGAAAAAAAACAAAAAATTAAAAAAAAAAACAAACAAAAACATCCTGGAGGAAAAAAAAAACTTACAGACAAACCAAGAACAAAAATAAAAAGCTACTTAGAATACCTAACTATTTTTGCAAAATCCAAATCTATTTGTAAAGATCATTTTAAACATTCATATCATTATTCTGCAGATTCAAATTAATGCGCGGCTAAAATTTTTCACAAGGCAGCGCACCTTTTTGCACTTTTTGCGGCAATTCATAACGTTCTAAAGGAAAAAAAAAAACGGTTCAAAAATCTCAAAATAGATTCTGAGAGCAAGGCCTACAGAATATTAAGCTGATTTCCCATAATTCATTGCGACAGTCGGTAGAGTCCCTCTCACCTGCGCAGTGTGTCGTCCTGTCTTGTAGCCGTAGAGCTTTCCGCGCATGTGCACGTTGCGCTCGTGACGCCGGAGGTCGTTGGACTGGGTGAAGCAGCGGTGGCAAATCTTGCACTTGTATGGCCGCTCGCCTGTGTGGACTCGCTCGTGGACCTGCCGGCACACATTCGTTAGTTGATGAATCGATAAGTGGATTGATGGATTGATTGATGGGTGGATTGGTAGATGGATTGATAGATTGATTGGCTGATGGATAGATAGATAGATGGATAGATTGAATGGGTTGATAGAAGGATGGATAGATTGATTGGATGATGGGTTGATAGATGGATGGATAGATTGATTGGTTGATGGATTGATAGATGGATGGATAGATTGATTGGTTGATGGATTGATAGATGGATGGATAGATTGATTGGTTGATGGGTTGATAGATGGATGGATAGATTGATTGGTTGATGGGTTGATAGATGGATGGATAGATTGATTGGTTGTGGATTGATAGATGGATGGATAGATTGATTGGTTGATGGGTTGATAGAGGGATGGATAGATTGATTGGTTGATGGGTTGATAGATGGATGAATAGATTGATTGGTTGACGGATTGATAGATGGGTGGATAGATTGATTGGTTGATAAATTGATAGATGAATTGATAAATGGATTGGTTGATGGATTGATTGATGGATGGATAGATTGATTGGTTGATGGGTTGATAGAGGGATGGATAGATTGATTGGTTGATGGGTTGAAAGATGGATGGATAGACTGATTGGTTGATGGATTGATAGATGGATGGATAGATTGATTGGTTGATGGATTGATAGATGGATCGATAGATTGATTTGGTTGATGGATTGATAGATGGATGGATAGATTGATTGGTTGATGGATTGATAGATGGATGGGTATATTGATTGGTTGATGGGTTGATAGATGGATGGATAGATTGATGGATTGATTTAGTGAAGATTATCACAAGCCCAACCCACTATAATCGATGATTATTTTTTTACGAAAAGAGAAACGTCATTTTTTTGTTTTTGATTTGTTTTGTTCGTTGCCTTGACGACATTCTAGAGAGCGGGAAGAAGCGCATAATTGAACTTATGACAAGTCACGTAATACCGAACTCACATGACATAATAATACTATATTTACCATACAGTAGCCTTTCGGGCAATGATCACTACCTTTCACCTTTGACCTTTCTTGTTCTATAATAACCGAATCATTGTTTTTCTATATTGCTTTTGTTTGCTTTTTTTTCATATCAGAATGATTGGCCTAGAAGCAAATTGAATTGTTCTACTCTAAGGCATTACAAAACGAGTTATAAAATATGTGACCATATGTGACCATATGTGACCATGTGTGACGCACAGTGATGGGCACCAGTGAAAAGTGGCACTAACGAGCGCTAACCACTATGCCAAACTGCGCTTACGAGTCCAGAGACAACGACTCAGTGACGTCATGCTACAGCAACACATTCAGAAGCAAAAACTGACAATTTGTTAATTTTTCTTTAAGCATGGAGTTGTTCAGAGTTTATAATGTGGAATGGTGAACCACTGGCAATAGATGGTCCAATGCCCTTAACTTAAAGACTTCATTTTTTATTGTTTAATATAGTCCCACAAATATATTATTTTATTTGTAGTCACAATATTGGAAACAAATCCCGCCCTGTATAACACTGACAGTGTTCTTTGGAATAATTTCTGAGTTTAAAGGTTTTATTGGTGTCGAAAAAAAAAAAAAAATCAGTGTATACCCCAAAAGACTGTGTATCGGTTTCAAAGTATTACCATCATCGATCATCAACATCATCACCATCACCGTCATTTTCATTTTTCACATAATCAATTTGCAGTTCATTCACAGCTTCATCAATGTTACACAGCATTTATCAGATTATAGTCTAAATCTCAATCATTCTTGAATTTTGCCCAACGATTCAGCTCGGCTGGAAGTGAAAGAGTTCCTCGGCTAAGTGACGTTGCAATGAATTCGGAACGCCGATTTGATAACTGCCTTGACACCTTTAGGAAGATTAGTGCCGATTGACATCTTTAGGAAGATTAGTGCCGACTGATACCTTTAGGAAGATTAGTGCCGACTGACCTTTAAGTTAGAAGACCACAGGAACGATTTGCCGCACGTCGTGCAGACGTACGGCCTGTCCGCGCGGTGCAGCTGCTCGTGTTTCCTCAGAGTGGCGATCTCCCGGAAAGACCTTTGACACACCTCGCAGCGATGAGGGCGGGGCCCGTTGGACGCAGGCACCGGTTTCATGGGCGACTCCATGGCTGGAGGAGAGATCAGAAAAAAAGAGAAGAAAAAAATTAATTAAGAAACACAATCCGGATGGCTGGAATTATTACATTAAATTCTGAAATAATTATGTTGCGAAGCGAGAAAAGAACAGAAGAACAGAATGCTTTCGTGACATCATTATCATAAATGGAAGG
Source organism: Elysia crispata (assembly GCA_033675545.1). NCBI lineage: Eukaryota > Metazoa > Mollusca > Gastropoda > Plakobranchidae > Elysia > Elysia crispata. The sequence continues at coordinate 71,686 of JAWDGP010002306.1, forward strand.
ACTTTACCGATACAATCAATCAGGAAACACAACGCCAAAAAACAAACAAACAAACAAACAAACACCCCCCCAAAAAAAAAAAAAATAAAAAAAAATAAATAAATAACATGACTTTCTGCCAGAACCAGCGACAACTATTTCAACAGAAAAACAAAAGAAATAAAAATACCTACAACAATAACTGCTATTCTTATGAATAAAAAAAAAAAATAACAACCGAGTTTCTTACATAATTTTAAGTCACAAAAGAGGAGCTGAAGAAAAAAAACCACATTTCTAATACGGCGGCGGTAGTTTTTGGAGTAAAAACCGGTTTAAGAAGACTGGAACTTACGCAGCTACCAAGCTTATTTGGACTGAGCAAGACGTCATCACTTCAGTCACTGAGTGAAACTAATTCATCGTTATTTAGAAAGTATGAAAAGGCATCTCCGGAAAATAAATTAATTAATAAAAAAAAGTAAAGTAAAAAACGCAAAAAGACATCAAAGACACATGTTTATTTTCTCAAAATGACTTCTGAAGAAATGATGGCTTCCCCTGGTGATAATCAGGATGCATATTTAATTCTCCTTGGGTCGCTGCTATCAAAAGCAATATAGATGGGAAAACACTTGAATACACGTCGTATAAGAATAACATTATAATGATTGTCAGTGAAAATTGTTCTGTCCCTGTGTCTTTGTTTGTCTAACTTAGGTAAATTAAAACTGAGTGTCGCAGTAGAGCTTTATGAATAGTTAACAAAAAAATAAAATAGGCAAAGTACAGCTCCAAACAAAAAAAAATTCAATTAAGTATTGTTTTGAGCTGTACGATACCTATTAAAAAAAAATAACAAAACTCTATGCCTATCTGTCTGTCTGTCTGTCTGTCTGTCTCTCTTTCTCTCTCTCTCCCTCTCTCTCTCTCTCTCTCTCTCTCTCTCTCTCTCTCTCTCTCTCTCTCTTTGTCTCCTTTTCTGCCAGTCTCTATGTATTTTTCTATCTCTGTCTCGCCTCTGTCTTTCTCTTCTCTCTTTGTCTGTTTGTCTGTCTGTCTGTCTCTCAAATGCATATTCACAAAACTAAACAAAAAAACCCCCCCCCCCCCCCCCCAAAAAAAAAAAAAAAAAAAGCAAAGTTTCAGAGTGTGGAGAAATGCCAAGAATTGACGCCCGTCTCTTCCTCGCGCCACGTCCCAGTTCAAGACCCGCCAAGTTTCATCACGTATTGCGGCCGGTCAGGTAATAGCTTTATTGGTGTGTGTCCAACATTCTACCATTATATGCAGTTAATTGCATGCGCGGAAAACAAAGGTGATTCATTATTAACAGAGCGTTCCTGCTGCTGTTCTCTCTCTCTCTCTCTCTCTCTCTCTCTCTCTCTCTCTCTCTCTCTCTCTGTCTGTCTGTCTCTCTCTCTCTCTCTGTCTGTCTGTCTGTCTCTCTCTCTGTCTCTCTGTCTCTCTCTCTCTCTCTGTCTGTCTCTTTTTTTTTTTTTTTGTCCTTTTTTATTCCACGATCAAGGATCACCCCTGAGGCTGTGCGCCAGATCGTGTCAACAAAGTCGCAAGCCCGTATCATGATCATAATAATATTTCTCTGAAAGTGTGGCCAACGCCTTACTTGTTATGCTCCTTGGAAAGCAGAATATACTGGAAAGAGAGAGAGAGAGGAAAGATGCAGAATTTTATATAAATTATGTATTATCCATTTATCTTTTCGTTTCATTTCACTCGGCGATAGATATTTTTGTATGCTTTGGTTGTGTCAAAATTGTTTTTATACTCGTTGATGCAAACCTGACTAATTGTTAATCCAACCACACACACACATTTTCTCTTCTTCTCTCTCTTCTCTTTTTAACACTTTTTCTCGCTCTTGCCATTTACTCTCATTTTCATTTCCTGTTGATCCTGCCAATCCCAATAATAATAATAATAATAATAATAATAATAATAATAATAATAATAATAAGGAGGAGAAGAAGAAGAAGAAGAAGAAGAAGAAGAAACAGCAGTAGCAGAAGAAGAAGAAGAAGAAGAAGAAGAAGAAGAAGAAGAAGAAGAAGAAGAAGAAGAAGAAGAAGAAGAAGAAGAAGAAGAAGAAGAAGAAGAAGAAGAAGAAGAAGAAGAAGAAGAAGAAGAAGAAGAAGAAGAAGAAGAAGAAGAAGAAGAAGAAGAAGAAGAAGAAAAACAATAATTTAAAATTAATAATAAGAAAACAAAGTTAATAATAAAGCAAAGAAGTTTTCCGATGCTTCAACGAAAGCCCCAATGTTTTACATGCGCCAGGAGCAGTCATTACGGCGACTGTAACTGCAACAATTTAATATCGGACTAGTTGACGAGAGGCCGACAGCACCACGAGTACCCCACTGCGACGAAACGTTTGATGGTCGGATGAAATGTCGCAATGATTAATGGGAGACAGCGGTTCTCGCGTTAAAAGCACCGTGATAACGGGCTTTCCGAAACTCGCACGCATGCATTAATTTTTTCCGTAAACCTGCAAACATTGGCTCAGTCAATGACACAAAATGCTAATTCCTGGAAGACGATCATAGACTCACAACGTGAGAACGGGGCATATACGGTCATATTAACCAAGATGAAAGAATATTATATTTTGAACTTTTATTAATAATTATAAAAAAAAAAATTAATTATATATATTTTGGATTAAATACCTGTTACAATTATTTTAATTTATATGCCCACCTATAAAGAGGAAGTTGTCTGTAGGGCTAGGTCAGCTTGACCCACACTGTTCCCCAACCATAAACTACCCTCGTACCCATTAACTAGAGATTTGGAATGATATGCTCCCAAGGAACCACGTTTTCTATTTCTCATCTCTCTTTTCTTTTCTAGACCATACCATTTTGTTGCTATTGTTGTTGTTGAATTGTTCATAAAATAAGCAAATTAAAAGGAGACATAAATAATTATTATATAGGAAAACGCCCATCTTAGCCAACTGGGATGTATAGTAAAGAGGTGTATGTTTTGCACCTGTTTCTTTACTGTTACACCGACTTTGCAAAGACAACGTGAAAACATTGAGTGTTATGTATTGACGGGGCGGAGTTGGTCATTGTGTATAAGCTATTTCCGCCAATATGAGAAAGACAAGTTTGAAATCTGAGAAAAATTACCTAATTATTATGTTACACGAGAAATTCCGCTAGTCCGTCTAATTAATCTTCGTTATCTTTTGCCCCCCTCCTCCCCTCCCCCCACCCTGCCCCCCATATCCCTCCTAACAACATGCAAGCACACTGTAAAACCAAAAAGGCCACACACTGCCACAGACAGCCATTTTTGATTTGTTTCATTCAGACGAGCTGGAGAGGATCGTGTGCTAGCCAAGGGCACGGCTCATAAGTTGGGATACAACCTCGCCACCATATGACCTAAGCCAAGATTCAAACGCATGGTCTTTAAATATTGCATTCTGCCAATAGGAGGCTAGAACTTTCACTAATTCCATGTCTCCCAAGTCTTCCCAAGGAATCGGATGCGGAGCCGATCACTCCCTGTGTCGAGTCAGTCAGGGATGGCGCAGGTTGGATGGGATGCGACCTCATCACGACACATTGCACCCAGTGATTTGAACCTATGGCCTCCGTACTGCAATCTAAGGCTCAACCAATATTGCTAGCCAATCGACGAAACACTGGTTTTTGAGTGTGTGTGTGTGTGTGGTACGATATAGCGTCTGCATCGCCGAGTTGTTATTATTATTTTTTTTAAATCCTTCGTTCTTATCATTGTGAAATTTAAAATTAAACAAGAGTAAAATATATTCAGACCACAAAAAAGATCCATAGATGAGATCTCGGATTATTACTAAGTCTTACATAATCTTTTCCCTTACGAGCTTCTAAGATCTCCGATTCACCCTCTAAAGAGGAAAACAAAAAGATTCTCATTTTTCATTATATTAGAGCAGAGTTATTTTCTCATCAAAACTTTCTCCTCCTGGCAGAATAGATTGGCGACCATGTCCCACTGACCCAGTTCCAGCCCGAGCCAGTTAGTACCTGTCTAGGCTGAAGATGGTGCCGCCCCACATCAACTTATTGTAATCATAACACGCCGAATCAAAGCAGCCAAGCGAATACACTGGTGGGGGGAAAAATTATCACCTGTCCATTGTCTTCTGCCCGTGAGAACATCACTGGTCACTAAGAATAAAATTTCAGATTTTTTCCAGGTACAGAATGATTTTTCTACTGTTATCCTATTTTTCGCGCGATCATCGTTATCACCATAGTAGATAATGATCGATGACGATGACCACACAACGATGAGAATGTGGTGATAAAGAAGATGATAACGATAATGATGATAAGGATGATGATGATGATGATGATGATGATGATGATGATGATGGTGGTGATGATGATGGTGGTGGTGATGATGATGATGATGATGATGATGATGGTGATGATGATGATGGTGGTGATGATGATGATGATGATGATGATGATGATGATGATGATGATGATGATGAATACGATGATGATGATTATGATGATGATGATGATGTCGAAGATGATGGTGTTGATAATATTGATGATGACGATGATGACGGTAATGAAAAAGAATATGGTAACGATAACAGATGCTAATGATGTGATGGTAGATAAGGACATGTAGTGGCCAATTATTACTAAAGCGGACAACATAAGTTCTAGTTTTCGGTGTAAAATTATGTCTATAAAGAATAATACTATCATTAGAAACCATTTTAAAAATTACTTCAACATCTTTTGCATGACGGGAATTACAATTTTATGTATGTGAAGCTTTCGAGATAAAATGAAGTAAAAAAGGGTGATGATGATGATGACGATGATGATGATGATGATGATGATGATTTTTTTATACAGTTTCTCATAAGAGGAAAAAATATTTTTTTGTTTTTTTGTTTTTTTTTTAATAGGTGTGTTGGTGATATAATAATAAATAATAATAATCATCAATCTGGTGACGACAAGAGCAATAAAATAGGATAAAAAGGAGTTGGAATCATAAACGAAAAAGGATGTTGTGTACCGGCACTATTTAAAAAAAATACCGACAAGAACAAGAACAACAACAACAACAACAACAACAACCAAACTCAACCGAGAGAACAAAACAGTCAAGTGTAGAGGGTGGGTTCGTTGCTGTAGACGGAATGAAGTGGTGAAAAATGTGTGTGTGTGGGGGTTGGAGTTGGAGAAGGAGGAAGCTAACTGATCTGTGTTGTGACATCCCAAGAATTCTCTGAGTCCCTCTCAAGATGTTGAGACTCGGCTGATATTTACGGTAGTGTCCCAGTGTCCCGGTGTCCTGGTGTCCTGGTGTCATGGTGACAGCTCGCTGACCTAAATCCTCTGGCGTCATGACCCGAGAACCGAACTTAGGGGAGAGTTGACAATCGCGCGCCCCCCGAATTCTGGTCGCATCACGTAAGACTTATGTAGTTCACCCACGGTAGCTTTCCCTATACCCTCCCTCCCCCTTCAATTTGCAGCACCACTCTCCCCTCCCCCCCCCCCCCCCCACCTCTCAAACCGTCGGTAACCCCCTCCGTCACGGTGGATATCAAACCCCACAGCATAGAATTTAAAAGAGTCTGTTGTTTTTAAAAAAAAATTAAAAATTTAAACAATATTAAGATCTTTAATTTTCTACGGGAGGTCTTTGAAAAAATATAATTATTTTCTTCTAAAATATCCTATTCTAAACCTGTCGAGATTGCGTAAAATGCCGTCATTAATAGATGAAATTATAAAATCTGGATACAGACAGAGAAACATAATTTGTTTATGGAAGATTAAAGAAAAGAATTATACGCCTGACAAGCCCCAATCTTTGTTCACGGAGGAGGAGACATAAAAAAAGAGAGATCTGAGAATTCAAAATACTACATCCGGCGATGACGACTCGGATTAAGGAAACAGGTAAACATAAACAATTGCTTTCTCATCTCCTTGAAAGAAAAACTTGATGATGAATTTCCAAGAACTTATAGTAGTTTATTACTCCGAAGGAGGCTGAAATAAGCGTTGAAGGACAGAAAAAGAAAGTATCTTCTCCACTTTACAAAGCGATCACAGGTTGGAACCAACACACACAGTGCTCGTGTTTCAGCCTGGATTTGAACCGTTTCAAGGAATCAATGTTTTTTTTTGATTACTTTTCTATATTTCTGAAATAAAAATACATGAGAAAGCAGTAATGCCAGGAACTTTGTCATGTTTACGATGATCTTACGCAGCCGATCGCACATACTTGCGCACACACTTGCAACAACTGGAACTATCTATGACAGGACAGAGACCTCAAAGTTCAGGACCTCTACGTCCTCAGGTGTGAGCTTGGGGTCTCACGCATTAAGTCCTGGCTTGCCTGGGTCGGACAACGAGTTAACTAACACGTAGCTATAGGGTTCTTTTGAAGCCAGCAAAAACTTTTTTATACTTTTTTAACGTAATATCTTTACGTTAATCCAAGTTTAGCCCAGTTGTATTGTTACATTATAACAACGTGACGAGTTTTGTAACATTATTGTCATTCAAACCACAGCATGGCTTTAATAATTTTTTTTTTATTTTTTTTTTTTTAAGAATCATTCGATGAAACCAAGTCAGTGATGAATCTAACAACTTATTACACGGCAACTCTCAAAGAGGATGAAATTCAATTTTGTAAATTCCGTGTCATGTTCTCTGTTTTAGACATGTTACTCTTTAGTGCGTGTCATGTTGTCTGTTTTAGACATGTTACTCTTTGGTCCGTGTCATGTTGTCTGTTTTAGACATGTTACTCTTTAGTCCGTGTCATGTTGTCTGTTTTAGACATGTTACTCTTTGGTCCGTGTCATGTTGTCTGTTTTAGACATGTTACTCTTTAGTCCGTGTCATGTTGTCTGTTTTAGACATGTTACTCTTTAGTCCGTGTCATGTTGTCTGTTTTAGACATGTTACTCTTTGGTCCGTGTCATGTTGTCTGTTTTAGACATGTTACTCTTTGGTCCGTGTCATGTTCTCTGTTTTAGACATGTTACTCTTTAGTCCGTGTCATGTTGTCTGTTTTAGACATGTTACTCTTTGGTCCGTTCTCGCCGTCCACGACCTGCTGTCTGTCTTCCTCGGGTTCTGGCTCTATTTTTGCTATGCGTTTGTTTGTGGATATGATTATCTCTTACACTTATACGCACACGCTCTCTCTCTCTCTCTCTCTCTCTCTCTCTCTCTCTCTCTCTCTCTCTCTCTCTCTCTCTCTCTCTCTCTCTCTCTCTCTCTCTCTCTCTTACAAGAGTAAAAGAGAAGAATATCAATTAATAGTATAGTTCGTAAATATTTTCTCAAAATTTTTTGCTATTGCAAAAAACAAAAACCTAAAAACAAAACAACAAAACAACTGTAATAGTAGTGGTAGTAGATGAAATAGAAGAAGAAGTAGTTTTAATTATAGTAGTAGTAGTAGTAGTAGTAGTAGTAGTAGTAGTAGTAGTAGTAGTAGTAGTAGTAGTAGTAGTAGTAGTAGTAGTAGTAGCAACAGCAGCAGCAGCAGCAGTAGTAGTAGTAGTAGTAGTAGTAGTAGCAACAACAGCAGCAGCAGCAGCAGCAGTAGTAGTAGTAGTAGTAGTAGTAGTAGTAGTAGTAGTAGTAGTAGTAGTAGTAGTAGTAGTAGTAGTAATATTACAATTGCTAATGTAAAAGACAACATGATTGGTTGGTTTCTCCGATTACAACACCATTATATTTATATGTATGCTACAACAACACCTGATCAGCGACAGTTCTAACATGGTTATGACGATATTTTTTTTATGCCGTGTGCCAAATTGTCGTGTCGCATGTACTATTTGTTTCGTTTTTGTTTTGAATATTTTTATTTGGCTGTAATGGGTCTGGCCCACTTGATTGTAAAGTGCATTGATCGCTGAGCATGCTTTATCCTGAAAGAGCGGTATGAAATGGAATTATTATTATTATTATTATTATTATTATTATTATTATTATTATTATTATTATTATTATTATTATTATTATTATTATTATTATTATCATTATCATTATCATTATCATTATTATTATTATTGTTATTATTATGATTAATATTATTATTATTATTATTATTATTATTATTATTATTATTATTATTATTATTATTGTTATTATTATTGTTATCATTATCATTATCATTATTATTATTATTATTATTATTATTATTATTATTATTATTATTATTTTCGTCATCAACAAAATCATTCTTCTTCTTCTTTTTCTTCTACCTCTTATTAATATCATTTTCATTAAAAAAAAAAAAAACGAACAAAAACAAACCAAAAAAACCCCCAAACAAACAAAAAAAACCCCTACAATACTCACCACTAAGTAAATAAGGCTGAAGCATTCCAGGCAATAATCACAAGGAAAAAAATAATACTAAAACAACAAAAATATAATAGGGGGTGTAGATTATCCAATAAGAAATCGACTAGATGTGCTGTAGGTAACAATCAGAACAAACTCCACACCACTACGGGAGCCGGTGTTACACCCACTCTGCGTGTTGGTTATAAATCAGTGAGTGGGTAGGTAATCTACTACCACAACCCGCACAAAACACTCGAGGTCCCTCCTCAGATTGGAGAGATGGTAGGGTGGCATGCGGAGAAAGGGGTGAGGAGGAGGGGGGGGGGGGGGAGTGAGGAAGACGCGAGAAGAGGAGGGGGAAGGGGTGGGTCGAGAAAGGTGTGCGTGTCCCACGGGCATGACATGTTGGAGCGTTTGAGCAGCGCATTGCTGCCGCTACTCGTCTCACCCGCATGGTAGCGCCGACTTGACGGCGGAGCGGGGTGTGTGTGTGTGTGTGTGTGAGTGTGTGTGTGTGCGAGCGGGATTCGGGACTCAAAAAAAAAAAAAAAAAATCTTGTCGATTTAGGCCAGTTAGGAGCAGGACTTTGTACAGATGTGACGGTTGTAAGGACGAGAACCAGCTCTAAGCCGCGACACATATCTTGATAGATCTAATTCCTTGTCCCCCGTCGCAGTTACATGCCTGTCGCACACGCCATTCAAGCTCTGAGCGGTCGCGGCGCGGCGCGGCGCGATAAATTAACGCCCGTCCTCACCATTCTAGCTTCGCACTTTGCGGCATCCCGCCGAGTCGCTGCTAATGTTTCACCTCTGGTTTTTGCTCGCCAAACACCGCATGTAGTTCACGAGGCGAAGCACTCAGACCAAACCCTCCAGGATTCAGCTGGTAATACACGAATTGCTTCTTTATTATGTTTTTTTTTTTTTTTTCCTGACGCAGGTTGACTCGGAATTAACGGGGATCATTTACGTCTTTGTGGACATATTGGAAATTTTTTCGACTAGACATGGATGGAGCGATGGAAATATGGAGAGCGAAGTAAGTATTAGAACAAGACAGACAGAAAAATAAACAGAAATAATTAAAAAAAAAAAAAAGAAAGAGGGTAAAAGGGAATTAATGTCTAAGGCGAGGAGGGAGAGACAAAAACGAAAGAACCATAGGAAAAGAGAATATGAAATATCGATAGAAGGAACAAAAAGGTGGTGCAGAAAGGAGGAGGGAAAATAAAAAATGGAAAAAAAGTAATAAAAGATTGCAAAAAAATGAATGATGATAGTCGTAAACATAAGGAAAAAAAAGGACAGTATAAAAATACCGACAACCTTCTAATCCATATAGATTTAGGAGGACATGAGAGAAACGAAGGAACAGAAAGAAAAAAAGAGAGAGAGCAAGAGAAAGAGAGAGAGAGAGAGAGAGAGAGAGAGAGAGAGAGAGAGAGAGAGAGAGAGAGAGAGAGAGAGAGAGAGAGAGAGAGAGAGAGAGAGAGAGAGAGAGAGAGAGAGAGAGAGAGAGAGAAAAGGGAAAGGGGAAGATGGGTAATTGTTCAGTTTCGTGTTGAAAAGCAGTCGGATTTACTTGATATGGCCGGACCCTTTAAGGCGATTTCTGAGTGGCCCAGTGGATAGGGTGTTATCAGCAGGGAGGGCAGGGAGAGAAACGTGACGGCTGATCTCAGACTGGTCAGGCGAGAGCGTAGAGAAAACAGAGCAAAAACAGAAACAGAAAGAGATAGAAAAAGGCAGAGAGAGAATAACAAGTATAAACTTGAAAGATTGATTCATAGAGTCAAAGAGGTAGACATACAGATAAATAGATAGATAGATAGATAAACAGATATATAGATCGATAGATAGGTAGATAGATAGATAGATAGATAGATAGATAGATAGATAGATAGATAGATAGATAGATAGATAGATAGATAGATAGATAGATAGATAGATTGATAGGTAGGTAGGTAGGTAGGTAGATAGATAGATAGATAGATAGATAGATAGATAGATAGATAGATAGATAGATAGATAGATAGATAGATAGATAGATAGATAGATAGATAGATAGATAGATAGATAGATAGGTAGGTAGGTAGGTAGGTAGGTAGGTAGATAAATAGATCGACGGATAAACAAAGATATTGGAAAGAGACTAGTTATGCTTTGCTCCGTAAAGTTGACGACAACTGTTTTTCGGTTCCTGAAATGAGAATAATTATTAAAAATACATATCGAAAAAAAAAACAAAAAAAATCAATGATATACAAAACAATCCAAACCACCACAAACCCAACCCCCCCACCCCCCCCCCCCCAAAAAAAAAAAAAAAAAAAAAAAAAAAAAAAAAAAATAAAAAGCAAAACACAAACACAAAAACAAAACAACAAAAAAAAAAACAAAACTGAAAAGCAATCCGCATGCACTTTGTCTTGTAAAGAAGTCAATATTTATTTTTTTTCCCTAAAATAATTATTTATGTTCATAGACTCTCTATTAACCTCTTTCCTCTTTCATTTCCTTCTATATTCCCCCCCCCCAAAAAAAAAAAAAAAAAAAATAATAATAATTATAATAATAAAACCTCCCCAGTTCCCTTTCTCTTGCTCCTTTTTCTCGTACTCTTCTCCCCCCTACATTTTTCACTAGTATTATAAGCACGTACTTGTTTCGATGAAAAACTATAGTACAAACAAATATCTCTTCATGAAATGTAACTATGTCGGGAAAGACAGTGAAAAAGAACAACAACTCGTTAATCCCAAACGCTGTCCATGTAAATCGTCTTTGAGAAATCAGAACCTCAAAGGCCATTATTATTCTTTCGAATCAAGGCAAATTTATCTTGACAGAGAGAGAGAAAGAGAGAGAGAGAAAGAGAGAGAGAGAGGAGAGAGAGAGAGAGAGAGAGAGAGAGAGAGAGAGAGAGAGAGAGAGAGAGAGAGAGAGAGAGAGAGAGAGAGAGAGAGAGAGAGAGAGAGAGTTAGCTAGAGCGATTACTTCAAATCAAAACAAAGCAACCCTTACCCAAAACGCAGGTTAATTTATTTAAAAGAGAGCGACCGATCTGTAATATTTCTAACGTGCTGACCTTTTCAGTAACAGTATAATAATAAAGCGACTTCAGTGGCGAGCGGCGTTTTCAGGCGGACTAACCAGATCCATACTTAGTAACATGAAAGGGAGTCGACACACGATCTGCCGAGATAAACAGCTACCATAAATAATGTTTCCGACGGAAAATTTGGACAGTAAATTAATGTTCTAAAAATGATTTTTTTTTTATAAACATGGATAAACTATGGCGTGCTAGCTGTTAACATAACCTCGGCAGGCATGAAAACTTTTGACCAACCGGACAAGCTTTAACTGGATGGTCAAAGGAGAAGCGAAAACAGTTTACGTCCGAGGAATATAATTGACGGAGGAAGGAGGCTCACTTGGTAGAGCGTTGAGGTGGTAATGACGCCTTTGGTTTAATTCTTGACTGCCCCCCCCTGACAAAGGGGTTGGGTCTCATCTTAAAAACTTTACTTTGGCTTAGCGGAAAGAAGCGCCGAGAAGCGTAGAAGGTGTGTAATAAAATGACGAACGTAGGAAGAGGCTGGGTGAGTGCTTAACGATAACTCACCAGGACTCACCAGGACTGGGACGTAGCTGCTACTAAACCCAGGGTCTAATCTTGCTCTGGCCGCTGGAGAGCTTCAACCGGCTTGAAAGTTGCCAGTGTGTTAGCTGTAACAACCAACACCACCACCACCACCACCACCACCACCACCACCAACAACAATGATTATTACAGGCATAACTTGAATGTTCCATTCTGTAATAGCAATATCAACAGCAACCACAATAACAGAAACAACAACAATAACCATTATAGGCATAACCTGAATGTTCCATACTGTAAAAGCAATATCAACAACAACCACAATAACAACAACAACAACAACAACAACAATAACCATTAAAGGCATAACTTGAATGTTCCATACTGTAATATCAATACCAACAGCTACCACAATAACAGCAACAAAAACAACAACAACCTGAATGTTCCATACTGTAACAGCAATATCAACAGCAACCACAATGACAAAGACAGCAACAACAACAACAACAACAACAACAACAACAACAACAACAACGACCACAAAAAGAACATGAATTGCGAGCAAGGCGCGGAGCTGATCCAACAGAGCGGCAATTCAACAGATCTGTCACTGAAACGTGTAAACCGCTCTAGCTGCTGGCGTCGCGCAACCACAGAGATAAAATGACATGTCTGAGAAACATCCTTCTCTTACCCCCCTTCCCCGTCCCCCTAACCTCTGCTCAAACTCACTGTAAGACAGCAGAGGCCTGGGCGCACAGGCGGAGTCTGGTAAGCTCACCTGACAGACAACCTCAGAGCTTGGCTGCTTTTCCCCTTCTATTTTTCTTTTACATCAATATTTCAATCACGGGTCCGCTCGACATTGCAAGTCTTTAGAATGATGATGTTTCAACCCTCCAGGGGCCTGTTGCTGCTGCTGCTGCTAATGCACCGTCGAGCTCGGGTGCTGCTTCATTTCATTTGACAGTGTTACTGCTGCTGCTGCACCTCACTTCCGTCTACACCCCCCTCCCTCTCTCCACCTTTTTTCCTCACCCTCCGTACCTCCCCTTCCTCCCGCGGGTTAGGGGGGACACGACCATCACCATCTTGTTCCGGCACTAGATCTATCTCTCCGGAGTCTCCTCACCTGCGCCGTTCCGTCCCGCCCCGCGAGCGCTGCTGGAGCTGGGCACGTAACGGACGGCACAGAAATCGACCCGCAGACGTGACATCCAGAGCGGTTCATCGAACGCTCTGCGCAGACTGAGCTAGAATCTAGGCTGTTACCGGCCAGGTAAGGAAGGTAGACCAGCAGAAGATCAACACTGTCCTAGGCTAGGCCTGGCAGCAGACGCCAAATGAGGCCTTGGATGTGACGGCTGGCGGGGTGTTGGGGGGTGTGGGTTGCCAGAGACCTGACAGTGTGGTGTCACTCTTCTGCCAGGCTGGCGAGAGGAGGGCGGGCGCGGCTATTTGTTACTCTACATGTTACACAATCACAGGCTACAGTTAACTACGTGGTATGCTGCTTCCTGAGCAGGAGGAGGAAGAGAAATGAGGAAAAAAAAAAGGGGGGGGGGAGTAAAAGGAGATGTATAGCAGGCGAAGATGAGATGAAGTTTTGTATTGATAAATGAAATTCAATAGGCGATAAAATAATTAAAGGACCTGTAGACTATTGAATAGCCTTGGCGTGACAAATACAAGGTGAGAGATACTCCGTCTTTAACCAAAAAACAACAACAAAACAGCAGAAACAGACAAAACAAAACAAAACAAAAAAAAAAAAAAAAACAACAAAGAAGCAACTAAATAAATTTAAAAAAGGAGAAAAGAAAACAATAAAAAAATACAAAGATAACCCCCATAACAATAGAGGAAGATGCTGGAGTTTTCAAAAAGTTGAAAATCTCGCGATGGTTTCCTAAGCTCAAGCAGAAAACCATCGATTCGGTCGAGAGAGAGAGAGAGAGAGAGAGAGAGAGAGAGAGAGAGAGAGAGAGAGAGAGAGAGAGAGAGAGAGAGAGAGAGAGAGAGAGAAAGAAAGAGAGAAACCGACATAGAGAAAAGGAGGGAGAGGAAGAGAGAGAAGCAAAAAGAAAAGAGAACCATACATACATCCGATGCGACAGATGAGACCTAGTTGTAATATTTCACCTCTGTCAAAGATGAGTGATACCAGGACAGACAGACAGGATGACGCCAAGGATACGCGACACAAGATTCACCGTCACCGTATTGAACTTAAATTTTAATCGCCTTCTTTGGGCGGGGACAGCCAACTCACGACTGGAATCTGCTCCACGCGATACAGGAACTGTTGTGAGCTCACGCCTGCAGGAAGCTGTGGGAGGAAGCAAACACAAACACACTGCAATGATACAAGATCCGTGATTGGCGAATGCAGGGAAGACGAGCAGTGGGGGGGCAAACCGAGGTCTCGAGGGGGCCGACGATTACAGCATCGTGCTTTACATCTTGTCTCCAGATCTGCTAATCGGAGCCGGGCGCGTGCATGCTGTGCAGGCAGGCTGTGAAGCAGTGGGGCCCCGGCGCTCGCACTCCCTGACGCGGCGCGTTCTCTGCATGGATTGCATGCAGCGCTGCTCGGCTGCTGGCTGCTGGCTGCTGGCTGCTGGCTGCACCGTCGTGATGCAAGCTCGATCTAGATTAGCCGGCGCATCAACCACAGCACTGGTTATCCAGCAGACGAGCTCGACAAGAGGAAGACGATACAGGCCAGGACTGTCTGCTGCTGCCGCGAGAGGACAGGAGAAGTACGAGAGAGTGGAGAGGAGGAAGGGGCAGGGGAGAAATCTAGAGCCGGCAGGACACAATCAGGATTCAAATCGACTCGTTATTTCCTGGCACCAAAGACGAGAGAAATAGAGAGAGAGAGAGAGGGAGAGAGAGAGAGAGAGGAAGGGGGAGGGACGGAACGGGAGAGCAGCATCCCTGATGCGCGTGGCTTTGCGTTAAGAGCAGTTATCTCCTTCGATCGATGAGTCGGGGTCGCGGCGAGCAAGCACGTGTAATAATGCACCACACACACACACACACACACTCACTCACACTCACACATCAGTGTGGTGCCCGGCTGCGCAGATTTCGTGGTATCTCAACACACAGTTGGGGAGAAGGGTGGGGGAGTGGAAGATATCAAGGAATAAAAAAAAAAAAACCAACAAAAAACTCCTCAGAATCATATATTATAGCGTCACACAAGCGGTGGAGTGAGGTGGGGAGGGGGGCGGGGTTTTCTATGATGCAACAGTGCGCAGACACTGAGGACGGGAAATGCAAGGAATGTTGGGCCTTCGCTCTAAGTGAAGACACACCTGTTGAGTCGCACAGCTCAGCGCGCACGCATGTCGCTGCCATTATCCTCCTCTTTCTGAACGACAGAAAAAGATTCGAAAACACAGTAAAGTTGATACGATAATCATCACATCGATATTCGGTACGACTCCGACTGTAGATATCTAGGGAACAAAATCTACCTTATACTTAGATCGAGATCAACAACCCCTCTACGATTTCTCGGTACGACTCCGACAGTAGATATCTAGGGAAAAATATTTACCTTATACTTAGATCGAGATCAACAACCCCTCTACGATTTCTCGGTACGACTCCGACAGTAGATATCTAGGGAACAAATATTTACATTATACTTAGATCGAGATCAACAACCCCTCTACGATTTCTCGGTACGACTCCGACAGTAGATATCTAGGGAACAAAATTAACCTTATACTTAGATCGAGATCAACAACCCCTCTACGATTTCTCGGTACGACTCCGACAGTAGATATCTAGGGAACAAAATTAACCTTATACTTAGATCGAGATCAACAACCCCTCTACGATTTCTCGGCACGATTCCGAAAGCAGAAATCTAGAAAACAGGTTTTACTTTAATTTTAGATCGAGCTCAATCAACGCTGTTATTTTGTAGTTTAGATAAAAAAATGTTTGTCGCCTCTAACAGGCGAGATTTTCATGTGCTCGACCGAAAGCCCAGACAAGGTGGGTGAGCAAAGGAAAGAATTTAAATATGCACTACTATTATTATAAAAATAATAAACGATGCTTTTTTGAACAGAACAATATTCGGTGTAAAGCGCTAATTTCGCTCTCTATCTAGCGAAAGTATCACGATATACCCCACATCAGCCCAAGGCCTGCTCTCTCACAAGCGCAAGTTTTACCCATCGCCCACGTTGACGGCTCAACATAAAGTGCAGACGTGAGCACTATTTTAAACCCCACTTGTCCTGTGCTAGAGAGCTTTTCTCTAGTCTATCGTAATTATGACAATGTCTGCATTATGACCTTATAAGATAAGACTGAGAGTATTAACATTACTGTCTTTGTAAAGTTTTTTAGCTGCCGATACATATCGACCACCAAAAATGGTGTGCCGCTTGTGACAATAAAGCTGCATCTTAGCTTAAGGTCAAAGATTGTACCAAAATAGTTTATGTACCCAGACAACCCCCGACGGCTCCCATGCTACTGCGGGTTCTAGCACCAGTCACCCGTCTCAACAGTTGAGTCACAGTGACGAACTATTAGTAAATCACCATCCATTCTACATTAATTTCTGTTTGTTTTACTCTTTCTACTAGTAATTCTTTAACTTCTC
Source organism: Elysia crispata (assembly GCA_033675545.1). NCBI lineage: Eukaryota > Metazoa > Mollusca > Gastropoda > Plakobranchidae > Elysia > Elysia crispata. Next base: position 88,292 of record JAWDGP010002306.1, read on the forward strand.
TCTCTCTCCTTGTTTTTATTTCTCTCGTATTCCACGTACTTTATGAACTAATACCTCCTCGCCACCCCCCCCCCACACACACACACACATGCATGCATCGCGCGCGCGCACACATTTCTTAGCTCCCATTGCCATGTCCACTGTGTTGGTCATCTGAAGGCTTTCAGACGTACGAACTAGATCACTTAATACTTAGTAGAACTCATCCAGTGTCCACCGGATTACACACATTCTCTTGCGCAACCCCCCCCCCACCCTCACTTTCCGCCTCTCAGCTCTCAAAAAATAATCAAACCCTCCCCAACAGCTCCATCCCGACTCACGTCCATTGCCTAGTCGCCCCCTCCCCTTTCCCAGCCAAAACGCATACAGTCATATAACAGGCACGCACACACAATGGGTGGACTTGAAGAACTCTTTAATCCAAAAGTCTCTCACTGTCAGTTCTTACACAGTCACCATCACCACCACCACCACTCTGGTCAACAGTGCCGCCACTACCACAACCACTACCGTCACAGCTTCAGCACCACATTCATTAAATTGTATTAGTATTGTTGCAATAGCCGAGGCCACCAGTCCCTCCACCCCCACCCCACCCCCCCTCCCAAACCCAGCTCAGCCCAGCCACAGATCGAGCGGTGGTGGGACCGGAGGTGGTCCGCTACTCGCCAACAAAACTACAAGAACAAAAATATACCAACCTAAAAAAAAAATAAATAAAATAAGACAAAAAGATAAAAGCTGATAAAGAAAAATGGTCTTTAAAACTTACCTTCGGTGGAGAACAACTAATCTGTCCCACCAAGTCTCACATAGGCTCTGGGAACCAACAAAACAAGAAGTACAAAAAACAAACGAAACAAAACAAAACCGAAAAAAAATGTACTACTGGAACAAAACAAAACCAAAACTAGGTTACTGGGTCGCTGGCAAATAGCTGGAGAGATTGTGCCACGGACCTGAGGCTGCTCGTAAGTAACCTTGCTGTGGTTGCTGCTGCAGCAGTCAGTGTGGTGGTTGAGGATACGATGGTGGTGGTGGTGGTGGTGGTGGTGGGGATGCTGGCGCACAGAGGGAGGGGCGGTAAGGAGAGGTTTGGGCATTGTGGATGAAAGGATAGAATTTCGGTGCGGGATGGTTTTCTTTCTTTTCTTTTCTTTTTTTTTTTCCTTTTCTATCCTTTCTTGTTTGGTACCATGCAGTTTGTTAGTGACTGCACGGTACTAGGCATGAGTCCAGGCCGGAGAAGGACGCTTATTTCTTTATGTTTTTCGGTGTATATGCTGTTCCCCAGTGTCGTGCCATAATTATGATATACTGAATAAGAATGTCACAGCATGCCATGCCAGCGCTGTGAGTTTGTGTGTGTGTTTGTGTGTGTGTGTGTGTGTTCCAGGAATGATAGGTCAGAAGAGCAAGGATGGAGAGATAGAAGGAGGATAAAATGAGAAAAATAAAGATTAAAAAGTGAAAAAAAAATTAGCCATTAGAGATAGAAAGCGAGAGAGAGAGAGAGAGAGAGAGAGAGAGAGAGAGAGAGAGAGAGAGAGAGAGAGAGAAAGAGAGAGATAGATAGATAGATAGATAGATAGAGAGAGAGAAAGAGAGAGATAGATAGATAGATAGATAGATAGAGAGAGAGAGAGAGAGGCAGAGAGAGAGAGGGCAGAGAAAAATTGAGAGCCTGATAGAGATACAGACAGAAGGAGAGGAAGGCAGAGACATCGAGAGATAAGATGTACACAGAGAAGGACAAAGAAGTCGAGAAAGAGAGAGAGAGAGAGAGAGAGAGAGAGAGAGAGAGAGAGAGAGAGAGAGAGAAAGAGAGAGAGAAAGTATAAAAAAAAGAGAAATTAAATAAAAAAAAAGACAAAGACAAAGTGAGATACACGCAGGAACAGAGAGTGAAAGAGAAACCAAAGGCAAGAAGGATTGGGAAGGAGAAAGACTGAAAGAAACAGAGAGAGAGAGAGAGAGAGAGAGAGAGAGAGAGAGAGAGAGAGAGAGAGAGAGAGAGAGAGAGAGAGTGAAAGAATAAAAGAGACAAAACTACAGTTAATTATCTTCCACTCATGTTATTACATACATGAGAAACTGGGTCGAGCCTACGTGACACCATTCTATCTTACACACCTCACACATATATCTCATTTCTCGCTCTTTTGTTATGGAGATGAGCGAATTAATTCATAACACTGCCTCATATTATGGTGGTTTTTTTTTTGTTGTTGTTGTGTACTTTGAATTCACTCGAGGAATTTACACCTAAAAAAATATTGCTACATTATATTTATCTACATATTATCTTCATTACTCTCTCTTTCCTAGCATCTCTCTTCCCCTTCCATATCCCCCCCTTCCCATAAACAAACAACCAGGAATAAAAAAAAAAAAAAAAATCACGGCCGTTTTGTTTAATGATAATACAGCAATATGACATGTCACACAAGTTTCCACACTTACGCTACAGCTAACGCCATAAAAAAGGAATGCAACAATTCCATTTCAAATCTATCACTTTCAACGCTAGGAAAATAAAATGTCAAAAGAACTTTTCTTAAATCTCGATCAAGTGTAAAGATTGAAATCGCTTTTGATGATCCTTTTAATCTTAAGAGCTCATACAATCGATTCTTCTCTCTTTCTCTCCCTCCCCCTCTCTCTCTCTCTCTCTCTCTCTCTCTCTCTCTCTCTCTCTCTTTCTCACTCTGTCCCCAAAATTCCCACCCATGATTGCAAGCCCTTGAAACGTTCTGAAACGCAGTTATCACAAACAATTCAGGCACAGTATAGCCTAATTGTTTCATCATTGTGTTCAACTGTAGGTTTCCAGAGAAAATTGGGTTCAAACAGAGAAGAAAACTGGAAGGATGGGGTAAAAAGAGGGGAGGTGTCTCAATATTAGTCCAACTTCCACTATCTACATCTAGCCATTTTTGCCGTTGCGCTGACCTTAGGCGATCCCACCAATCATAACGAAGCGGCGCCATGCGGGGAAGGCCGGAAAGCTCCGAGCGCACCTAAAGTCGTGACCTTAAACCGAAGCGAAGCATTCGGATCGAGCCGGCCTTGGCCTTAACTGTTGCACTCGGAGGGAACGTGACCTCAACCTGCCGGGGTCAACTTGAACCTCCGGCCTGCAGCACTGCTGTGCAAGTCACCCAGGACAACCACGGGCGTGGGTGGAAGTGTACCTGGGGTATAATATTATACAATGACTGCTAGAGCTGTCACACTGCTGCATCATTTTACATACAGTCAGGTTAATCAGGTCAGATGTGTGCAGTTTATATACACTCTGAGCTAGAGGGCAGATAAGATATGAGCGGGAAAGGGGGAGGGTGGGACATGCGTAGCAAAGGGGGGCGCTAGGTGGGCAGGGTTCAATCGCGGGATGGGAGCAGCTGGTGGCATATTGTTTTGTATAACTATTCGATTTTCAAAAAGCTGGACTTGATCAAAAACTACCGGATAAATACACTTCTCGATGTGACATTGGATGGAACATATCGATATAAGCACAGCCTGCTACAGGACGGACCAAGCATGAATCATTGTAAGAAAAGACGAGTCCAAAATACGGCGATAAAAACATCAACATCTATCAGTTTCATTTTTCTCCTGTTTTGTTTGATTGCCACTATCCTGTTTAACTAATTATTACAAAACGTAAAAATGAGGCTTTTACGTTAGAACTCGTTATGACTCTGTAAAATTCTTCGTTGTAAGGTTCCAAATATTGTACTTATTAAATCGTTACAACAATGTACTTCTTACTTAGTATCATCGAAATAATAATAATAATAATAATAATAATAATAATAATAATAATAATAATAATAAAGATGATGATGATGATGATGATGATAATAATAATATAATAGTAACAACAATAACAACAACAACAACAACAACAACAACAACAACAACAACAATAATAATAATAATAATAATAATAATAATAATAATAATAATAATAATAATAATAATAATAATAATAATAATAATAATAATAAAATAAACAAAAAAGAATTAAATCCAGTAACTTCCAGTTTAGCGTCAGGTAGTGACCGTTTGAAACACGATACACCTTGATGCCCGAGTCATCCATCACGTATTTCAGCTAATCAAGTGCCTCATTTTTCGCCAATATAGAAGGTTTCATTAACGTAAATCTAAAAGTACAGTATCAATGTCATCCTAACG
>JAWDGP010002306.1:97500-102500 GCA_033675545.1 Elysia crispata
GAGAGAGAGAGAGAGAGAGAGAGAGAGTAGGTTATGAGAGTGAGAGAGAATGTTATGACAGACAATGTGTGTGCGAGAGAGTATGTGAGGAAGAAGGTATGAGAGAGAGGGGGAGTGTGTGCGTGTGCGTGTGTGTGTGAAAGTATCTGAGATCGATGACTATCTGCCCCAGTCGAGGTCACTCTACTAATGATAGTCAGTGAACGTAAAGGACCAGAACTCCGGCGCCCAACCACCACCGCCATAACCCACTTTTGTTCCTTTCTTCTATCCCAATTTTCTCACGTATACACACACACATATTCACACACAAACCCACACCATCATTCAGGTTTCACGTTCTTGGACTGGTGCCCACTCCGTCCACTCACGCTGGACTCAGATGACCGCTCATTTTGAGGCCAGCCGCCGGGAGATTAGCAGGCGAGTTGCGTCAGTCTTAGAAACATCCAGCACACACACATCTCTCTCTCTCTCTCTCTCTCTCTCTCTCTCTCTCTCTCTCTCTCTCTCTCTCTCTCTCTCTCTCTCTCTCTTTGTCTTTCTCTGATCCTTTCTGTTTCTCTCTACCTCTCGCCCTCTCTGTCTGTCTGCCTCTCCATACTCTGTCTCTATCTCCCTCTCCCACTCTCTCTCTATCTGTCTGTCTGTCTCTCTCTCTCTATCTCTCCCTCTTTTTCGCGTACCTGAATTTCACCTCCGCCCTAACCCTCATCCTTCTTTCAAATCTCTGCAGCACTCACCATCGCAGCAGCGTTTTAGCTGACCAGTTTTGTTGCGACTCATGGTCATCTGTTGGTCATCTCAACAAATGGCACGAAGGACTTTGACCACAAGGCAGAATACCGTGCACAAAGACACACAATGTGTCCCATCCAACTATTAATAGTCAAGCTAGACTCATTCTAAATATCCCATCCAACCACAGACTCACGCCATGATAACCCAAGCTCTAGATGACAAGAGATCTACGGCTCAGGCATTTCAGGTATTCCAGTTAGCACAGCATGCAACATTTTTTTTTTAAATTTTTTTATTAATTTTTTTTTATATCCTTCCAGTTTCGCCTGTCCCAGATTTAGGACGGTCCACGGAACAGGCCCTACTTTCGTGAAACTCACTGGAGCAAATATTTAAGCTAATTATAACGCTTCCTTCAAGAATCCCCTTCCCCATAATTATGTATGACAGAAAATAGATACAAAAAATAAATAAATAAAAGAACAAAAACTCGCTTTTTCAAGCCATAACAAGCTAAAAAAAGTGTATTTATTTATAACGCTCGGGACAACATTATTTTCTAACTAAAAATAAATCCTCTTTTGTCCCTCTACAAAGTCATATTTTTTCTCCTTTCCGTCCCTGTTTACCTGCGTCTGGCTCAAAATCCTTACCTCCCACTTTGCTCGTCTTATCCAATTAATCATTTTGCTACTAGAGTTTGCCCCAATGACCCATATCGCTTCAGAATCTCCTTCAGATATCTGCCACATGCACAAAGCGAACATTGGCCGCCCCCTGTTGCCGTGTGGGTATACAACATGCAAGCACAGAGAGGACAACAATGGATGAGTGTTAGTTTATACCTAAAGAAACTGACATCCTCGCTGCAGTTCGGGTCAGAGTATAACAAATTGAATGGCTGCATAGACCGAGTATAGCATGGGTAGAGGAGGAGGGAGGGAGGGAGGTAGCGATGGGGAGAGAGAGAGAGAGAGAGAGAGAGAGAGAGAGAGAGAGAGAGAGAGAGAGAGAGAGAGGATAGACAGATAGATAGATAGATAGATAGATAGATAGATAGATAGATAGATAGATAGATAGATAGATAGATAGATAGATAGATAGATAGATAGATAGATAGATAGATAGATCGATAAACAGATATGGAGATACAAAGACATAAATAGAGAGACACACAAAGTAAGAGAGAAACAGACGGACAGAGGAAGACGAAAACAGAGAGATAAACCTGAATATTCATCCCAGAAAGATAAAAAAAAAACAAAAAAAACTGCGCATATCTTCAGGCAAAAAGAGTTTCAGTTTACATCTTCTTCACTTCCAGAAGAATCTTGGACTGGAAACTAAGGCTCAGGACCAAGTCAAGAATATCACTTTCTGACCCACTTTAGATCGAACCCAGATCTCCACAAATTTGATTCAACGCTCTACCTGCAGACTGAGACACCCGGCGTCTCACCAAAAGACAATGTTTTAGCTTTATGACATTCGGCAACAAACTAGCATACCATCACCAGCGCTTTTTTAAATCTTCTCTTAAAACAAGCTCTTCAAACTAGAGAGAGGTATAAAGAACGTTATACCTTACTATACATGCAAATTTATTTATTTATTCTCTTTTAATGTTTTGTATTTTTACTCACACTTGGAAGCTGATAATCATAACTAGTCAGAAGTTTATTCTAATTGGTTCCGATCTTGTATAGAACCCGCTGTTTTATCAGGATAAGTTTGCTCTTCACAGTGGATTATCATTATGAAGACCTTTTTTTGTTTCGTTTTAACATTCAAAAATGTGTGTTTACATAATTAATCTGTGTTCCTCTTTCTACGATGAGTTTGAAGATCATTAATATATACCTAAAGTAGTGGAATTTCCCACCATTTCATCCGGGTAGTCGAACCGAATCGTATTTTATTACCCGGATTTTTTTTTAAAGATGATTAAAGGTCGAATAGGCCTACGTAATCAAATACTGAACGTAAAGCTTCAAAAACTTGTCGAGAGCTCTTCTTCAAAAGTATAGATCAGGTAGGCTGAAGGGGGAAGCGAAAAATTTGTTAAAGCGGTTGAATAAAAAATGACGCTTATCCATGATAGATACTATAGTGCTGAAGGCGAAAGCAAAAGACAATCAAAGACAAAAAACAACAACTCCAAAATAACCAAATAAGATAGTTAATAAAAAATCATAATACAAGATGCAAAATTCAGTTAAGTTCACCTTTGATATCATCATCATCATCATCATTATCATCATTATCATCATCATCATCATCATCATCATCATCATCTTCAGCACGAGCATCGTGAACAAGCACGACCACAAACACCATCAACAACCACGTGACAGCAACAGCAGCAGCGGCAGCAATAATTAGAGAATTAGTGTTGGAAGTTTGTCAATCCACTTTATGATATCAAACATTCTCAAGTTAAGATCGAGAAACGGTGTACACTATTAAACTGTGTTTGCAAAGATGCGGCGCAAAAAAAACCCCAAAAAAACAAAAATGTTCAAGAAAGATTATTTTTGTTTCTAGAGCGGGAAAAGTAGGTTATGGAAAACAAATCCTGATCTGAAATTAAAAAAAAATAAAACAAAATAAAATAAAGGTAAAAATGAAAAAAAAAAATTGGGCATTTAATTATTTTTGGACGTTTCGAGGGCAGATTCTCTTCACATGATATAATTATGATTTTTTGCGTCACTCTATGTGTTATAACTTCTTTATACCCTCTCCCCTCATCCCCCACCACACACACAGACACTCTCTCTCTCTCTCACTCTATCTATCTGCCTACCAATCTATCTATCTATCTATCTATCTATCTATCTATATATATATATATATATATATATATATATTTGTCTATCTATTTATCTATCTATCAGTCTATCTCTCTCTATCTATCTACCTATCTATCTATCTGTTCCAGAAAACGTGACGGCAAACCAGCGTACTTGGTTAAGTTCTTTAAAGCACTAGTATAATATCTAATTCCAGAGCTGTAGAATTACAGCCCTTGTAATCTCGCAACTAGATCCTAGCTAGTCTAGCTAGTTTTATACATCACAGGATCAGCTTTCGTTCCATCCGGGTCAAATTAGGTCATGGCTTCCCACCAACTAACAGGCCGGCTGCTGACCTACTTATTGTGCAGTACACAAGGACTCACACTCCCCCCCCCCCCCCAAATCCCCATCATACTATCATACTCGCCCATTTTCCCTGCTACCATCTACCTAATAGATTGTGGTACAGCTCCCTCCTCTACTGTTTTGTTGCGTAAATGGACAAAACAACATACCAGCGGGTTTTTTTTCTTGCACCACCCTCTGGTTTCCTGTATAGCTTGTATATGGCGACGTTTTTTGTTTTTAATCAGCCATCTCTCTCTCTCTCTCTCTCTCTCTCTCTCTCTCTCTCTCTCTCTCTCTCTCTCTCTCTCAAATCTATCCTCCCCCCCATCTTCTCTCTTATCTGTCTAACACTAATGCCTGATGTTTTTCGTTTTTTTTTTTTTTTAGGTTACAGGTGGCTGCTCGGAAACTGACTGTTGCGTTTAAGATCTTTGCGACTTCCAATTCGCATTAAACTTCAAAAATTTTTAATATCCCCACCCCCCATCCCCTCCTCTTTCAGAGTTTCGTTCGCACTTCCCGTTTCTGGAAATGGGACGGCGAGTCGGAAAGGTTGGGACCATGTTGTAAGGTGTGTGTGTGTGTGTGTGGGGGGGGGGAGAATGCGGAGAGAAAGACCAGTATGGAAAGAAGGGTAGGGTGGGGGGAATCATAAAAAACCCTTTATTTTTCTTTTCAGTATTATTCTAGCTTGAAAATGGTCCAAAGGAATCTTCTCCGTGAGTCCTTGAGCGACAAGGTGGATGGACTCAAAGAAGCAAATTAATGTTCTTTTCTATGTTTTTTACGCATATCATTCCAATCCTGTGTCTCTTCCCTCTCCCACCCCGCCTTCTCTCTCTCTCTCTCTCTCTCTCTCTCTCTCAATCTATAACTTCTTCAGCCTATTCTTAAATTTTCAGCTGCTGTTAAAAAATAATGATTATTCTAGCGTTATTTGATTTGAGGAGGGGGGAAAAGGTGGGGAAGGGGGGGGGGGCGGGAGGCTAACTGAAAATAGACTCATATGTCTGCTGGGGTCCGGTGGAGCGTGGGAACTCAAACCTAACTTTATCAATGCCTTTCTCGTTTATTGCTACCCTCGTCCCCCCCCCCCTCCCCAAAAAAAAAAAA